>QPKB01000006.1:48265993-48365663 GCA_003546025.1 Camphora micrantha
TGCTTTTTCCTCTCGACTCCTCTTCTCTGGAGGCTCTTCGGCATCCCTCGAGACCTCCTCATCAATGGTAAGAGGGACTTCCACGTCAGGAGAATCTTCGCATTGCTTCTTATGACGGTACTGCCCTCTCTTCCTCTTGCTCCTGCAGGTCGTTTACCTGAAGAACCTACCCCGCTATCAAAGTCAGGCCTCTCACCAGAGTCCTCACTGGATGGTCCGCTCCTGCCAGTGGACCCCATGGAAGTCTTCATTCGTTCCGCTTGCCTCCAAGCGTCGATCTCAGCTTCCTCCTCCTCCAGCTGTCTCAAGACCTCACCAGGTACCTCTTGTACAGCTCCAAATCCGACGACATCCCGGTCCTTGAGAAAGCCTATCCTATGCTTCTCTCCAGAAAGGAAGGCCAAAACCTCCTCTCGCCGGACGCCGTCTGATCTACCAAGGCCCTTCCCGGAAGATTGCTTGACATTGAGCTCCTTCTTGGAAAGCCCCCAGTACACTGAAAAGCTCTCCGCGAACCATTTCGCGAAGCCAGCAGTCCGGAAAGTGGGCAGCTCAGGATAGGAAATCATGGCGGTAGTGTCCTCCGCACTGTAAAAAGCCCATGCATTCCTCCCATCCTGAAGCCCCCCAAAACGCTTCACCATGCTCGAAGGCGCTCCTACAACGCCTTGGGAGAAGCCCAACTGCAACAAAAAACGAGAAGGAACATACGGCTGGATGTCAACAAAAAGATGTCGACGGTACACCATCGTACCAACACGTATGTTAAAAAGCCATCCCTTCTCTGCGTTCGTCAAAGAATAGTGTCTTCCCGACCCTGCTCTGGTGGAATCGCGGGAGATACCAAAATCAAAAGCCTTCTTCCGCAAACCGGGAGAAAGCTTGACTGAAGACTGCCCCATCTCGACGTCCCTGAACCGTCGGATCCTCAAACGGGCAGACAAAAGAGATTCGGAAACGGCTTTCCCTCTAGCCAACCGAATCATATACGGGTCATCATCCTGTGCAGCACCTAAACAGTGGAAGCCAGGACAGTGGTACACAAACCACGAATAGAAAATATGGGCTAAAATACCCTATTCATAGGGAGCCCAAGCCGAACCAAGAAAGCAGCAGCCTGCAGTTCGGTGCACAAATAGGAGTAAAGAGCAGGTACCAAAGCAAGCTGCTCTCCGAAAGCCATCTGACAAGCCGGAAAAATACAGTGCGGCCTGATGTGCGTTCCATCTCCTCCAGCAAAAACTGCCTCACCCAGCCAGTAAGTGAGGTAAACAGCAAGATCTCTCCGCAGCGCAATGTCAGGACAAATGGCGTCTGTGCTTGTAAAAAAATCCCTCAAATTTTCTCGCATAGCGGAGATCTTCTTCGGGTTCTTAACCCTGGCTTCCTGGGACATACTCTCAGAAGCATCTCCATCGTCAAAAAAAGTTGGAAGACAAAGAGCTGAGACTCCTCCAACTGCTGCATCGGACTTTCGAGCCCTCCTTCTCCTTCAAAAAATCGTAGAAGGCGACGAGCTGAAAGTACAAGAGCCTGAACTCCTCTGACTGCTCCTCAAGGACACTGTCAATAGGCATAAACTCCTCGTAGAGATTGCCGAGGATGGGCAGCCCGGTGGTAGCGCTCAATTCCTTCAAAGAAAAACCAATTTCACCGTTCGCGACAACGAAGGTGTTGGTCTGTGGAAGGAAAGACTCCAACATGGCCATGAAGGCCTCATCGGAGAAAACGACGGTTTGCCGAAAAGCGCGAACCGCATCAAAAACTTCAGCCTCCTTCAGAATGGCGCCACCAATCTGCAGGATGTGATCAGTCCATGACTCCCAGCCCGAGTCAGCGCTGAAGCGGCCGCGAAGCCGAAAGGGGTTCACCCAATTACTGCCGTCACCGCTAAAAATGCCAAGGCCCACCGGTCTCAAATCGACTGATGGATGATCAGAACCTTGGTAGCCGCTGGCAGGCATCAACATGTCCATACGGACAGGCGATTTCTCAGCATAACAGGGAGGACCACCAACAAAAATCCCGATCTTGACCGCATTGGTCCTCTTCACCCAGCTTGGAGGATCTTCTCTTTTAGAGCATGTGGGAGAAAGACTCATGATCGAGATAGTGCGATCAAAAGTCGATCGGGTAGAAATGGTTCTCTCCTCACCATCAGCTGTGTAAGAGAACTGAAAGCATCTCCTTTGGAATGACGAGTCATCAGGGATAGCGTCACCAAAGAAAAAGGTAGGCTTGGGCACAACGCTCTGATCGTCCATAACCCAAGGACGATTGCTTGCCATAATTTTATAAAACTCCTCGTCCTTGAGAGCGATCAATCACTGTCTCATCTCATCTCGGTTGAGCGAGTCACATTCTTCCAAGTTCGTCTCCACATAACGGACTTTTTCCCAAGCCTGCTGAACGGCCGCATTGGAAGATCTGACAGATCGGCGAGGTGCATCAGTAACAAGGCCCTTACCCTTGTTCGTTCTGGAAGAACCACCTGCAAAAGTCAGAAAGGAAGAAATCAAACACCAAATGACAGAATTTTGCTAAAAAAAATCCTAGCGAAATTTTGGCATGGTTCCGGGGCAATTTCGAAGAAAAGGGAGGCACCCCGAAAAACAAGGGAAGCTTGAAGATAAGCTCAACATTGCTGCGAGCTCATAATCAATGAAGGATTCTTGAAGAAGACTCGAATTCAAACATTGCTGCGAGATCAAGCCTTTCTTCTCAAATCTTCGCAAGATCATAAAAGAGCTCAACATTGCTGCGAGCTCAAAATTCTAAAACTTGCAAAGTTCCTCGAAATTCTGCGAGACTGGAGAAGTGGGCTCAACATTGCTGCAAGCTCCAAAAATCCCAAGATTCGCAAGAAAATTCGAGGTATGCATCATCATGCTCCCAATTCCATTTACTAAAAATCATGCATAAAATCATCATGCATTAGATGCTAGGAAAACTTTGACAAAAGTTTGACCAATTCCAACCCAATTTGGTCAAAACCAATCAAACTTTGTCTAAGTCAAAATCCATGTTGACTTGACCTAGAAATTCTAGCCTTTTATCTTGATGCATTTTAAATAAAAAAAGAAGAAAGAATGCATGATCATCTTGAATTGCATAAACCTCATATCATGGTGAGCAAAAAAAAGAGAGAGAACAAAAAAAAAAACCTCTTAAAAAAAAAAAAAAAAAAAAAAAAAAGAATCAGAACGTGCACAAAAAAAAAAAAAGAAAGAAAGCACGTGGAAAAAAAAAAAGGAGAAAAAGAAAACACGTGAAAAAAAAAAAAAGAGAGAGAAAAGAAAAGAAAAGAAGAAAAAAAAAAGAAGAAAAGGAACTTTCCTACATCTACATGGGGTTTTTCTTGGAAAAAGAAGACCTACTTGAAGCCATGGAGAAGAAGAAGAAGAAACTTGAAGATCCTTGAGAAATTCTTGGAGCACTCTTGAAGGTTTTTGCAAAAAGAAAGCAACAAGAGAAAGAAAACCCATCTCCATTGCTTTTATAGAGAAAGCAAACCAAAAGAGGAAAGGAGGAGAAAAGCAAGGAAGCAAGTGCTAAAATTAGCAAACTTCCTAAAAGAAAGGGAGATTTGAGATATTCTCTCCTAAAGAGGAGATTCTTGAGAAATTCTCTCCAAAAAGAAAGGGGATTTGAGAAACTTTCTCCCAAAGAAAGATACTTTGAGAAAATCTCTCCCAAAATCAAGGAAACTTGAGAGATTCTCTCCAAGTAAGGATATTTTTAGATATTCTCTACACAAAAGGGATATTTTGAGATATTCTTTACAAAATGACACCACATGAGATCTAAGCCATTCTTAAAAGCTTAAGGTCCCATGGGTTAGCCCATATGAGCCAGGTTTGACCACCTAGGCACTAAAAGTGGCTTTTAGTCAAAATTTCTCTTACCAAGAGCATACAAAAATGGTTTCATGCCTCTCTTGAGTTGATTGGACCATACAAAAAATTCCAAGCTTCATGGGCTTCCAAAAGAAATCCAAAACCATCCAACCCATGCACCAAATCAAGCCACAATCTTGAAATTGACATTCCACAAAAAAACCAAACCACTCCAATGGACCCAAAATTGTCCCAAAGAGTGACCAAAAAACCAAACCATGGTCCCCTAACTTGCCACATACAGCTTGTTAGGTCACAAGGCCGAAACCAAAAAAAACAAAATCCCGACCCCCTAACTCGCCACATACAGCCTGTTAGGTCACAAGGTCAAAAAACCAAAAACCTTCTTAACCGCCTAAAGTGCCACATAAAGCCTTTAGGTTCACAAGGTTAAAAGGGAAAACCCAAAACCAAAAACCCATATCCAAATGTCATTTCAAAATCCTTGCCTTGAGACGGTACATGACCCCTCTCCTTACCGCGAAATCCCTTGGAAGCTCAAAAAAAGCAACTCCATCAAAAGAAAAACGCTCAAGACTCTTGGTCAAGCAAGAAGATCTCCTTCAAATTCTCTTCGAGGCACACCGACTGCCAGAGCTGCACACCTCGTCGTTGTACCTCGAGGGGGCATTTGTTGACACCAAAAATGTCACTATGTCCCTTCAACACCAAATGCTACATGGAGCCACATCCTGCCATAAATAGGAAGGCGCCACTTCAAGCACCAGATCTTGTCAGAATCAAACAAAAACTGCAAGATCCTTCAAAGCAGTCAAAAGAAGGGTACACATGAAGTTTCGGGCCATTTCGACATCATTTGGCTTAACTTCACTCCTCCGACAGCCAGACAAGAGCTCCCGGCAGCGACAGTGTCGAAGACTTTAAAACTTCGATCAGAGCCTACGGATGGTCCCAAAATACCTCCAAAAGGCCCCCTGCCAAATTTCAAGTCAAACGTACGACGTTTGACCCTTTATCAACTCTTAGGAAGCAAAAACAGGCCTACCGGCGGCGGATCACCCCGGAATCATGGCATCCAAATTGGAGCTAATGGATCATCTCAAAATGACTCCAATAGGTCCCCTGTCAAGTTTTAGGTCAAACGGACATTGTTCGGCCTAGTTTCAAAGCTCGGCATTTTCCTCGAGGTGAAATCAAGGCGAGCGTTTGCGGGACCCCAAAAGGCTTCAAAACTCAAACCAAAGCCCATGGTTGGTCTTACTTACCACTCAGGAGGCTCCCTGTCAAATTTCAGGTCAATCGGACATCGGTTGACCAAAAGTCAAAGCTCGGCATTTCTCTCATGGCGAAATTAAGACAAGCATTTACGGGACCCCGAACGGCTTCAAAACTCAAACCAAAGCCTATGGTTGGTCCTATCTACTGCTCAAGAAGCTCCACGTCGAATTTCAAGTCATTCCGACATCGTTTGGCCTAGTTTCAATGCTTGACAAAAAATCGGCAAAACCGCACAACAAAGTCTTCGGCTTTCCAGAAAAATAGGAAACTTTGTGCTCCGATTTGCGTGGCTTCTCGTCGGGTTTTCTTCAAGAGAATCAGGCCAATAAATGAGGGGAAATGTCAGCAAAAATACAGAAGAAAAAAGAATGAAAAAAGATCGAAAAACGGCGAAGAAACGGCGACCGGACGGCGACCAAAAAACGGGCCCAAGGCCCATGGTCGCCGGCGACCATGGGTGCATGGTCGCCGACGACCATGGAAATTCCGGCGACCCAAAATTTCGCCGGAAGACCCTTTTTCGGGTCCTTTTCGCGTTTCGAGTTGATTGGCCCCTGTGATTTTTCCAAAATCTGATTTTTTGTGCATGAAATCCGTCGATCTTCGTCAAACATCACGGATTCTCCGCCGAAGTCATTGGATGATCATTAGATGCCTCGAAATCGCCAACCGACCGACAAAAAAAGCACACTTTCTGCCCGCCCGATCGTGAAATCGACAGGACAGATGCTGCCGGCACTTTGACATCAATCAATGTTTGAAATTGCATCGCCATCCGACATCAAACAACATGTGGATCCACCGGCGATCATCGCAAGAAGAATTCCAAAAGACGCGGCACGGCCCGCGACTCTTCGAGCGACTTGGCGACCAATTAATGAGGTTAAATGACCCGTTTTATGACAAGTTAATGCGGTCATTAACTCATTATTTTGGACGGCCCAATCAAAAGCAAGCAAATGGGAGTTACAAGTCAGAGGATTTATGGCATTAAAGCCATGAAACTCCTCCCATGATGGGGATTAAAAGCGATTAAAGGCTCATTATTCTCCATCGGCCAATCAAATTCAAGGAAAAAGGAGTTACAAAACAAGTAATTTAAAAACTTGTAACTCCTCCCATTATGAGCATTAATACATTCAATACTCATAAACCCTCCTAAATGGCTACCAAAGGCCTATAAATAGGAGGGCATTCCAAAGAAAAAAAAAAGGTGTTATCCGGATCTCTCGCTCTCCCCCCCGAAGAAGACAAAAAATCCAGAAGCCCTGCAACCCTGCTACAAAGACCACCAAAAGGTGATTGAAGCACCCTTGGGGGGCCACCCCCCCAAGGACCTCCCTTCTTCTACCAACATGGCTAAAACGTGGCTTTTCAGCCCGTTTACTTAGCTTTTTATCGGATATAAGACCTTCTCTTGGTCTTTGTCCTTTAAAAATCTGAGGTTAGAAAGCCGAGCCAAGAATCCAAGCATCGTGTTCTCATCTGCATGGACGATGGAGGAGCCCATACATGACTTGCGACCGTCGATCTGAACGTGTCCCCACAATCGAATGAGAAGTCAGATTCCTTTTCTTGATTTCTATTGTACTTTATTTTTCTTTTAGAGACAAAAATCACAATTCTTGTCTTTCATAATGGATGAGACTTGTAAATCGCCTTTTACGGCAAAATCGCCTTTCACGGCAACAAATGAAATCGCCTTTCACGGCATTAAAAAAAAAACCTTTGTCTCTTTTCTTAAAATATGTGTGCAATAGAAACTAGAAAAAGTTTCATTTCCCCTTTCTACTTGCGAAGGTGGATCTTCGGATCACCATTCCTAAATTCCAAGTAGAAAAGTGAAATTGGCATACCCGTACAAAAAAAAGAAAGATGTTGAAACCCTTTACCTTTTTCTTCTCCTCCCCTCCGCCGCACCCCGAAAGACCCGGGGCGGAGGCAGCGGGAGAGAGGGAAGGAATCGGGTCCATCAGAATTCTTCTTGCGATGACCGCCGGTGGATCCACATGTTGTTTGATGTCGGATGGCGATGCAATTTCAGACATTGATTAATGTTAACGTGCCGGCAACATCTGTCCTGTCGATTTCACGATCGGGCGGGCAGAAAGTGTGCTTTCTTTGTCGGCCAGTTGGCGATTTCGAGGCATCTAATGATCATTCAATGATTTCGGCGGCGAATCCGTGATGTTGACAAAGATCAACGGATTTCATGCACGAAAAATCAGATTTTGGAAAAATCACAGGGGCCAATCAACTCGAAACAAGAAAAGGACCCGAAAAAAGGTCTTCCGGCGATTTTTTGGGTCGCCGGAATTCCATGGTCGCCGGCGACCATGGGCCTTGGGCCCATTTTTTGGCCGCCGTTCGGTCGCCGTTTCTTCGCCGTTTTTTGATCTTTTTTCATTCTTTTTTCTTCTGTATTTTTGCTGACATTTCCCCTCATTTATTGGCCTGATTCTCTTGAAGAAAATCCGACGAGATGCCACGAAAATCGGGGCACAAAGTTTCCTATTTTTCTGGAAAGCCTAAGACTTTGTTGTGCGGTATTGCCGATTTTTTGTCAAGCATTGAAACTAGGCCAAACGATGTCGGAATGACCTGAAATTTGACGTGGAGCTTCTTGAGCAGTAGATAGGACCAACCGTAGGCTTTGGTTTGAGTTTTGAAGCCGTTCGGGGTCCTGCAAATGCTTGCCTTAATTTCACCATGAGAGAAATGCCGAGCTTTGACTTGTGGTCAACCGATGTCCGATTGACCTGAAATTTGACAGGGAGCCTCCTGAGTAGTAAGTAAGACCAACCATGGGCTTTGGTTTGAGTTTTTAAGCCTTTTGGGGTCCCGCAAATGCTCGCCTTGATTTCACCTCGAGGAAAATGTCGAGCTTTGAAACTATGCCAAACGATGTCCATTTGACCTAAAACTTAACAGGGGACCTAGTGGAGTCATTTTGAGATGATCCATTAGCTCCAATTTGGATGCCATGATTCCGGGGTGCTCCGTTGCCGGTAGGCCTGTTTTTGCTTCCTGAGAGTTGATGAATGGTCGAACGTCGTCCGTTTGACTTGAAATTTGGCAGGGGGCCTTTTGGAGGTATTTTGAGACCATCCGTAGGCTCTGATCGAAGTTTTGAAGTCTTCAACACTGTCACTGCCGGGAGCTCCTGCCTGGCTGTCGGAGGAGTGAAGTTAGGCCAAATGATGTCGAAATGGCCCGAAACTTCATGTGTACCCTTCTTTTGGCTGCTTTGAAGGATCTTGTAGTTTTTGTTTGATTCTGACAAGATCTGGTGCTTGAAGTGGCGCCTTCCTATTTATGGCAGGATGTGGCTCCATGTAGCATTTGGTGTTGAAGGGACATAGCGACATTTTTGGTGTCAACAGTGGGGTTTCCAGCCAGTGCCTGAAAATACCCATCCCTAGGGCAGGAGAAACTAGAAGAAGGAAAAGGAAGAGAGGGGAGAGCAGAAGAAACTAGAAAAAGAAGAACTTACGAAATCAGAAACGGACCAAGAAGACTAGACTCAGATTTCGAACTTGGAAGACCCTTCTCTGCTAAAAACCCCTTCTCGGCTAAAACCCCCTCTTCTTCTCTGGTATGCAAATAGAAGAATGACAGAGAGGCTCCTCTATTTATAATAGAAAAGGCACCCCTTTTTAAAATTCAAGGGCATGCGTACGAAGCGTCACCTCGAGGATTGGGCATGTCTCTTAGAAGCAATGAGACGACCCACCAGGCAGTGACACGTGGAGCCGTCAGCCGGTTTTTCCGCACCAGCCAAGGTGCACCATTTATTACCTCGGGCAGGTGAAGCGACGTAATGATAAACGTTAGACGTCAACAACCAAGGCGCACCTCGACAACAGTGCCAGTGCGGACATTCGTACACTGTGCCAAGATCGAGCTAGCTTCGGTATAGGTACCAGCTAGACATATCTAGCTCTCGGCAAGACGCGTTTAGGCAACAGTGCCAGTGCGAACATCTGTACACAATGCTAGGATCGTGCTAGCTTCGGTAAAAGTACCAGCTACGCATATCTTGGTCTTAGCAATAGTCCCGGTTCGGATATTTTCCCTTCACAAATGCTTAGCTTCCGACCTCAAAGAGTTAGAGAACTTTAAGAAGTCAGAAGCTAGGGGGAATTGTGTGGGGATCTTCTTAATACCTAGATTATCTTAGTTTTGGTAAAAGTACCGGCTAAGTGTATCTTGACTACAGGCATGTCGGCAACAGTGGCAGCATGCTTCCACATTAAATACCAGCTTGGTAGCAGTATCAGTTCGGTATTATGCCAGCTTGGGTCGGTCGGCCGACATAAGTGCTGATAGATTGGACAATCTTCGAATAACGATAAGGGGTTGCCCTTATCCCACACATATGAGCCCTGTAGAAGCAGGATCCGTGCCAGGGTATGTTTCGATGGGATGACACCCAACTACTCCCACTGAGCTATTTGGGAAAAGTCGTCTGATGGGATCTCTGCCCAAATCTGCACCAGGGTAAGGCCATCCATTGGAACTTCCGCCCCCTAGCTACCAGGGTAGGGTATATATAAGGAGCAAGTCCAAAGAAGGTAAGCTCATTCTCCTACACACAGTCATATATACTCATATTCAAAACTCCTTTCGTCTCTATCCTTTGTCTAGTGACTGCACTAACTCAGGCATCGGAGAGCCTTCGGCTAACAGTAGTCAGGGTTTGTGACCTTTGTTTCCATTTCCCTTTCAGGTTTTCAGGCATACGATCTTCCCAAAAAAACTTCATAGTGATTCCATAATCCATCATCTTAAGTCCGTATTATTTTAGGCACTTACAGATTGTATGCATAAATTATGATTCATCTCAGTCTCAAATCCGAATTTGTATGCTTGAGTTCGATCGCTGGAACTTCTACAAGCATATAGTAATTTTTTTGTAAAATTCTACGAACATATAATTGCTTGTTGAATCTTTGAAGCCAAAACATTAGTGTTGTCATTGATAAGGAGATCCGTTTAATGTGCCGGATCAGGCTATACACAGTCAACTAAACAGGCGTGAGGCTGAGAGTTTACTGCTACCTTTAGCTTCTATTTGAATATTCCGTGGATCTGGCATACACACATCCTCTCCAGCTTAAGTTATGGTCTGGATCTTATCAACACTATTTGATGGCTTTAGATCTACATCCCAACGATTTCCTTCTCTCTTCCATGATTTTTCACGTCAGGTGTGTGTGAAGGGTTGGTTTTGCGTGTCCAACTATACCGCAAGAAAATTTTAGAAAACAAAACTGTCTAGTAAGAAAAATAGTGACTTTAGCCTATTTAAAACTCTTAAGTTTCTTTTTTTGGTGTTATGGATGCAAACTAGTCAGGTCAAGCCGAAACCATGGTGGACTCTGACTTGAATCCATCTTTATAGATTAGACGCAAATCGAGATCCATATCCGATGTGGGACCTATTGTTGTCTTAAAATACAAATTCTGTTTTAGCATTCAGTGGGAATTTTTTTTTGGTTCCAATAGGTCCAAAATAAGATTTGAAGTGCATTAGTATAATTAAATGTAAAGTTTCAAAATAAATTTCCTCAATTGAAGCAATTAAATAATAATATATGATAAAGCTAAGTAGACTCCCAAATATCAGAATGGCTCTAGCTATGCATTCCCTTAAAACATGTTAGTACAAAGAAAAAAATCAACACTGCTCTTTCGTTGTCAATTCCCTGATGAATACTTGGGCTACACAAAAATTCCGGTATTACCGCAAAACCGAACCGAATCGACCGAACCGGGCGGTTCGGATCTGTTTATAGTTGATCGGTTCGGTTAACGATTTGAAAATCATAAAAACTGCTTACATCCTTCGGTTATCGGTTTGAGACCACGGTAAACCGCTTAAACCGAACCGACCATACGCAGTAACTTAAGTATTGTTGTTTTACTATTTTAGTCTTTGGGTTTCGTTTTTGACTACTTTCAAAATTACATTCCATAGCCCATTCTCACATGAACTCAACCGTCAACACTGCCTCAGTGCATATCCTCCAATCTCTTAAATGCTTTTTGATACTTCATTGTAGATGGGGGGATTACTGTACATGATGCATGTTTTCCTTCCATTATAATTCCTACCTCATTTCAATAAAGTTTTTATCAAAAGGCTGCACTCTTGAGAATGCTAGAAAAGCTAGTAGAGCCTAGCCTTTTGATGGTTGGTTTTGGTCTCACCTTAACAATGTGTTAAGAAACTTTCATTTATGAAAAATACAGTGGGTTCTGATACAAATTCCGTTTGTGTGTGACTTTTCTTGACATGAACTATTATTTTATTGTAATTCCAAATGGTATCATGTGGAATGAATGTTTCACTGCAAGCTGGTTATTATTATTTATTTTTTTTGTGCACTAGCGTTTAGTCCAAACTCTCTTTTTGGAGTAGAATTATTTTTTATATGCGTTTAGTTATGTGTTTAGTCCAATTTGAAATGTTGGATTTTTATGTTTGCACTAAATATTGGAATAAAAGCAAAGGACGGGGTATCGTCAATTTAAAATTTTCAATGTCTGATTTTCCAAAAAATAAAATAAAAAACAACGATTTAACCGTTCGAACCGAACCAAACCGATTGGTTCCGTTCGGTTTGGTTTCGTTTAAGCCCTCTCCATCGTTCGAATCGGATCAGTTAATTAAAAAACCGACAAGTTCGATTTGGTTGTTGGTTTGAGTGTTAAACTGATCTGAACCGCCCATGTGCAGCCCTAATGAATAGGTAACCTTATCTCTATAAGCCACTCAAATCAACATCAAGACCAAAATACCAGGTTATGGAAGGTCATGCTACACCAAGTGATATTTCCAATATGTGCCAATCAAACAAGTAAAATCAGACCTTATACGTACCAACAAATAGCCCTAACCTTTAGTCAAATTGATAAGATCATTAGGTCTTTGTTGGCTTGAGAAGTCAAATAATTTAAAGACTTCTTAATTAGGAACTTCGATAGCCCGACCATAGGGTTCGGGGGACTGAAAACCCCCTTGTTAGCCCGAGGTTTTTCCTCGGTGGCCCCTTCACTATGGACATTTTTAAGGATTTTTTTGCCAGGGGTAGTTTGGGTGCTTTAGTTGAACATCGGTGGACCAAAGGTCCCTTTTGGTGGTCCAAAAGTTGCTTTAGGTCAAAATCCAACAAGCTTATTTTTAATGCGCTAGGGTTCCTGGGCGATCGAACCTTCTCCAAATTAGGTCAAACTAGTTGTAGTGCTTCGTTGGATATGTGTTACATCATGGTCCCGAATCACCCTGACCTAGGGTAATCCCCGAGGTATGACACACATACTCCCGTGATGTTGTACTTGTCTCGATCCAAATACAACAGACGAAGGAGAAAAACAACTTTTCCACACGTGAGTCAAGCTCACTCGAACATATCAATAACATTTAAATCATAGCAGAAGCTGTAATTCATATACATGTAGGTAATATTTCCCATTCAGTCCAATTAAACATTCAAGTTTAATTAAAAAGAATTATACAAGAATATACATTATTTTACAAAAGAGGGTGTAATAAAAGAACCCTATACAGCACTACCAAAAATATAATCACAAGTATAACAATTCAACTAAGTGTGACCCACACAAAAAGGGGATAGTCACACCCTATCTGAAGCTCTCAAAATATACATCCAGGCGCTCCAAGGGAGGAAGTATTTAGGCCGGCCCTTGTTCCGGCCACTCCTCTAATCCTGGAGGAACCTCCTCGGTACCCTCCTCTCCCTTTTGGGCCTCTTCAAGGCTGGGAGCTGCACCTGTGATTGTGACACTAAGAGTAGTATCTCAATGCGACGATCTAGCAAGTATAGGCATTAATAAGGAAATACATAATATTTCAAATTGAATTAAAAGATGATTAAATTAACATATGTCAATGATAAGAAATCATTAGGCAAGTTGTGTGAAAATTGAATAATTTATGCTGGTGAATCAAGGTAGAATGAAAACATACTAATTGGCTACTACATTGAGTTCATCTTCTTAAAAGAGAGCGAATCTAGTTGGGATGTTATCAGCAGTCCGGCCAAAGGCTAGCTTGCTAACCGAATCTAGAGTTCCGGTGCTCCAGATGACTTACTACAATATTCTCGAATAACTAAACCAAGTTCAACCCCGTCGGGTATCACAGGGCTGAAGCTAAGTAGTGCCGACTCGATCAAATCAAGTAATAATTGGATTTGAGTAAGTTTACTATCACTTGTTCATAATCGAATCGAATAATAACCACATACACACGAATACTTACTCAATCCATAATTTCCAATGAATATCACGACAGTTGTACAATAATTAAGCCACGAATTGAAATGGGAAAATCAAACCAGAATGATTACTAATAGTGCAACCAATTTACTAATTATGATTTGATATCAATAAAGAAATCGGACTTCAATATGATATGCAATAATTTAAAGGAATCAATACATTTCTTACTGGCCAACCCTAACTTATTAATTATAGTCTCTCACCATCCATTACAAGGTAATTCTGGAAAGTCAGCATACTACTACCTTGTAAAGTGTCACTTGTTATGGGGGGATACACTGAATTTCCAGAACTACCCTCGTGGCGTAGTGTGAGACCAAAAATTGTCCATTAGACCAATTAATGAGGTTAATGGTTCCATTATAAGGTCATATGGGTCTTAAAGATCTTGAGTCCCTAAGGAAACAAGGGTGTGCACCATAGTTACCTATTGGAGGTGATTAGGGTGGGTTATTATAGAATAAGTGTGATAAGTCACCCTAAAATTGGGCCAAAAGAAGCCCAGTCTACAGCTTCAGGTTCGCTCGAGCAAACCCCATCCAGAGGGTTGGTTGCTTAGGCGACTCTTTTTAATCGTTCGAACAATTGTTTCAAAAGGATGTTCTCTCGAATGGGCCCATGTTTGCTCGAGCGGATACCATCCAAAGAGGTGATCGCTCAAGTGGTACTTATTGATTGCTCGAACGAAAGTTTCAGGAGAGGGTTCGCTCGAGCAGACCCCTGTTCACTCGAGCGAATGCTCTAGAATTCCTGACTTCCGGAATTCATGTGTTCCTCCCCTCTTTCCCCTTCCATTCTATTTCCATCATACAACCTGCAAAAATATGGAGCCTCCTTGCTCCCATATACATAATATACAACCCTTCCATCCATTTTAATCAATTAAAAATCATAAAACAATCCAACCCATTAATCGATTAAGAGATTAGAATCATTGTGAAAAGTCTCATTTGAATCAAATAATAACTAAACAAGATGTAAATCCAAATTAAGCTTATTCCTGCCTCAAATAGAGCTTTCAAATCCTTTCTTCACAACTTGCCTCAAGGAAATAAAAAACCCCCAAATTTCCAAACCCTAATCACAAATACACATAGAAAATGGAAATGAATATGCATGCATGTTTTTCCAAGAGTCCCTTGACTCCTTTGTTGGAAGTAGGTAGGCCTCGTGGACAGATTTTCAAAACTTTTGACCCACTTGACTCAGAGATCAAGTGCCCATAAGGCCATAAACCATATCCAAGATGTAATCCCTCCGTTCCATCAATCATGTACAGCAATAGAACCTATCTAATAGATAGAAATCAGCAGTACCATGCAACCAAAATAACCCACAACAATCAGAGAAGTAGATTATACCTTTGGAGCCCGGTAGTGCTTTAATGGAGAAGAAGACAATCAGCTAGATTAAGAACTCTTCTTGAAGCAAATTAGGATCACCAAGACCTTCTCAAGAAGATATGACCCGCTATCAGATCTCTTTTCTCAAAAAGATTGGTGGAAACTTCAAGAGAAAACCCAGCTAGAAACTCGAAGGAACTAGAAGAGAATTAGAAGGAGGAAGATATGTGCAACTATTGCACAAAAGAGGGGTCTGGGCGTGCTCTCCTTGTTTGCACGTCCAAAGAGGCTTCTCTCCTCCTTTTATAGCACAAATACACCTCCTTTTACTAATTAAAATAGAAGTCCAACTCCCATTAAGAATTAGTAACTTCCTCATTTCCAATTATTATAGAAGTCTCACTTCCACAATAATTAGTAACTTACTGTTACTACTATTAGAAGTCCTACTTCAAATAGAGTAACTTTTTAGCTCTTCCATTTTTGAGTTCAAGTAGGATTAGAATCTTTCCAATAACTTGGGCTAGCGTGGGGACCACTAGGGATTCTATAGAAAGTTGGCTCAAACTGGGACACCGCGACCCCACATCTCATGTGCAATCCGGGCCTACTGTTAATTGCAAATAACACCACTATATAAATGCAATTGTACTACAATCTTAGGAATAAATTACAAAGAAGACCATAAACTTCCCAATTACTACAAGTAGGTCCCTCTATCAATATTCATGGATCAATTGGACCAAATCTGTCCCTTCCAATCCTAGATCCACAACTTATTATCCTTGAACTCCAATTAATCACAATGATCATCAGTACCATCCAATTAACTCTTAATCGAGATGGGTGCGCACTTACTAATGACAAATTCCATTAATTGGCAGAAGGGGATAATATAGATAGATTCCATCTTGACCATTGGATGTTCTCAAAGTCCTACTACCACATATCCAAGACACCGTGGTGTTGACCTATAGTTGGCCTTACTCATTGGTGACTCAAAGTAAATGAATGATAGAAACTTGAGTTCATTAATGTCTCAGGATTGAGAACCTATTGCTAGGGAATTATGAGAGCAGACCTTAAAATCGAGATAATATCCCATAAGGTGCTTCTCATGGTCCTTCAATACATCTAATGCACCATCACCGTGATCCAAAATCTTACATTCTGATGATCGAGAAAAATTACACTATCTCATAGTGATCAAAGTGCTGCAACCTTATCAGATGAGATGCCTAGTCTCATCACTGGTTGTGAAGATATTGAAGTATAAGATTTGTGACACGTCTCCCGTATATGGATCTCATCCATATACATATATCACATCTAATATATTAATGGGACCCAGTTCATCTCATGAACCATCATGTCATATGTATTGGTCATGTGCATTAAGTAATAAAACACCATTCATCTCATGAAAGTAAAGCATAACTTTATTTATGAATAAATAAATTAATCAATTTATTATAACAACTGATGGATTGAGTCCATACAATCTAACAATCTCCTATTTGGGCTCAATGCCAGTTAGGGTTGCATCTCATGCCCATCCTGTCTACATGTTGCTCAGAAACATTGGTAGCTAAAGGCTTAGTAAAGGGATTTGTCAGATTGTCCGGAGAGGCTATCTTGGTAATAGCAATATCACCTCTCTGCACAATCTTTCTGACTAAGTGATACTTCCTTTGTACATGCTTTTGGCTTTTATGGCTTCTGGGCTTTTTGGACTGAGTGACTGCCCCGCTGCTGTCACAGTAAACTGTGAGCGACTGTTGTGGCAAAGGTACCACCCCAAGTTCCATAAGGAAACTCTTGAGCCATACTACTTCCTTAGCTGCTTCACAAGCCGCTACATATTCAGCATCCGATGTGGAATCAGCGGTACATTCCTGTTTTATACTCCTCCAGCTGATAGCTCCACCACCAAGCATAAATACATAACCAGAAGTGGATTTCCTGGAATCCTTATCTGACATGAAGTCAGAATCTATGTACCTGACTGGAATAAGCTTATCATTACTATAAATCAACATGTAATCTCTAGTCCTTCGGATGTTCAGGTCCTGGATTAGACTGATATCTACTGACTAGGCCCACTGCATGACGAATATCCGGTCTTGTACATAGCATAGCATACAGGAGGCTGCCAATAGCCGAAGCGTATGGTATCGACCTCATATGCTCCTTTTCCTCAGGTGTCTTAGGACACTGATCCTTGGAAAGGTGCACTCCATGCCTGAAAGGTGTAATGCCCTTCTTGGAGTCTTGCATAGCAAACTGTACCAGTACCTTATCTATGTATGCAGCTTGGGATAAGCTAATCATCCTATTTTTTCGGTCTCGATGGATTTCGATTCCTAGGATGTAGCTAGCTTCTCCCAAGTCCTTCATATCAAAAGTCTTAGCCAACCAAACTTTCACTGAAGATAACATTCCTATGTCTTTCCCAAGGAGAAGGATGTTGTCGTCGTATAAAACCAGAAAAACTACCCTGTCACCTTCACATTTTCATGTACACACATGATTCATCCGTATTTTTTGACAAAAACCAAATGACTTGATTGCCTAGTCAAAACGGATATTCGATTTTCGGGATGCCTGCTTCAGTCCATAAATAGACTTCTGTAGCTTCCAAACTTTTTGCTCTTGGTTTTTAGCTATAAAACTGTTTGGCTACACCATATAGATGTCTTCCTCAAGATGGCCGTCGAGATATGTCGTCTTAACATCCATTTGCCAAATCTCGTAATCGAGATGAGCCGCAATGGATAAGAGTATCCGGATGGACTTGAGCATGGCTACAGGCGAAAAGTTTCCTTATAATCAATACCCTCTTTCTGAGTATATCCTTTCGCAACAAGCCTGGCCTTAAAGGTCTCCACTCTCCCGTCTGGTCCTCCTTTTCTCTTGTAGACCCACTTGCACCCAATAAGTTTAATATTGGTAGGCAAGTCAACAAGTGTCCAGACCTGATTGGAGTACATAGACTCTATCTCAACTTTTATAGCATCTTGCCGAATCTTTGTCATTAATTGTTTCATCATAGTTATAGTGATCTTGCTTTGATTCCTCCGTGACTGCCTCGTAAGACTCTCCCAAGAACAGGAACCTGTCAGGGGGTCTGACAATCCTCCCACAACGACGAGGCACTAGTGTAACTATTGGGTCTAGTAAGGGCGGTTCTTCCTCAAGTTCGGTCATACTTGGATTTGGAATTGATTGCTCTTGAATCTCTTCCAAGATCACCTTATCTAAAGATTTCCGGTCCATCATACAATCTTCCTCCAGAAAAACCGCATTGGTGCTCACTAGCACTTTCTGCTCTCTGGGATTATAGAATAACCAACCTTTAATTCTTTTAGGATATCCTACAAACGTGCGTACTTCCAACTTCGCTTCCAACCTATCTGTCTTAACCTTTAGCACGTGTGCCGGACAACCCCAAATATGTAAATGTTGTAGACTAGGCTTTCGCCCGGACCACAACTCCCGAGGAGTCTTAGGTATAGATTTAGATGGTACGAGGTTTAGTATGTACATTGTAGTATCCAGGTAATCATGAGAAACTCAACATAGACCTAATCGTATCTAAAAGAGTCTGGTTCCTTCTTTCTGCTACTCCATTCTGTTGAGGCATACCAGGAGCAGACAATTGAGATAAAATCTCATTCTCTGATAAGTATCCCATAAAATCAGCAGAGAGATATTCCCCCTCCTCGATCTGATCGAAGAATCTTGATACTTTTACCTAATTGCTTTTTTGCTTTAGCTCGAGACTCTTTGAACTTTTCAAAAGCCTCGGACTTGCGATGCATAAGGTATATGATTCCATATCTTGAGTAATCATCTGTGAAAGTGATGAAGAACTCATATCCTCCTCTGACCCTGACATTAATGGGTCCACACACATCGGTATGCACTAACTCCAATAAATCTTTGGCTCTATTGCCCTTAGATGGAAAGGGTATTTTGGTCATTTTGCTTTCCAGACAGGACTTACAGACAGGCATTGGTTCCACTACCAATGAAGGCAAGATATCATCTTTCACTAGCCTCTCAATCCTATTTAGGTTTATATGACCTAACCTCAGGTGCCAAAGTTCTGTTGGATTAGATGAATGTGACTTCCTCTTTAATGATGGTCTATTAATTATTTCAGTATCATGTATCTCATACATCCATAAAGCCCATTGGTTACCTTGCCAGAACATATAAAAGTACCATTCCTCTTTATGACAACTGATATGTCCACAAAATTAGGTTATTAGGTCATTATTTCATGAGCATTTGTAGACTTAATTTGGTTTAATTGAATAGATAACACTCAATTTCATGATTTCATGCAATTGGGGTTATTTTTGGAAACATGGTCAAAATTCATCACATTGCATGAATTTTTTGAAATTAAGGTTTTCATCTCATTTATCACCCCAAAACCAGTTTATTTTATTTTATTTTTTTGCTTCACCAATATAACTACTATTTTTGGCACCATGTGCTATTTTTGGAAAATTTTTCATTTGGGTGCATCATTAGGCATGTAGGGTTCCATACATGGTTCATAATTATTTTCTTACATATAATAAATGTTAAATTTATCTCTTTCAATTTGTAGGAGAAAACAAGAAATGGGACCAACATTGAAAAGCAATTGAGTAGGGACCACAGTACACGCCCAAGGAAGAGCCCCACTTTGTTAGCATGAGAATTCATATTTTATGGGCCCACATGATGAAGAAAAAGAGGAGAAATTCTTGAATTGAAGAAAGAAAGGAAAGAAAAAAAACAAAGAAAATTTCAAATAAAGATTGCAAGATGGGTTGCACGTCCAAGCATGACTGAATTCTAAGGAAGCATGCCCCATGGTGGGCCCATCATGGTTCCAAATTTAAAAGAGAAATTTGAATTTCAGATTTGGAGTCTTAAGTATGGGAAGTTGCAAGCTAAGAAGCCAAGAAATCAATTAAAGAAAGAAGAAGAAACCTAATCCAAGAAGGAAATATAATCAAGAAGCAAGAAAGAAGGGAATCCAAGCAAATATTGGACGTCCACTAGTGGGGTCCACAGGCCTTGGACGTCCCAAATATGGGAGCACAAATTTGGCACAAAATCTGAATTTTTTGGAATCCTTCTCATGTACAATCTTAAAGATCTTTTGAGGAGTCCAAAGATGGAAAGAATGGGACCACAAGACTTTATCATTAGCAAGAAAAGTTGCCAAGATAGGAGAATTGCTTGGAGTTCAAGCCAAGATGGAAGAGGAGTCTTACCAAACGAAGAAACATTAAAAAACTATAAAAAGGAAGCCAACAAAGGGGCTGGACATCCATGAAGATAGAGTAAAAAAAAAAAACTTTAGAGGTTTTCTCTCTCTTTCCACTCCTATCCACCCTCTCTCTCTCTCTTAGTCCCTATCTTCTTCTCTTCCATTCTAATTCTTTAGACATAGATTGAGAGATCATGTTGAGAGAATGATGAAGAGAGAAGAATCTTAATTTTTTGTACTTCAAGATCAAGAGATAAAGACACTACTCGGATTGATTCTGCGTATTCTTTATGTAAGTGATTTAATTTCCTATTTCTAGTTCTCTTATGTGTTTTGATTGGAGACAATACTTCACATGATTAGATTTAGGTTTTTGAAAATAAATAAAAGGATCAAAAGTCGAGAGACAATAAGTAATTACTTGCATAAATTTATACTACTATGAGAAGAGAGGACATCATCATCGCATTTTCAATACTTGTAGGATTGTCTAGTTTCTAGATCTTTGGTACATCTTTTTCACTTTTTATTTTTCCACCCCTTTTGTTTTATTTTAAAGTTAATATTCTTACTATTTTTTTTTATTTTTTTATTTACAAATTCTAGATTTAAAAACCCCAATTTGCATCTTTCTATGTTTAGAAAAAACTTACTATTTTTGTTACTTGCATAATATATGGTTGGAAAGTGTTTTTGTACATGCATTATATTTAGAAATTGCATTAGAACATGTTTTTGTTGCTGAAGCCTGCGTTTAGATTTTAACAGCAAAACAGTTCAAGTAGGCATCTTTAGGTGATCATATCTTTTTCGTTTTAAGTACTTTTTCCATTATTCTTTTTTTTTTTTTTGGTTCATGAATCATCAAAGTATTGATTCCAGCCATTAGATTTAGGTTCATATCATCTTAGACTAGTCGTACGGTCCAGCGGAAATGGGTCTGTGCAAGAGTTTTCATACCTAGAAATTTTTTACAGCATGCATCAGATTTTTTAGAAACTTGCATAAAATTTCATTGTTAGCATTTAGGGCATTATAGATCATTCATATTTGCATAAAAAGTGATTTTGGTAATTAGGATTTAATTTAGGAAATTTTATTTTGATTTTCTTATATTAAATTGGTTGTTTAATTTGTGTATTCTTTTGCAGGTTTTAGTTTAATTAGATTAGGTTTCTTTATTTAGAGTAGTGTTTTTATTTTTTATTTTTGGAAAGTTGATGTAATTTAATTAGTTTCCATTTACGTCAGATTCGGTATTTATTTAGGATAGGTCAAAGTTGGAAAGACTTTCAAAAGGCATTGCTCCCTATGGATCGACCTGGACTCACTAGATTGTTACTACAATTGTACCCTATACTTGGGGTCCGATCAACAACTTCAGTACCAAAAGTAATAGAATAATTTTTATTCACCAAACTAGAAAATGAAATTAAATTCCGCCGTAAAGATGGTACATATAATGTGTCTAGAGAAACATAAAGTAGCAACTCCCACTGAAACAGCCTTGGCGTTAACGTCAGATCCTAAGTTGACAATGATTTTTCCGTCACTAAGCCTCCTGGTTTCCCTGAACCCCTACAACGTATTACATATGTGATCAGTAGCCCCGGAGTCCACATACCAGAATTCTGAAGTACCGGTTGCAAAACTAACTTTAGAAATAAGTGACTCAATCATACCTGAGGTCTTCTTCTTAGACAGATAATATGGGCAATTCCTTTTCCAATGTCTTGTCTTACCACAATGGAAACACGTTCCCTTTGTCCCTGAACCATTAGCCTTGGCCACGCCACTATTAGGACCATTCTCTACCCTAGGACCCTTCAGAACTGATTTCTTCCTGCCTTTCTGCCCTTTGCCTTTCGGCTTAGACTTGGCATCTGACTTTTCTGTGATCAGGGCAGTTGGCTTCTTCTTCATAATCCCTTCAGTCACTACGAGCTGGCTGGATAGCTTAGCTAGAGTCAGATTCATCTTATTCATATTATAATTAACCTTAAAATTGTTGAATGACTCTGGCAGTGACTCAAGGATTATATCGGTCTGCGATTCTGCATCAATCGCCGCTCCTAGTACATCTAACTCATTCAATAAGTCCATTATTTTCAACACGTGTTCCTATACTGATGTATCTTCAGCCATCTTGGTGCTAATGAGCACCCTCATAGCTGCCTGCCCAGTAGGCCTGCCCTGTTCCGCAAACATCTCCTTTAAGTTCAATTAATATCGTATGCAGTCTTATAGGATTGATGTTGGTGTTGCAAAACGCTACACATGGATGGCTGAATGTAACATCTGGCCATCTCATCGTCTTTGGCCCATTTGGTGTAAAGTTCATTTTCTTCTTCCGATGCATCCGGGCTAGGTTCATCAAAGGGAGGTTTGGTAATGACATATTTATATCCTGAAGCAGTGAGGACCATATCCAGATTCCGTTTCCAGTCTACATAGTTGGATCCCACCAACTTAATCTGGTTAAGGATGGCTGCAAGTGGATTGAAAGTATTTGAATTCACGCTTGAAAAACTGTAGCACATAACCATAAATTCAATTAATGAATTTAAATGACATTAGAGTTTAGTATTCTACCAAATTTATGTAAGAATTCTCATGACCACTAAATTCAGAATACATCGGAATCCCAATCCCTGAGGTATGCCTCCTTGGGGAGTGCGAATACCACCTAGATTGGTGCGGATCAAAGTTGGTCAAAATTAGGATTAAGAGTAGCTATCCATGATCCACATCATTCATTATTATCTAGGCGTCCCATACCAAATAATGTATGACTCTCGATTAGCTTCGGCTTCTAAAATACATAAGGCAAATCCTTGGGGATACTACATCATTATTTTAGTTAAGTGTGACCCACCAACTAGCATTGCATGACAACCGTTGTGGGCAGCTCTTCCTTGGGGAGTGGGCCCCCGCCCCGTCTCATCAATACTATCCATAGGAGATCCATATCTAGTAACCAAACAAATAGAAGCCCTCCGTGGGGAACGATCATTCTCAAGATGGCGCGAGGCTAATACTTTCCTTACAATGGACCTATGGTGGAAAACCATGGGGATTTCTAAATAGAAATGCCCCGCTCCCACTTAATATTTTAGACCTTATAGGTATATGGGCCCACAAATATAGACATCAAAACATCCCATGATATGACCAATGATTGGTTCCAAGTCAAGTTATTTTAGAGAAAGTCCAGTTTCTAAAATTAGTGTTACCAATGGATCCATCTCATGGGCCTACCACTCTAATTAGATCTCTTTCCAAAAATTAATTTGATTTGACCAATTTTGGAAATTGCTATGTTTGGAGCAGATTTGGAAACATTCTAAAACAAGCATTCATCCATAAATAGAAAGTGCTAAAATTAGAAACTAGTCATCTCCTCCACATGGCCCAAGTGGAATAGACTTCTTGGACTTCAAGACTTTCCAAAACTTCGGGATTCCTCAAACTTTTTGGGCAACTCCAAAACGCCTTTTGGTAATCTTCAAACTCTTTGATTAGGAGTCCAACTTCACTTTCCTTCCTCATCTAGGACATCTTCAGAGTTTACAAATTAAGAAAAATTACACAAATTCCTATGCCTCGATAATGAGACTTACATGGTAATCTAAATATGAAAATAAAAGGGCTATAGGGAAATTCACCTTGCCTTGCCCTTTCGCGGGAAACCAAGGTAACCATGATGCCCTTTACACTTAGCCTCAAATAAACCAATAACCATAAAAGTAAGTAAAAGTCTTGTGGGTCACATAGAGAGGACATGAACCACACATAGAGAGGACATGAACCTACATGGTCAGTATCAAGAACATAGTAGGAGCTAGGTTTAAAAGATACCATTCATCATTTCATGATGAAAATCCCGGGTTGCAAAAGAAAATTCTGCACACTTGTTCACTCGAATGGATTGGGATCAGCTCGAACGGACTGTTCCAGAACCTGATCCAATATACACACAATCATCAAATATGATCCTTACAAAACCCTAGGTCTATCCTCTTCGCATCTCATGCAAAAATTAGATCAGTATTGAGCGGTCCCATGGCATTTTCGTAGGCGTTTTCATCATATCAGTACTAATGATAAATGGGTCACATCCTTGTTAGGCAATCCTAATAATCTCTTTTAGAGTTGATCCTGTAAGATTGGACTACTTGAAGTTTGAGCAGCGCATACATTAAACAGTCGTATTGATCATAGGAGGGGACCGCAGCAATGCAGAACCCAAAAAAAAAAAAAAAAACAGAGAGAGAGAGAGAGAAGGAAATCTGTGCTTTTCCATTTCATTTCATTTCACCCATATGATATGAAATCTGTGTTGCCATTCTTCCCCCTCAAATCCCTTTTTTTTTTTTTTTTTTTTTTTTGTTTTTCCATTTCACCCATTTCATTTGAAATCTGTTCATTTTTTTTTTTAAATCTGATTTCATCTCACCCATTTCCTTTTAAATCTGTGTTTTTTTTCCATTTCATTTCATTTCACCCATATGATATTGAAATTTGTGTTTTTTTCTTTTTTTTTTTAAATCTGATTTCATCTCACTCATTTCCTTTCAAATCTGTGTTTTTCAATTTCATTTTTGTTAGATGGTCCTATTCTCCAGTCTTGATCACTAAAGCAATTTTTTAATATCATTTTATTGTCTTTGAAAAAAAAAACATCTAATATTCATGTTGATGCTCCAGTGATCCACTCTCCATTGACCGTAATCACATGAAAATACTGATGTTAGAAAATGTCATTGTTCCTAACTGTTATAGTATAAATGAAGGGAGGTGGGCAATGGGTTAGGATGTCTTTTAGGAATATGCAGCATACAAAATTACCTGTGCAATGGGTTAGGATGTTGATAATTCTCAAAATCTATAGAGAGTACATGCTTATAGTTTGCAAAATTTTTGCAGATTACTCAGCTCGATGAAGTTGCACCTGAATATACAGCGGATCATAATATGGGAAGTGAGGAAACTAAAAGTAGAATGGAAGAAATGAAAACATCACTTGAAGAGATGAAGCGAGAGATTAAGCATTAAATCCAAATTTTGAGTTAAAGTGTAGAAGCTCAGAATGTGCAAAAACAATACCCGAATTATTGCACCTGTATATTAATGATACTTTTTCTATTTGTTGCGTATGTATGGGGAGGAAAATTTGCAGTGTGAGGATAGTTATATTACTTTATTATTATTATTATTTTTTGACCATCAAGTGTTTGTAAAATTATTAAGTGGGAGTAAAATTTACATGCCTTTTGTTTCTTTATCTTGAAAATGAAAAGAAGTTAATTGCATGCCTATTGTTGTTGACACCAAAAATGTCACTTTGCCTCTTCAACTTCAAGAAGCTACATGAAGCCGTATCCTACTACAAATAGGCAATGTCACTTAAAGCATCGAATCTTGTCAGAACCAAGCAAAAACTGCAAGATTCATTAAAACAACCAAAAAAGGGGTACACCTGTAAGTTTCGGGCCATTTCAACATCATTTGGCCTAACTTCACTCCTCCAGCAGCTGAGTAGGAGCTCCCGGCGGTGGTGAAGCCAAAGACCCTGACACACAAAACAGAGCATATGGTTAGCCTCAAAATGCCACTAGGAGGCTCTACATCAAGTTGTTTTAGGCCATTTCGACATCATTTGGCCCATAAAGTAAACAGCCGCAGTAAAGTCAGCTCTCCCAGCGACAACAGTGTCGAAGACATTAAAACTTCGATCAGAGCCTACGGATGGTCCCAAAATACCTTTCAAAGGCTCCATGTCAAATTTCAAGTTAAACTGACAACGTTTGACCCTCCATCAACAATAGGAAACAAAATTAAGCTTTTCAGTGGCGAGAACCACCGAGGCCATCACTCATCAAACAAAGCACATGGGTGGATTCAACATGCTTCCAAGGGGCTACACATCAAATTTTAGGTTATTCTGACGACTTTTGACCCGACTTTGACGCTCGGAAACAAAATCAAGCTTCCTGGCGGGCGGAGCTTCCCGGGACCATGAAATCCAAATTGGAGCTAGTGGATCGTCTCAAAATGACTTCAATAGGCTCCCTGTCAAATTTCAGGTCAATCAGACGTCGGTTGACCGCACATCAAAGCGCGACATCTTCCTCGCGACAAAATCAAGTCCACTGGTGACGGGACTCCATACGGCTTCAAAACTCAAGAAAAAGCCCATGGTTGGTCTTATCTACTACTCAGTAGGCTTCACCTCAAATTTCAGGTCATTCCGACATCGTTTGACCTAGTTTTGACTTCTGACGGAAAATAGGCGACAAAGTCTTTGGCCTTTCCATAAAATAGGAAAGTTTGTACTCCGATTTGCACGGCTTGTCGTCAAGTTTTCTTCAGTAGAATCAAGCCAATAAATGAGGATAAATGTCAATAAAAATACAGGAGAAAAAATTTGAAAAAGATCAAGAACAACCGAAAAACGGGGACAAAAAATGGGAAAAGTCCCTGTAAGACCCCGACTCGAGTGACCTCGATTAGTACTAATTAAGTCGCGTGTTAGTTTTGAACTTGTTTAGTGGATTTTGGTTTAGTTGGTTTAGAATAGCTTTGTCATAGCTTTGGAAATTTTGAGTGCCTTTGTGACTAGTGGGGCCCTTTAGGGGTTCCTTTTTATGACTTGCGTGTACTTGAGGGTTTACTCGAGATTCTTTTGATTTGATGTTTTATCCCGATTTACTTATTTTGTTAATCCCTTCAACTTTCATGTTGATCCCGTTCCCGTCCCGAATCCCGAAACTCGACTTTTCTACCTTCATGGGCAAAACAGTCTTTTTGCACTAAATCTGTACCCAATACTTGATATTCCTGAAACCCGCGAAACATATACTTTTTGGAAAGTAGAAATTTCGACGATCATTTCTTCCTTCTTCGTCGTTTTCATCCGAAGTCTCGAGAACTACTATTTCAGCCTAACAAGATTGCTAGTTAGTGGAGCCCACTTGTATTGCTTATAAAAGAGAGCTCTTCTCCTCCCTTTTTCCCTTTTCCAGCAACTTTCTCTTGTCTAGGGTTTTCTTGCCTCCTTTCTTCTTCTTTTTGCTTTTCCATCATCAAGACACTACCAAGCTTACACCAACATAAAAAAGGACTTCATCATCTTCTTCACCACCTCAAGGGTTTTCCATTGGTTTGGTACCATTTTTGAAGAAATCTCTTCTCTCTAAGATCCTCATTTAGCTTGTCTTGCTCATTTAGAGCACCTATTGGTAAGCTCTCTCCCTAATCTTCTAGATTTGTGTTCTAATAGTCCTTGAGAAGCTCCATTTTCATTATTGGGAGCTCTCTCTTCTTATTGCTTGGTTTGACCCATTTTAGGGTTTGTTTTGAGGGTTTTTGTAGAGATTGTGATCTTGGCTTGCAAGTGTGGTTAGGAGCTTATTTTCCATTGATTAGAGATCCAAGGCAAGTGGATGATTTGATATGTTTAGCTTTGAATGAGTTTTGTGAAATGCATTGATGATTTCAATATTTGTCTTGTGATATTAATGGCTTGTTTAGATTTGCAATGAATGCACCTTAGTAAATCTTGTTAGCTTGTTGTATCCATGATTTAGATTGCTAATCAGGTTTTAAAAAAAAAGAAAAAAGAAAGGGATGAAGAAAAAGGAAGGAAAAATGAATGACCCATTTCACTGCAGAAAACAGAACCTGGGTTCTGTTACACAGTTCACGCGGTCGACTGCCCAGGGAGCTCAGTCGACCGGCCACACGAGGTCAGGTTCTCTGGAACCTGACCAAAACACTATTCCCCCTTTTTCACTTACAACTGCCGGTCGACCGGCCAAGGGCTCGGTCGACCGGGCATGCATGAGAGGGGTCAACCTAACCTCCTTAGGTCGACCAGGACTGCAGTGTGCGCGGTCGACCGGCCAAGGGCCAGGTCGACCGGGCCAACTGTGAATCTCTCCTGGGAAGTGATTTTTACCCTATTCTTAAATGGACTTAGGTGGAACTTGGTCACCCTTTTTATTAGACTCACCTGACTTATTATGAGATTGTTTGACCCGACATTCCTTGAGGTTAATCCGGTTGTATCGGGACTTAACCTAATTCAATCTTGAATGGTTCGGGACAACGGGATACCCCCTTTATAACTATGCACGAGGTTTGTACGTTTGGGTATCGCGAATCCTATCCCCTTCGGTGACTGAGTAGGTTGTACGATGCTTCAGGGTTAACATTGTACTTAGGATCTCTTTTGAGGTTCCGTTTGTTTTGAAGTTCAATTAAAAGTTTAAAAATCCCTAAGGTGTATAAAGAGCCCGGAATGTCTCCAAACTCAAGGAGTACCAAGTCATTATTACAAAGGACATACGGGGTCCTTACTCACCTGATTTATCTTGAATTTCGACACTTGTCTCGAATTTCTTGAATTATAATTTATCTCGAATCCCGACACTAGTCCCGAATTTCTTGAATTATGATTTAGCATTCCCAAAAGTATTGAAAGTGTATTTTAGCATTTTGCTAGCCCGTTTATACATGCCCGAATAAAATGATACTTGAGCCTTTGAGCATCCCGTCCACCCGTTTAGATACATGCACTTGATATGTTTTATACATGTTTTGATTTGTCATTTGACCTATGAGTCGGCACTACTAAGCTTGGCTTTCCTTGCCGGTCTGATTCACCGACTTGGAGACCCCTTCCCATCCCGCCAGCTGCAGTTTTGATCCCGCTACCCAGTCATTACCGTGGTTTTGTCCAGATGCCGCAGATTGCTACTGTAGTTCCCGATGCTCGGTTCGCTACCGTGGTCATGTCCCGTATTATTATTATGTATATGTATATGTTACTTCTATTGCATCTCCTCACTTCGGTGACTGAGATCAACATGCCGATATGCTCATGTCACTTCGGTGATAGAGGACTTAGCTATGTGTGGTTGCCATCTTGTTTGTTTCCCGTTTCCTTGGATACCTTACATGTTTCCTCGGGACCTGAATAAAGGATTCTCTCGTTTTATAAAAGTCATTGTTTTAACAGGTTTTAATGTTTCCAAGGTAATTTCTTATATGAATATGTCTTTTCACCCACCTGCCAAACCGTTGTGTTTGACCTTTTGCTTTGGTACTCAGGTCCCGTTATCGGTCTCCCTGAGGAGGAGCATGAGGAGGCGGTCGGAGAACCGCATCGTCTAGTCGAGTGGCACGCCGATGATGTCGTCTAGACATTCGGTTGCCCGAGTGACGTAACATTTTGGGTTGAGTCTAACCATTCTTTTGGGAACTTGTTATTTTATTAATATTGGCCTTTGTTGGCCTCTATTTTTGGGGGCAATGTAATTAAATGATATTGTTGTAAACTTTAACTTTCTTTTGGGTTATAGCACTAATGACCATTGCTCATTTTGATACTAGTTTCAAATAGATTTAATCTTGTTATCTTGGACATGACTGTATGAAATAGATTTGCTACACGCTTCCGCACATAAAAGAAATATTCATGTTGATGCGATATCCTCACCGCGGACACCTATGGGACATCGCGTGTACGAGTGGCATTCTTTGGTAGACTCATATACGTTTTGGGTTTAAATTAATTCATCATCCATCATACACAATCACAATTAGTCCCGATCCCGGATTAGGCCCGATGACCCGGTCCGGGGTCGTGACAGTCCCCACGGATACCGGCGACCCTGGAAATCAGGGTCGCCGGATTTCCGCCGAAAGGGCCATTTTCCGACCCTTTTCACGTTTCGAGAATTCTGGCCCCTGTGGTTTTCCGAAATTCTGATTTTTGTTGCTCGAAATCAGCTGATCTTCACCAACATCTCAGATCTACCATCAAAAGCATGTGATTATTATCGCACGCTTCAAAATCCCCAACCGGCCAACCAAGAAAGAACACTTTTTGTCCGACCAATCGAAAAATTGACAGGACAGATGTTACCAGCCCACTAGCATCAATCAGTGTTTGAAGTTGCATCGCCATCCGACATTAAATAACATGTGGATCCATCGGCGATCATCGCAAGAAGAATTCCAAAAGACACAGTACGGCCCACGACTCTTCAGGTGCCCTGGCGACCACTTAATGCAGTTAAATGACCCGTTTTATGACAAATAATTGCGGTCATTAACTCATTATTCTGGACGGCCCAATCAGAATCAAGGAAAGTGGAGTTACAAATCAAAGCAATCATGGCAATAAATCATGAAACTCCTCTCATCATTGAGTTTAAAGGTGATTAAATGCCCATCATTCTCCATCGGCCAATCAAAAGCCAAGAAAAAGGAGTTAATAAATCATAAAATTAAAACTTATAACTCCTCCCATCATGGAGCATCAATGCCATCAATGCTCATAAACCCACCCCATGGCTACCAAATGCCTATAAAAAGGGGGTCATTCCAAGAAGAACAGATCCAAAAAATTCCAGGAGAAGAGCAAAAAATACAGGAGGAGAAGATCCTCAAAAATCCCCGGAACTCTCTGTCTCCAAACTCCAAACACTACGCAAAGAAGTTCTGCTGCAACAAATACCATAAGGTGATTGAAGTCCCTTGGGGAGGCACACACCCCCCCCCCCCCCCCCCCAAAGCCCTCTCTTTCTATCCAACATGGCCTAGACGCGGCTTTTCAGCCCATCTAGTCGGTTTTTTTTATTGGATATAGGAACTCCCCTTGGTCTTTATCCTCTAAAAATCTGAGGTCCAAGCCAAGCCAAAAGAATCAAAGCATTATATGTTCTCATCTGAAGGATGATGGCGAAGTCCATACATGACTTGCGATTGTCGATCTGAACGAGTTCCCGCAACTTCGTGAGAAGTCAAAATTCCTTTTCTTATTTTTCTATTGTATTTTGTGGTTTTTTTTTAAAAGAGACAAAACAAAATCACAATTCTTGTCTTTCATTATTGATGAGATTTGTACATAGCCTTTCATGGCAAACATCGCCTTTTATGGCAAAACCGTCTTTCACGGCAAACAAAAAAAAAATCGCCTCTTATGGCAGTGAAAAAACTTTGTCCCTGCTTTTTGTTTTTAAATATATGTGCAATGGAAAGCTGGAAAAAAGTTGATTTCCTTTTCTACTTGTGAAGGTGGATCTTCAGATCATCATTTCAAAATTCCAAGTAGAATAGAAAATCTGGCATACCCGTACAAAATGTTGATGCTCGTTTTTTGTTTTTTTTTTCCTCCGCGGGCCTCACGGTAGCCTCGGGACGGAAGAGGGAGAAATAAAAGGCCGGGTCCATCAAGTTGGCATACCCGGTGGGACCCGTTCATTTGAGAACGTGATGATTAGATTCTTAGGCTCCTTTTTAGTTGGTGGCCTATGTTGGATCTTGCATCTAAAAAAAACATGGGATATGATTTATTTTTTTTTGGAAATTTCTATCTTTGAGTTTATTTCCACTCTTTCTCTTTCAAAAAAAATCTGATTTCTCTTTCTTGGATTGAATTTTGAGAAACTTTGATCATTTCCTCTCCGAACTTGATAGCTCGCAAAAATGTTTGTAGCTATTGTTCATATCGGGGAATGGGTTAATTTTTTTTCTCTTTGATGAGTCCGATAGGGATTTTCAAAAAAAATAAAAAAAGAGTCTAATTTCAAACTCTTAAAGAAAAACAGTTTTCTCTCTTTTGGATTCAAATTAGAGAAACTTTGGTTTGTTTCTTTTTGGACAATGGCTCGCGGAAATCGTTTGAAGCCAATGTTTGGATTGGGAGGGGCCATTGGCTCTCTTCGATGGGTCAATTAGAGATCTTCCAGGAAAAGTTTTCAAAAAAAAAAAAAAACCACTAAGGTCACACTAATTGCGTTCTTTGACCAAAGTGGACCAAAGAAAAGCCTTGTCTAGAGTGTGGAGACAGCTAGACTATTCGAGGCAAGGGTCCTCCAAATGGGTTCATTAAGTAATCCTACCCTTACCTGGGGGCTGATCTATCTACTGAAGTTTCATAAGACCGAATTGGAGACCTGTGTACTCTTAAAAAAAAAAACCTTTTTTTTTTTAAAAAATAAAAATTCTGTCATTTTTGAATTCAGATTTGAGAAATCTTGATTCATTCCCTTTCGGATGAAAGCTCGCGGATATCGCTTGTGGCTTGCGTTCAGACTGGAACATCACCTGCTCTCTTTGTTGAATTCAATTTTGACCAATAAAAAAAAATTCCGTCATTTTGAGTTCAAATCTGAGAAATCTTGGTTCATTCCCTTTCAGATGAAAGCTCGCGGAAATCTTTTGTAGCTTCCGTTCGGATTGGAATACTATTTGCTCTCTTTTCTAAATCCAATTTTGACCTTTAAAAAAACCCATCTTGTGTCCATTCCAAGGATGTGATTTGCAACATTTGTGCCTAACGGTGCTAGTACGCCCTTTCGAGTCTACTGTATTCGTGACCGATACATTTGAGCCTTGTTTCTCGGTAATTTGAATTAAGGTTTACAATTGCTTTTAGCAGTCACTAGAACACTCACTCTAAGCCTCCTATACTTGCGTTTAGAACAATTGTACCCTCTATGGATTTTTGCCTTCTTCACCTCGCTTGGGCAGGGCTATGTTCCCTCGAGCGATTTCAAAAGACAAAACTATAGTTCTTTTCCATTTATGGTTACCATATTCTTGTGATTACGAATGGATGTGGTCTTGTTTCAGAGGTTTTCCAAACTAGCAATGACAGCTTCATTGACCATCACCTTTGATGAGAACAAGTACCAGCTCATGCTTCAAGAGAAGCAAAACAAGTGCACTCACAAAACGCCCTGACAACTGCCGAAGCGTCATCTTCCTCGGCAACTCTCAGAACACCAGGTTGACCTCTACTCCCCAAACCATTGTCTTTGGGTCACGGGACCATTCCCACTCCCTGCAGAAGAAACTGTATCTGCCCAAAAAGCAGAAAATTGCCTCTGGACATGTCGCTGCTTCGACGCCAAAGGCAGCCATCAAAAAGCTTGAAGCTCGTAGCGACCCCTGAAACCTCAACCTGTAAAGAACCAGGTCTACCCTAAGACTTGGTCCCCAAGACCTTCACCAAAACAAAGGAGGTCCCGAGCATCTGCAAAGCCAGTATACCTGGCCCCTCTCAAGGAGAACCGGTTCGACCCTCTCTCTTACATGAAAGAGGAAAGGCCTACGCTCCGCCAAACAAACAAATGAACCCAGCATGAGTCGGCCTGCTCTTACAAGCTAAAAATCAGATCATGCAACATAAGGCCTCTGCGTGAACCTGCCAAGGCCTGCAGTCCTGTAGTTTGACCCTTCATCTCAACAGGGGCCAAACTAGCAAAATTCAAAGCATCATTACGACAGGTAAAGGACCGCGTCCGGATCCTGTCCATGCCTAGCTTCAAAGAAGACAAGCTCGACTGCTGTACACAAAGGACTACCTCCTTCATTGCTAGAGCTTAGCCAGAGCTCTCCGAAGCTCAGATTGCTCATCGTATACGTCGCTGTGCGGCATATCAACAAAAGAAGCGAAGAACCTAGCATTCCGCCCTTCAAGTCTCTAAAAAATGCGTCGAAAGAGAAAGACCCGATCAAGTTGTTGCCGTCGATATGGTTGGTGTCAAACCTCAATCCAGGATTAACTCGATAGTGTTTTCTTAGTTTGTACTTAGTCCTAAGTGGGTTTAGTTACCGTGAGTTAGAATTTGATTAATCTTAGTCCTGAACATAGCTTTGGGGAATTTTGAGAACGTTTAATGTTAGTTAGACACACTCAGGAAGGCCTGGGTGTACGTGCAAGCATGGGAAGATCGTGTTGAGTTTTATGTTAATCGTGAATTTTATTTCATTTGAATGGTTTTATGATTATTTACAACTTCTGTGTTTAACCCGTCTGCGTTTGAAGCCCGGAAACTCAAGTTTCTAGTCAAAGGGTAAAATTGTCTTTTCACACCCAAATCTGGACACACTTTCCGAAATCTCAAAACCATGTCAAAAATATACTTTTCGGAAACTAGATATTTCAAGGATCATTTTATCCTTCTTCATCAACTTCATTTGAGGCGCGCAAGACCATGTTTTCACACATGCAAGAATTAGCATTTAATGGGGGGTCCCACTTGCAAGGTACTTAAGTTACTTTCCCCTTCTCTCCCTCTCCATTTCCAAATCTCTGCAATTTTCTTGACCTAGGGCTAAAACCCTTTTTCCTCTTCACTTTCTCCTCATGAATGCATGAGCTAGAGACCTCCAAAAGAAATTCCAAGACTATCATCTTCTTCCTTTCATCCCAAGCTTTCTATTGATGCTATTTTCATTAGATTTCTAGTTGGGCAAGCTCTCCATTTCCTTCCTTGCTTTTTGTTTGGGCACCTCTAGGTAAGAGCTCCAACCCACTTCTTCAATGGAGTTCTTTTGACTCTTAAGGATCTTGTTTTTTCTAACTTTCAACACCCATTTCGAAATGGGTATCTTGTTTGCTTTTTTGGGTGAGTTTTTGAATGTTTTTCATGGTTTTTTTTTTGTAGTTCTTGGCTTAGCTCTTGAGTAGGAGTGCTTGAAGGAGATTTTGTTAGCATTTGGCCAAAGGCAAGTAATCTCTATAGGTTGTTTGTGCATGTGTGTTTATAGATTTTATTATTTCTCTTGGAGTTTGCATATGATTTGTCATTGGGTACTAATGTTATGTTTTGTTAGACTATTATCTTGTGATTCTTGCTCAAATATAAGTGTTGATGTTAAGTAACTTTCCAAACTTTCAGATTTTTCTATTTGTATGTAAGCCTTACCCTTTTAGAAATTTGAGCTTGTTTTGATAAGAAGTGGGATTTGGATGTTTATGATTTTGGAATGAATGGTATGGGAATGTAAATTTGACCCCTTGGAGAGCATGGAGCTCAGGGGATTTCAGGTGGTCTAAGTGTAAGATGGAGGGAAGAAATGACTTAGAAGCCCTCTATGAGAAGTGCAATTTCTGCACTCAGTGAGCACAGGCAGAAGCCTGTTCGCTCGAGCGACCTCTGGGTTCGCTCAAGCGACCAAGCCACTGCCTGGTCCGAGCGCAGACAGAGAGCTGTCCGCTCGAGCGACCATTGGTTCGCTCGAGCGAACTGTCCACTGTCTGGCCAGTTTCAAGACAGAACTTTGGTCGCCCGAGCGAGCTGATGTTTCGCTTGAGCGAACTGTCTCGCTCGAGCGAACTGTCTCGCTCGAGCGAACTGTCCAGACCGCTCGAGTGACCTGTTAAATCCCAATTTTGGAATTTTACCCCACTTGCATACTTTTTAAAGATTGAAAACTAGGCTATGCTAAGGACTTTAACTTGACATTGTGTAAATGGAACTCTAAGACACGATTCAACTTCGGGGACACCAGTTCTCTTATTTTAACAACAGAGTCCCAATTACACAAGAGTTAATGAATGGCCTTAGCATCTACTTGATGAAATTATCATGTTTTGAACCTTGGTTTAATACAACAAGTAATATTGTGTACTCGCTTTGAATTCAAGTTTTAAGCTCATTTGAAGATTTGTTTCAAGTACCTAATGGGGATCATCTCTTAAGTTGTGTGCATACACATTATGCATCTTGCTAGCCGTGCCTTGTCTTGTTTTGATAAGTGATTATCCCTTTTTTTCGACGTGTTTGGATCGTGTTTCTCGTGTTTTGTGCATTCATGAATTCAAGTGAACACCACAGAGCTTGGACTGCCCTTTCAGTCTGATCCACTGTCCGGGGGTCCTTAAACATGTGGACTATCTGCATATTAGTCGTGTATTTTATTACACATCGTGCGTGTCCGGTTCCGCGGCCGGAATCCCGTATTTGTGGGAATCGTGTGTTGTTATATTATGTATATCGTGCTCGTCGTGTGTGCTTACTCTTTTCATTATAAATGATAGAGAAAGGATGGGCTCTTTGTGGATTTACGATTCATGATATATTATGTACCCATGCTAGTTTGTCTCTAATTTTGAAATGTATCTTTGTCAAGTATTTATTTTAGGTTTAGTAAATTGTTTTTACACGTTTTCGATTAAACATTTTTTTTTATTCATGCTCAGGCCTAAATTGATTACCTGCCAAACCGTTGTGTTTGATGCTTGTTATTTTGGTGCCCAGGTGCAGGCGGTTCTACCTTTGAGGAGGAGTTCGGAGGAGGCTGTTGAGCCCATACTAGCTCGCGAGTGGCAACCCGACAACGTCATCTATACGTCGAGATGGGTCACGAGTTCGATTCATCACGTTTTGGGTTTTATATACTTTTGGTATTGTATTGGCCTTTGTGGCCTCTTATTTTGGGATGTAACAAATTAACACACTTTGATAAACCTTGTAACTTGAACTATGATGGGAATGTCATGATATAACTCCTTGTTTGATACTATGGTCTGGATGATGTATATGTATATATTTTATGATGTAATTTGCTACACGTTTCCACCTATTTGATTGTGTGAGCTATATATCCGTGTCGTTGGAATCCTCACCGCGGAAACCTGTGGGAAATTAATTATCTTATCTCCACAATCATCGTCGTGGGGCTTGGGTCTCGGTCCGGGGTCGCGACAGTTGGCAAAGGCAGAAGACGCCAGAAGTCAGTAACTAAACTTCATGTACGACGTCTGGTGACTTGCAGCGTCTCCCAGACACGAAGACATCCGGAAGAATCCTCTACTCCTTCAAGCCAAGGACAACGGAGTAATCCTTTCTCAATCTCTTCAACTAAAGAACGAGCCCCAGCTCAGTCACCTGGACGATTTCTTCGTTCGAATCCCGAGGAATGAATGTCCTGGCTACAAACTCTGAGCCACCTCGCAATCCACCTCCTGGTGACACGACTGCACGCATCCAACAATTGGAGCAATGTCAGCAGAGGATTGGGACTCTAATGGGGAATCTTCTTCTCGCTTTTTAGTGTCAATAAAAAAATCAACCTCCTCCGAATCATCAAGATGTCGAGGTAAATGGGGAAGACAATGAGTCACACACCCTCACTAAAAAGGACGTGGACGACATCCTCGCTAAAGCAAGAAAAGATGATACACTCAAAGAACATGGGATCCAGCCACCATATCCCTTACGGATGGATTCGGTCCCGTTTCCTACAAAATTCAAACATCCTATTCTCCAAACATATACGAGGAAGGGATCAGCCAGACAACACGTCACCCACTTCAAGATCCTAACAAGAGCTATTGCGGATCAAGATGCCCTTAAGATCCGTCTCTTTGCAAGTACCCTAAAAAGTACGACCTTTGATTGGTACTCCACTTTGCCGGAGAATTCCATTCAAAACTGGAACATGATAGAGACACACTTCCTGACCCACTTCAAAGGTGAGGATCATCCTATTACTATAGCGCAGCTCTGCAGCCTAAAACAGGGAGAGAATGAGTCAACATATGACTTTATTCACAAGTGGAAGGCGATGGCATATAAGTACTCAGATGTACTGACACAAGCGTTGCTGGTCGACATCCGCCGTAACAACATGAGAGCAAGGATCCGCTCCATGATCATCGACAATAAATTAAAGAACTTGGGAGAACTCCTAGAAGCATATATGGAAGCTGAAATGGTGATTAAAGACCTCAACAGTCAGAAATCATTGAAGAAAGAGCCGACTACCATTACGACCTCAAAACCAAAGAAAAAAGAGGTTCTTAATGTGCAAACTAAATCAGCTCCTCAACAGCCAAAAAAAGTTGAAAATAAAACTGTAGGTAAGAAACCCGAACTCTTTGAGGCCTTCAAAGAACGAGTAGAGAAAAAATACCCATTCGACGAAGATATTGAAGAACTCTTTGGGCTCTTTTAGCAAATGACAAACTCACCTTGCCAGACCCCAAAAGACCGGGAGATGTTGGCAAAACCAACGATCCTCGGTATTGTCCATACCACCAGATGGTCTCGCATCCTCTTAATCAATGCTTCGTTGTGAGAGAAAAGATCAACGAGATGTGGAAAAATGGAGTCATTACCTTTGACAAAAACTATGGGTCTGCCTCTGTCAACATGGTGTCATATGGACAAACTTCAAAGTCACCAAAGGAGAAAATCACTACTTCCTTCAAGGTGATAAAAATGACTTAAATGTCCCAAGAGTTGGTTCCTTATCCAACACCAGATGGACAGCCTATATGGGTGCATCCCGATCTCCTTGAAGATGAAAATTGGGAGATCATCAAAACAAAGCCGACTGCTTAACAGCGAAGGCAAGCCAGGAGACAACTCCTCAAGCTTGGACAACAGGAGAAAGCTCAAACAAAACAAGAAGTCCCTGAAAACACAGAAACCTCTTCTACTGCTTCACTGGGGGCATCAGAAGAGTCTGTTCCCAAGACTTCAAGGGCTGTAAGAAAATTCACCGTTGGAAACTTCATGCCACTACAGCTAAGAAATGAAGCTATGCTTGGGGTATCATATTCTTGCAACTTCGTAATTGGATTCTCCATGGATGGATACGAGTCCAGTGACACCGCCAGTGACACAGACGAGTGGGAGGAATCCCTTGAAATAGGAGAATACCTCTCCGACGAAGAATGGATTCATGAATCTCACATTGTGCCAGTAATCTGGTATAATCTCTTACAGCCACATGGTTCCTGGTCCGATGATGAAGAAGACCAAGAGGCTATTTAAGAAAATGTTGTCGATCCAGCACCTGCTAATGCTCCAGTAGAACCCAACATTGATGAGCTACAAGGAGCGGATGATAAAGAAAATTTGGCTCCCATGCCTAATCCTGAAGAATATGTGGGGATCTTGCAGCGTCTTGCCATATAGCAAGAGCAGGATCGTACCAATCACCTTCGTCACAATCAAAATCCAGCGCCGAAAGTCCTTGAAGATTTACAAGTACCTCCTCCTGTAACCCTGGAAAAGGAAGAAAGATGCTGGATCGATGATCCTCTTTCATCCGAGGATGAGTCTGATTTCCATCAGTCTATTCTGGGGGCATCTCCTATCGGGGAAAACTGCAATGTGATAGCTTAGGATGATAGTACCTCTGAAGCGTCATCTGCCAAAGACACATACTCTCAGACTACATCTAGTAGTATATCTTCCGGCGCTACATCTTCTCAGGTGGCTTCCACTGAGATATCACCTTCTTAGCCTTCGTCTCCTGAAACTCTGACATCAGAACTCACACCTCTTCCGACCGATCATCCTGAAGAAACTCCAGCCGATGAAGTCCTCTTCAATGAAAACCCGGTCAACTGGCCATAGATACCTGACCTCATAGGAGATGTCTGGACCGATAAATTACTCAATAAGGAAGAAAAGTTGCTGGATGCTATTCAGGACTTGTTCCCGAAAAATGCTCCGTACAATGCTATCACTGAGGACGGCAATGCCGCTATAGAAACGTCTTTAGCAAATGAGAAGGATCAACCGCCTGATTCCCAGGGCGATCTTCCAAACGAAGAACCTTCTCCAGAAGCTCTTAAAGTTGGTAGAGGTACCCGCTCTGGCCGGGATTACCATAAAAATTATAACCAACCTTCTTTTTCTTATGTAAATCCTTCGGGAAAGCAAGTTGTAAACGCCCCAAGTGGCAACAATAATGAATATGCAGGCCCCAATGAGGCTTTTAACTACGATTTGATTGAGCACTTCAAACACATACCTGTACGACTGCACATTCTTGACTTATTACGAATGTCTCCACACACTCATGATAATCTCATCTCAAAACTGTCAAGACTAAATGTGGATATCGGCAAACATGCCCCACAAGTCCTACAAATTGAAATGGACTATAGGATCAAAAAATCGAATACTTCCTCAAAGGGAGAAAAGAAGAAAACTGAGGAATCAGGCATTGAATGCCTCTCGGTTCAAAAAGCAACAAGTGCAACCATCGCCTTCGATAAGGATGATCTCCTGCTAAGCGAGACAAAGTACAAACGACCCTTATACTTCACAAGGTACGACAAAGAAATGGCAATACACAGAGTCCAGATCGACCCAGTTTCTGCACTCAATCTCATCTCTACTTCGGCACTCGAAGAGCTAGGCATTCCACCTAGCAAGCTGAGTCATACATCAGTATCCATCTTTGGATATGATGGGGGCACTCAAAGGCCTATCAGAAAAATCAGGTTCAAGTTGCAAATCGGTGATCTTATTTTTGAAGTCACTGTGTATGCAATAAGACCCCCTTCATGCTGCAACATCCTTCTTGGACGCCCCTGCATACACAAGAATGGTGTCGTCCCTTCAACTTTACATCAATGCATCAAGTTCGTTGGCAATGACGGCTTGATACATCGAGTGTTTGCAGACAAATAGCCGTTCAAAGGTAAAGATGTTCATTTTGCAGATGCTCAGACGTACAAAGATGAAAAAGAAGAAAAGGAGGAAGAAACAACACCCTTTGCCAAAAATCTCCAGAAAAAAAGGGCAAGGCTCCTCAACAGTCATTGGAAGAAAACAAACCTTCCGGCAAATCCGGAAAGAGCAATTCATCTCCCTTTGTCATCTCTCTCAAACCTTCGAAACCTTTGGTCATTACAACCAAAGCGAAGAAGGCAAAGCAAGAGACTGCGGGCAATTTTGTTGTCTCTTTCGTGTCCATCATGCAAGACACGGATTCGGATTCTGAGCCAGAAGACGACACATCGTCAAGCCAAGCTGATACTCAGCAAGTTCAGCCTGCTCTCACACCATTAGAGACACCTGCCGACGTAGAAGACCCTGCGTCTACTTTCTTCATTGTTCCGGCAACCACGGTAGAAGAAAAGCCAATCTTCTTCCACAGATCAGAAGCTTCTTCACCAAATTCTTCGCATGAAGCTTTCCAAAACAAAGGTATGCCTCAGCTATCTCTGTATAGTCCAATGGCACAATCTATCATGAAGAAAATAGGCTATGATGCTCAAAATCCAATCAGTTTGGGAGAGGGCCATGGTATTCTCACGCCATTGGAACCCACCCTGATCAAAAGACAACTAGAGGATTGAAACATCCACCGTCGTATAAACAAACCTTCATATGGGTTGGGGTATGATCCTGACACTCCCATGGGACAGTTGACACAGAGGCTGCAAAGTCATTTTGCCGACCAAGCGTCAACATTTCGTGCTCATGAAGTCATTGATCTCCCTGGATATCTCTTTGAAGAGTCACCTGTCAAGGATCCAGGAAGCTCATCAAATTGTTACGATTTCTCTTATGATGAAGAGGAATTGTCCGATGAAATATACATGTGGGCTTTTGGTCTAAAAGAACCATCTTCACCAAAAAAAGTGCCCTACTTCGACCCAATTTCAGCAGATGATTGGGACTATCTCATAGCAAGACTTGAGAAGGGTACTGATCAAGAAGATCCATGAACAAAAGCAGAGCCTTGGTCTGTAAATACCTTTGGAACTTCAGAAGGCTATGCTGAATTGGAAGCTTCAAAAAGTATTGTGGAGGAACCGCTTTCAAACCTTCCAATAGAAGATCCTGTTCAAAAGATAGATATGGGGACACCTGATAACCTACGTCCTGTATTCATATGTAAGAATATAATGGATGATGAATTACCCGAGTATATCTCTTTTCTTCGTGAGTTCGTTGATTGTTTTGCATGGTCTCATGCTGAAATGCCTGGCTTAGACTCCAAAATAGCAGTCCACAAACTCAATTTGCAAAAAGATATCAAGCCTGTTAAATAAGGCCGAAGAAGATTCCGTCCCAATGTGATGGACGAATTGAACAAGAAGTTCAAAAACTCAAAAGCGTTGGCTTCATCCGTGAGGAACAACATCCTGAATGGTTGGCCAACATTATCCCAGTGACAAAGAAAACCGAGCAGATCAGGGTCTGTATTGACTATAAAGACCTGAATGATACATGCCCTAAAGATGAATTCCCGCTCCCCATACCAGAGGTGATGATTGACAACACATGTGGGCTTGAGCGAATGATATTCATGGATGGCTTCTCTGGCTACAATCAGATAAAGATGTATCATGAAGATGAAAAGCATACATCATTTCAGATCCCGTTTGGCGTGTATTGCTACACTGTTATGCCATTTGGTCTAAAAATGCTAGTGCAACATATAAGAGGGCTATGATGAATATATTCCAAGATATGAAGCACAAGACGGTTGAATGTTACATTGCTGACCTCGTTTTTAAAAGCCGAAGAAAAGAAAATCATCTCAAAGATCTTCGAGAAGTCTTCTTCCGACTTCGCAAACACAAATTGCGGATGAATCCACTAAAATGCTTCTTTGGTGTCTCATCGGGTAAGTTTCTCGGATTCATAGTTCGAAAAGTCGGAATAGAACTTGACCCCACCAAAGTCAAGGCTATCCTAGAAGTGCCATCTCCAAGGACCCTAAGAGAACTAAAAGGTCTTCAAGGAAGATTGGCATACATCTGACGGTTCATCTCCAATCTGTCAGGGAAGTGTCGTCCATTCTCCCGCTTAATGAAGAAAGGTGTGGACTTTGTTTGGGATGCTGAATGTGAAGTTGCGTTTCAAGATATCAAAATGTACCTGACCAAACCTCCAGTGTTGGCTGCCCCCACAACTGGGAAACCATTCATCTTGTACACAAGAGCTCTCGATTATTCTTTGGCCGCTCTACTCGCACAAGAAAATGACGAAGGAAAAGAAGCTGCTCTATATTACCTCATTCGCATTTTAGTAGGTGCAGAGCATCGCTACTCTCCAGTCGAAAAAGAATGCCTTGCAGTGATGTTCACCGTACAATAGCTACGTCACTATCTGCTGTCCAACACAGTCTACCTGATTTCAATGATCAATCTTTTAAAGGTCCTTGTCACAAAAGTAGGTTCTCTCAATGCTCGACTGGCAAAATGGTCCATCCTTCTATCGCAATTCGATATTAGGTATGTACCACAAAAACCAATCAAAGGTCAAACTCTAACAAACTTTCTCACAGAGCATCTATTGCCTAAAGATTCTCCACTCAGAGATGATCTCCCTAACGAACCTGTCTACGCTGTGGAGATTTCCTCATCAAATGTTTCCTAGGATATGTACTTCGACGGCGCAACCAGGACAAATGAAAACGGAAAGCAGATATCAGGAATTGGCATTCTCTTTGTTAGTCTCGAAAAATATATGATTCCACACGCTTTCTCGCTACTGGAGCCATGTTCAAACAATGCAGCTGAATACCAAGCACTGATTGTAGGATTGGAACTCGCCCTCGAATCCGGCATCACCATGCTGGAAGCTTTTGGAGATTCTCAACTGATCGTCAACCAGATGAATCAGAAATTCGAAGGCAGGAAGCCCGATTTATTGCCTTACTACAAGAAGGCACAATCACTTTGACAAAAGTTTGACATTTGTCACATCAGCTACATCCTCAGAGGTGAAAACATCTGTGCAGATGCCCTGGCTAGACTTGCAGCGTCTATGGCAATCCAAGAAGGGGAAAACATGCGAATTACAATGTGTCAAAGAAGGATTCTCCCTCTTTTTAACACACACCAAGCAGTTGCTAAATGCCATCAAGTGGTTGAAAATCAGATATCCATCCTCAAACCTCCGATCAGTGATTGGAGGGATCCGTTCATTGATTATATTATGTTCGGAATCCTACCTGAAGATCCAAAAGAGAGGGTAAGCATTCAAAGATAAGCCCCGAACTTTCATTTGGATATTCCTTCAAAAACACTTTACTAAAAAAATCCTTCAATAGAGTACTTCTACGCTGCTTGTCACCACAAGAGGCCGATGAAACACTCAAAGAAGTTCATGCTAGTCTTTGTGGAGCCCATCAGGCCGGTCCTAAGCTCTACGATCAGATAAAAAGGTTAGGTTATTACTGGCCTATCATGGTAGCTGACGCTATGCAATTTGCCAAGCGCTGCCAACAATGGCAAGTTCATGGAGATTATGTCCATATGCCTCCAGAATGACTACATCCTACAACGATGTCATAGCCTTTTGAAGCCTAGGGTATGGACATCATAGGTCCTATTTCTCCTCTATCAAGTAAAGTTCATCGCTTAATCTTCGCTGCTACGAATTATTTCTCCAAGTGGTCAGAAGCATTTGCGATCAGTGAAATTAAGACCTCATCAGTCCTTCAGTTCTTGCGCACCAACATTATTTGTCGCTTCAGCATACCTAAAAGATTTGTCCATGATAATGGACCACAATTCCGGGATCATAGATTCTATAGGTTCTGCGTCAAATACAAAATCCAAAGTTCTCCTTCAACTCCATATAATCCGGCAGCGAATGGACTAGCAGAAGCCTTCATCAAGACGCTCTGCAAAATTCTCAAAAAATGGTCTCTAGTCACAAAAGATACTGGGGCGACAAACTACCAGAATCTTTATGCACTTATCAAACCACCATTCGAGGACCAACCCATAGCACACCATTCTCATTGGTCTATGGAGGCAAAATTGTTGTCCCTTTGAAAGTACAAATTCCTTCCTTAAGGGTATCTTTACAAAATGACATGACGCAAGAAAGCAATGTCAAATTTAGACTCCAAGAGCTGGATAATCTTGATGAGAGACGGCTTGAAGCTATACAAAGCATTGAACTTTACCAGGCACACATGGCAGGATCTTTCGATAAGAAGGTCAGGCAACGCGCCTACAAAAAGGGAGACTTGATTCTTGCGGTAAAAAGGACAATGGTTTTCACCCACAAATCCAAAGGCAAGTTTGAACCAAAATGGGAGGGACCCTTTGTCATCAACAAAGTTTTCTCCAATAGCGCATATGCTTTTCTACACTTGGAAGGCGACAGATGTATGTTGCCCATCAATGACAAGTTCTTGAAGCGGTACTACCCTTGAGGACTTCTTTTACCGGGTCAAAGCGACACGTACACGGTAACCGCCTATTCATAGGTACTTGCTAGTCAAACCCACTATTTTTGGAATTTTCATCTTTACATTGAAATTTCTAAAAATTCCCAAGACAATGTTCACTTTCACAGTTTCATTGTTAAAAAAAAAAAATCCAAAAATCCAAGTTTAGGAGCTTCTTCCCGAACTTGACAAAAATTTTCGATCATTGAATCCAAAATTCATGGTTTGAAACAAAAATCAGGATTTAGGGATTTCCACCCTAGTCCGCCCTGACTTTTACCACAAAAAAATGGTTTTAGGTCAAAATTTACGACCCTTCTGTCTTTAAGCAAAAATGGTTTTTTTCAAAAAAAAAAAAAAAAATCCGCTGGGAAGCAACGTGCAATTGATACTCACAAAACCCAAAAATCGGAAGGAAGCGAACCCTATTCGATACTTCCAAAACCTCAAAATCGCAAGGAAGCGACACCCTGTCGATACTTGTAAAATTTCAAAAAAAAAATCGTGGAGACGCAACATCCCAGTTGATACCCGCAAAACCAAATTTGAAAAATCTCGAATTTCAAAAATCGTGGGGAATCGACATTTAGTCAATACCCTCAAAACCAAATTTTTGAAAGAGCAGGGAAGCGACGTTCAGTCGATACTTGCACCCCAATCCGCGAGGAAGAGACATTCCATCGATACTTGCAACCGGAAGAGCAGGGAAGCGACGTTCAATCGATACTTGCACCCCAATCTGCGAGGAGGCGAGATTCCATCGATACTTGCAATACCATTCAACAGGGAGGCGACTCTTAGTTGATACTTGCATTTTTGAAAGAAAAAAAACATGGTTCTTTTGCCAAAAACCGGGCTTTCATGCCAAAAAATAAAAAACCCGGCTTTCATGCTTAAAAAATCAAAAAAATGGTTTTCACTAAAAAAAATCAAAAAACCCGGCTTTCACGCCAAAAAAATAAAAAAAAATGGCTTTTACGCCAAAATTCTAAAAACTTGGCTTTCACGCCAACAAAACAAAACTTGGTTTTAAAAAAAAAATATGGCTTTCACGCCAAAAAAAAAACAAATTTTGGCTTCCATGCCAAAAACAAATTTCAGCTCCTATGCCACAAACAACTTTCGGCTTCCATTAAAAACAAAAACAAATTTCGGCTCCCATGCCACAAACAAATTTTGGCTTCCATGCCACAAATAAAACCGGCTTCCATGCAACAAAATTTTGGCTTTCGCGCTGTAAACCCAAATTTGGCTTTCATGCCATCACAAAATTCGGCTTTTATGCCATCCCAAATTTTGGCTCTTATGCCATAAACCAAAATTTTTGCTTTTTACGCCACACAATTCAGCTTTCATGCCATCTCAAAATTCGGCTTTCAAGCCATAAAAAAACCAGGCTTTTTGCCACAAAATTTGGCTTTCATTTCAAAACAATCCTTTTACAAAATATTTTCACAAAAAGACAACCTTTTGATCAAGTTCTTAAACAAACATTCTCATTAAACTTTTGCTTATTTTCATCGAAAAGAATTTAAGTAAAATGTATATAGAGTACCAAAAATGTTTTTACATGGAGGTACTGAAGAAAAGAAGAAAAGAGTTTGTTACAAAAAATCAGGAGCTCAGTCTAACATGGTCTTCAACCAAAGATTCAACTCCTCATGCAAACTCTTGGTCTTAGCCTCCAAAGCTTCGAGGTCACACTTCTTCAAAATCTTACCACAAAATGGGACATAACGCCGCGACCCATCTTCAGCATGGGGAAGTTCTTCCCAAAGAATTTTCCATTGCTCATATTCCTGAGTCTTCCTCCGGAGATTACCGTCAGCCTCCTCAACCTGGCAGATCAATGTCCCGTCTCTAGCACAAGCTTCTACAATGGCGGTCTATTTGGCAGCAGCTTGTTCTTTTAATAACTCAAGACGCTACCTGGCCTCGACGACCAACCTATCAAGATGGTGCATGTCTTCTGTTAGCTCGATGATAGCTAACTCGGTGATGCTCCTCTCCCGAACGAACTGCTTTCGAGTCCGCGAGTTCTCATCCAGCTCTGATTTGACCTTGTTGGAAGGCTTTTAAAACATCTCTCTAAAGAAGTCACCGTTTGGAAAGCTCTCGGTCTTAGTCCACTTGTTACCCAGTACGATGATCTTATCAACCAAAGCTCTGACACTTGTGACATCTAGACCAACCTTTTCACTCTTGGCAAGTATCTCCTGCACATACCCTATCATGCCAAACCTAGCTTCCAAAAGTGAGAGTCTCGATCCATGAACTCAAGACGCTCTTCAACACTCTCTTCGCATATTGAAGAGAAGGCCCAGATGAAGTCTCACCTCGCTCCAATGGCCGATTGCCCATGTCATGCCTGCTTGGAGGAGTAATCAATAGACTCTTTCTAATCGAAGACGCTGGCAAAGGAATCTCATCATGCGGTTTCATCTTTGCCGCACCAAAACTGGTGGAAGAAGTCCCTACTTCTGGATCAGCTGCAGGCATCCCCTGCTCTGGTCCTGAGAAAGACGGAGGAACTTCTCCTGTTACCTCACAACCTACCAGCAAAACACAAAAAAAAGGTAGGAATATGATCCTGTTGAAAAATCATTATCATCAGGATTATTACTACAATACCTTCTTCGATGACCGGCGGAATACTTTCTGCCTCTATGAATTCATCCGAAGCATCGTCAAAAGTCGCATCCATAGATGGCTCGAAGTTGTCAGAATCCTCTAGCAAGTCAGCTGGCAAGAAAAAAAAAATATATATATATATATATATATCAGCAGATGGCGGTAAAGAAGAACAAAAAGAGGTAAAAGCAACAGAAAATCATACCAGATGAAGGTTCTGGAACCACTCCAGAGTCTCTTGGCTCTTCCTAAGATGCCATAATTGGATCCGTCATCACCTCATCGGCCGAAACCTCTGGCATCGCCAAGTCATCATCTTCTGCTAACAGAAAGAGAGCAGCGAATCAAAATAAATTTTTCTATGAAAGAAAAGCAAAAAGGGAAAAACATACCGTCATCAGTGGTTTCTTCTTCTCGACTCCTCTTTTCTAGAGGCTCAACAGCATACTCTGACACCTCTTCAGCAATGGTGAGAGGGACTTCCAGATTAGAAGAGTCTTTGTGCCGTCTCTTATTACGGCACTGCCCTCTCTTCCTCTTGCTTCTATGGGTCGGTTTGCTTGAAGTACCCACCTCACCGTCAAAGTCAAGACTTTCACTTGACTCCTCATTGGATGGTCTGCTTTTCCCGGTAAACCTATCACGCCCCTGGACCGAGGCCCTGATAATCAAGTCCTTAATCCGGGGATCGTGGCGCGACGGGTCAGAAAATTCCGCCCGCACGCGCTAATTATTTCCCCACAGGATTTCTCGGTGAGGATCCCAAACGATCCATCACAACGACTAAATCAACTTCACAACAAACGATAATATGCGGAAGCATGTAGCAAAATAAAAATCACATGTAACATAAAATAAGTGCACAAGCTTAGTATCAAAAGAGAGATATATACATAAGAGCGTAACCCAAAGTTAAGATTAAAGTTGTGAGAATCAAAAGTAATTTAAGTTATACATCCCAACAAGGCCAACAAAGGCCATAAACAAAATTTCCAAAATAACTGTCATTTCCCAAAAGATGTTATCGAAGCTCCAGACCAATCATGACGTCTACATGACATCATTTAGCTGCCACTCGTGCTCCACCTGAGGCCCTATTGCCTCCTGCGCACACTCCGCCTCAAGGGCTGCGGGTCCGACATCTGACACTAAACAAGAGAGTATCAGACACGACGGTTTGGCAGGTGAATAATACAGACAAGATATACAAGTTTCATAAATACCATGTTTAAAATTATAAATATGCAATTGAAAGGAAACACATGTAGTTAGTAAATCACATGAACTAGTTCTGTACAAATAATGAAATATTTCTAATTATCTGACAAATAATCAAAATATTGGAAATCCACATTTAGCTAAATTCTCCTATCACCGAAGTAATAAGAGCACACAGACAGAAATCGTCGCCATATGAAATGGCCGAAACAAACAAACAGAAAACGTTGCCACTACTTGTAGGACCGGAAAACTGAACCGTTGACATGGCCGGAGCAAACAAACAGAATCCAAACTGCAGTTGGCAAATAATTTTAAAGATCTCAAGCAGGGCGATCAGCCCAGCTAGAAGACCTAAGCTTAGTGGTGCCATTTAAAACCAAAACCTGAATCGATACAATTTGGCTAATAACGTTACATTTCCAAAATCGATAAAAGGAACTACTCCGAACAAATATATATAGTAACAAATTCAGACAAATCAGATGAGTAGTCTGATCGATAATTTCAAACATAATAAACCAATGAATTCTGTTTCAAAATGAATCATAAGGAAAATTTATGATAAATTCACTAATATGGAATGCGATGATACATATTGGTTGCTTGATCTCCCGAGGGTTTTCTCATTGTGCACTTAATGTCACAGCATTAGTTAAGAAATATAGTTTGGTGCCTCTGAAGATCTCCAATGTTTAAGACACAAGGTGCATAGTGAGACTTATCTACATTTGGTTACCAGCAGGGCACAGGAAAAGTACCCTGCACTGTGCCCAAGTTTGCTCGAGCGGATGAAGGTTCGCTCGAGCGAAACCTCCTAGAACTTCCTTCGCTAGAGCCACCAGAACGTTCGCTCGAGCGAATGAGCTTCTGTTTTAAACTCCGTCAGACAGTATCATGATCGCTTGAGCGGATGAATGTTCGCTCGAGCGAGCCATTCCAGAAACTTGTTCGCTCAAGCTATCACACAGTTCGCTCGAGCGGACAGGTTTCTGTAATGTTTTTCATCAGACAGTGGTCTGTTTGCTCGAGCGACCACCAGGTTCGCTCGAGCGAACATCTCATTGGCTGTTTCGCCCAGTGCAGAAATTCTACATTTCTGAAGCTGTCTCTCCTCCTTACATAAACACCTTTCCCATACCATTCCAAACATCTCCTTCCAATCAAATTACCTCCATTCCACCACCATATCATCATTCATTCCAATTCCAAACTATATACTTTATACATCAGAATTTTCAAAGTTCATCATAAATAGTATGTAGGAATTCAAAGGTTTGAAAAATTCATGCATTCAATAGCTGATTATTCACTTGCCTCAGGTCCAAAAAGGTTCTCAAAACACACTAACAACTCCTGGCTCAGCTCAACTCCAAACCTACACCAAACCCCGTGGAAAAGCACTAAAATTTCACCAATTTCGAAATTAAAAAGGGGTCCCCAAAGAACTCCTTTACATGCATGAAGAAAGGGCTCTAATGGTCCCTTAAAACCAGGATTTTCAAGAAAGAAACCAATGCTAACCTTCTTACAGCTCTAAACAAGAAGAAGAGCTCGGAGAAGAGGTGGGTTCCAGCTGAAATCCTCCTCAAACACTATCAATGAGAAGCTTGGAAGGTGGGAAAGAGATTGGTGGGATTTGTTTCTCAATGTAGGATGGTTTATTATACATGCAAGAGGAGAGAAGATGGGAGAAAAGAGAGAGTTCTCTCTTAGGTTCAGTTGTAGAAAATGAAGAAGAGAGGGAGAAGGAAACCGAACGTGGGTTTTGAGTTGATTCAATGGGCTATGGGACCCAATGGCCCTGGAAACTTCATATGGCTAGATCTGTCATTTGTGGGTTCCGAATGTAGTTGACGAAGAAGAGAAAAATGATCGTTGAAAAATCTAGTTTTCAAAAAGTATATTTTCCCCATGATTTTCAAATTTTGAAATTTATGCACAGATTCGTGTGTGAAAAGATTGATTTGCCCTTTTTCTAGAAAAACGCAATTTCTGGAGTTCTTATGCAAATAGAACAGACATGAAAGTTGTTGGGATCAAAATAACAAGTTCAAAAATATCGAAATCCACATTTTTTGAAAATCAAATAAATCCAATAATTCAAATTCCCACACTAACATGCGTCACACGGGCCACCCAGAGCCCGGTCAAACCAGACACAACGTTTTCAAAATTCCCCAACGCTATTCAAAATTCTAGTCTAACTAAAAACTCAAGCTAATCGTCCTCTAATCCCTCCTAGTGACTAATCACAGATAAAATAATAGTAAATTATACTAAACCTGGGCCGGGGCCTGACATCCTCCACCCCTTAGAGACATTTGGTCCCCCAAATGAAAACTAACCTCTGGTAGCAAGTGCGGGTACTTCTTTTGAACTTGATCACGCAATTCCCAAGTAGCTTCTTCTGGTTCGTGATTCTCCCAAAATACCTTTACCCAGTGAATTGTCCGGTTCCTCAATTCTTGTTCTTTCGTGTCGATGATTCTGACCAGTTTCTCAACATACGTGACATCTTCTCGAATATCTAGAGGCTCATGTCTTAGCACATGTGAGGGGTCCGAAACATACTTCTTCAACATTGAGACATGAAACACATTATGTACCCCTGAAAGTTCTGGCAGTAAGGCAAGTCTGTAAGCCACTTCGCCAACACGACTCAGGATCTCATATGGTCCAATGAATCTTCTTGACAGTTTACCCTTCTGATCAAACCTCAAGGTTCTTCTAGTGGGTGACACTTTCAAAAATACTTTGTTTCCTACTTGAAACTGTGGGTCCTTCCTCCGAACATCTACATAACTTTTCTGTCGGCTTCTTGCAGTCTTCAAACGCTCATGGACGAGTTTGACTTTCTCGTTGGTCTCACCAATCAATGACGGTCCATGAAAGCTGCATTCTCCGACCTTTTCCCAACACACTGGAGTCCTGCATCTTCTTCCATATAGTGCCTCGAAAGGTGTCATTCCTATACTGTCACGACCCAGGCCCGAGATCCGGTAACCCCAAGCCGTGATCATCATACTTACTCCCACAAACCCCGAATTAACCGTAGCTAAAACGGAATCCACAAGGGATAACATTCCATATACCTGTCAAGTACAAAATCTTGCGGAAACATTCATATTTGACAATATCAACTTACAATTTACATGTATACAAAATAAAGTTCTTATACATGTATCATTTCCAATATACATTGATCAACACTGTATATTCAAAACATTATACAGATGACAAATTAATTACATTTCAAAATGAATTTATAAACAGTTCCTCAAAACATTTTTTAAAACATTTCAACATCCATTGCGCACTCGGATACTCATTTCATATGGTATCCAATCTGTTCCACTCAATCAGTCCTCCTGGAGGAACCAGAGCGGTCTCCTCCGCTGCCGCCGGGAGCGCTGCTGCACCGGCAAGGGCAATCGGGCCTGTAATGCCATCAATAACACTACTGAACATGACGGTTCAACAATGTATAAACATTGTAATAGCATATTAACACATTCACATTGAGTTCATCTGATTTGTATAATAACAATTCCAATTCTAGAGAAGTCTAGACAATTTCTTCAATGACAATAGGTAGACACAATATGAACTAGTAAACATGTACAAAATGGCCACTACCATAGCATTCATTGCATTGTATTTCATTTCATTACCATCTTCCCTCAAGGAATGATTTATTTTATTTACCATCTCCCCTCAAAGGGATGATTCATCTTCCAATGAAAGGCATCAATCAATATCCGAAGATACGATCGAAATTTGGTGGGACTTACTAGTGTCCGAGCCAGGGACAACTAACATCACCACGGAGCTCCGGAACACCCCAATATCCATCTGCTGCAGTAGGATTAGTCATTCATTAATTCATTGAACTCATTTAGAGTTCTAATACAATAGCTAGGTAGTGCCAAACTCAAGGGTCAATAACCTTCAGTAAGAAATCCTTCTATGGATTCAATTCAACTCAATGATTCCTTTCATGACAAAGGAAGGGGATAACAATGATATCAATCTCATTAGATTGAATCACAATGATATAATGAGAGCATTATGAATCTCCTACGGTTTTACTCGACCTTATCTCAATCCTAAACAACCATTCGGGTGTAACCTTTGGTTTCCAAATGCACGTGTTATTCACGATGGACATCACATTTATATATTTCATATGTGCATTATTAGTCCCCATAATTATCACCCATGGAGCTTAGGCAATTATCGATTAATACGGTTCATTCAAGGAACCCTTTTCAAAACACCATTAATTCTCAATAACTTAAATTAATCCATGATTAGTCTTAAAACTAATCGGTGAAGCATTTATACTCACGAGACGTACCCTAAATTCTCGTAAAAATCCAAAACCCAAAATCCATTGGACTCAAACTGACTGTCATCGTTGGGCCAGTATCAGGTTCGCTCGAGTGAGTTACTGTTCGCTCGAGCAGACCAAGACAGAACGTTGTTCGCTCGAGCGCACTTAATGTTCGCTCGAGCGGACCAATACAGAACCATGTTCGCTCGAGCGCACTTAATGTTCGCTAGAGCAGACTCTTCAGAACTTCTGTCAGTCCAAACAAAACCTCGTTCACTCGAGCGGACATACTGTTCGCTCGAACAAACCCTTCAGAATTTCATCCGAAATTCTGATACTTTCTCCCTTCTTCTACTTCCTTTCTCCATTAATTTCCACAACCTGCATACGAGATTTGGAACCTCCTGTTCCCTCCTCATACCACATCCATTCACAATCAATACTTCTAATCATTCATTATCCACCTTAATCAATCATAAACAATTCCATAACCTAATGGAAAATGCACAAAATCCATGAAAACTCTATGCATTTCTACAATGAATAACACTAATTACAAGCAATGCTTATACTTGCCTCTCTTGTAGTCAATGAACTCAAAGCCCTTTTTGCCTTAGTTTGGTTTGAGACCAAAATCCTCAATTTCAAACCCTAATCCATAAAAACATACAAATGAACTCCCATGAGTCATTTGTGCTAGAAACCACCACAAAGCAATCAATAGAACTTGGAAATCACAAGGAAGATCCATTACTTACTTGTGGCTCCAAGCAAAGAGATATTGAGATCTTTCTCAAGCTCTATATACTTACTTGTGGCTCCAAGCAAAGAGATATTGAGATCTTTCTCAAGCTCTATACTCCATCAATGGGGAAAACAACTTGAGGAAGAAGATGAAGTTGAAGGTAAGCTCCTCAAAAGTCCCTTGAATCACTCTTAGCTTCACACTTGATGGAGAGAAAATGGAAGAGAAAAGAGGAATGGAGAGTTGCCTAAGGTTTTCTTGAGCTTCAAGAGGTGGAAATGAAAGAAGGATCCATTTCACTCTAATATAAGAGCTTTCACACTAAAACCCCCTCTCATTTAATCTATTTACATTTTGAGTCAAATGAAGCTCCACTTGGCCCATTTGAGGTCAAATGGAATCATGTTTATTATGAAAGTTGACGTACTCATCGAGATACACACGTTAGTATCAAGAATTTCCATATTCGACGAAATACGTAAAAGTCCGTATTTACGTAAAAGTCCTTAGTCTACCTTGTTTGAGTCTAAACTCATTTTAATCAATTCAATTCCATCCAAATCCATTCCATTATGCTTAATGCATCATTTGAGACTAGTTCGTCCCTCTTTGGTCATTAATCTTGATTAACCCAATTACTCATGCTTAATTAGCATTAATCTCACTTAATTAGTCTTAATCATGATTAGTTCAGGTCGGGGTGTAACATATACTCGAGTGGTAACTGTTGTTATATGCAAATTCACAAAGAGGTAGATTTTCGTCCCACTAAGTTTTAAAGTCAAGCACACAAGCCCTAAGCATGTCTTCCAATGTCTTAATGGTCCTTTCTGACTGTCCATCTGTCTATGGGTGATACGCTGTACTAAATTGGAGCTTTGTACCCATATTCATGCAGAGTCCTCCAGAACCTCGAGACAAATCTGCTATCTCTGTCTGATGTAATGGAGACTGGTTGACCATGTTGGCTGACGATCTCGTTAACAAACGTTTGTGCCAGTGACAACTTTGCATCTTCCTTCCTGTCTTCAATGGGATAAAATGTGCAGACTTCGTCAATCGGTCAACTATCACCCATACGGCATTGTTCCCCTTGCTAGTTGTCGGTAATCCCGAGACAAAATCCATCGTAAGATGCTCTCATTTCCACTGTGAAATTTCTAATGGTTGTAAAAGACCTGCTGGTTTCTGATGTTTTGCTTTAATCAATTGACAAGTCACGCATCGGGACACAAATGCTGCAATTTCTCTCTTCATGTTGTTCCACCAGAATCTGCTCTTCGAATTTTGGTACATTTTTGTACTCCCCGGGTGCATTGAATACTTGGTGTTATGGGCTTCAGTCATGATTTCATTTCTCAAATCATCAATATTTGGAACACACAATCGGTCACGGAAGTACAATACTCCATCCACGATTCTGAAATCTAGGCGATCTGAAATGTGTTCCACAATTTTTGCTAAGTCTGGATCCTGTAGCTAAGTTTCCTTGATTTTTTGAATGAAAATAGGTTCAGACACTATCATGTTTGCTAGCATAACACCTTGTCTCAACGGTTGGAACTCAACTCCCAATTTTTTGAGTTGTTGGAGTCTACCCATTCCTCGCAAACATTCCATGGTCCCAGACTTTCTGCTCAATGCGTCTGTCACGACATTCACTTTCCCTAGATGGTATTTGATTGGAAAATCGTAGTCCTTAATATACTCCATCCATCTCCTCTGTCTCATGTTCAATTCCTTCTGAGAGAATAGATACTGTAGACTACGGTGATCCGAGTGAAGCACAAATTTTTCTCCATATAAATAGTGTCTCCACATCTTTAATGCAAACACAATTGCTGCCAATTCTAAGTCATGCGTCGCATAATTCTTCTCGTGCTCCTTTAGCTGCCTTGAGCCATACGCTATGACTTTACCATCCTGCATTAGTACACATCCAAGTCCCACGGTCGAAGCATCCGTGTAGACTACAAAATTACCACTACCTGAAGGTAAGGTGAGAGCTGGTGCTGTGGTTAATCTCTTCTTCAATTCTTCAAAACTTATTTCACACTGCTCTGTCCATACGAATGGCACGTTCTTCCAGGTTAATTTGGTTAAAGGTGTTACAATAGATGAAAACCCTTGCACAAATCTTCTGTAGTAGCCCGTTAAACCCAGAAAACTCCTGATTTCGGTTACAGTCTTTGGCCTCTCCCAGCTGATGACTGGTTCTATCTTTGTCGGATCCACTGCCAAACCTTCTTTAGAAATTATATGACCAAGGAAAGAAACTTGTGTCAACCAAAAATCATACTTCTCGAGCTTTGCATACAACTGGTTATCTCTTAATAATTGTAGTGATGTCCTCAATTGTTGCTCATGTTCTACTCTAGAATTGGAGTAAACTAGTATATCATCAATGAAGACAACAGTGAACCGATCCACGTAAGGTGCAAAGAACTTGTTCATTAGAGTCATGAACACGGCTGGAGCATTCGTCAACCCAAAGGGCATTTCTAGGAATTCATAGTGCCCATATCTTGTCCTGAAGGCTGTCTTCGGTACATCTGATTCTCTTACCCTTAGCTGATAATACCCAGATCTCAAGTCTATCTTCGAGAAATACTCTGCTCCCTGCAACTGATCAAATAATTCATCTATTCTTAGCAATGGGTACTTGTTCTTAATGGTTACTTGATTCAGTCTCCTGTAATCTATACAAATTCTCAAACTTCCATCTTTCTTCTTGACAAACAACACCGGAGCTCCCCACGGTGATATGCTGGGTCTGATAAATCTTTCTTCAATAACTATTGCAACTGTAATTTCAGTTCACCCAATTCTGTAGGAGCCATTCTATACGATGCAATCGAAATTGGAGCTGCTCCTGGCATAAGCTCTATGGTAAATTCTACTTCCCTAACTGGTGGCAATCCGGGAATTTCTTCTAGAAATACATCTGGAAATTCGCTCACTACCGGGATTTGCTCCACCCATTGCGACTGTTTGTCCTTTAATAAAAATGCAATAAATCCCTCGCATCCGCTTCCCAATAATTTCACTGCTGACAATGCTGAAATAACACCAGCCTCTGAAACCCTTTTCTCTCCATGAAATTCCACACCTGATGATGCTCCATCCCACCTGAAGGAAATAGTTTTGTTAAAACAATCCATACTAGCATGGTGCCCGGATAACCAATCCATCCCTAAAATGACATTGAAGTCATGCATGTCTAACAGGATAAGGTTTGCTGGGAAGGTAACATCACCTATCTTAACTGTGCAACTAGGGTAATATGTGCTACAGACAACTCGTTTCCCTACGGGTGTTATGACAATTAGAGTAAAGTCTAGTTCACTAACAGGTACATCAATCAATTTAGCAAACATGGGGGATAGAAATGAATGTGTGGATCCAGGATCAAACAATACTTTAGCTTCTATTCCACAAACAAAAAGTATACCTTCAACTACGTTGCCTGCTGCGTCCACGTCCGCCTGATTCAGATGATACATGCGTCCTTGTTGTTGAGGCTTGTTTCTGTTCTGGTTCTACCTCCCTTGTTGTGCATTCCTGTTCTGCTAAGGGGGACGGGCATTCTGATTCTGAGGTTGTTGACGGGGCTACTGTTGTTGGTTCTGGTGTTGTGGCTGCCTGGGTTGGTTCTGAGCTGCTTGTTGATTCTGCTGAGGTGACATGTTGCCCTGGTTCCTATTGTTTGGACAATCTTTCATCAAATAATTTGTAAGGCCACACCTAAAGAATCCACCCGTGACTCTGTAACATAGGTGAGAAGGATGATTCTTGCCACAGTGCTCACATCCACCTTGCCTTTGGGTGTTCTGATTTTGCCTTGACTTCTTGCCTTGATAAGGTTTCTGTCCTTGTTGCTGCTGACATTTTCTCTGGTTATTCTTAATAATCTTGTTATTGATGTTTTCAAATTTATAAGCTCGCTTAACTGCTTCTTGGAATCTAGCTGGTAAGACAACGCCTGAAGCATCCCTTTCAATGATAAGGTCCAATCCTTCAAGGAATTTGATAATCTTCTTCTCTTCAGTATCGACGAGCTCAGGTGCGTACCGAGACAGTCTCTCAAACTTTGTGACATATTCAAGGACTGTCATGTCTCCTTGTGTGAGTAGCTGAAACTCCACCGCCATCTGTCTCTTGACATGAGTGGGCACATACTTCTCAGTAAACTGCTCTTTGAAAGTAGCCCATGCGACATCATTAGCAATATCCTGATAGCCATCCTTGAGTGTTTTTCACCAAATGTCAGCTAGGCCAATAAACATAGATGCTGCTTGGAGAACTTGCTGCTTGCTCGTGCACTGAAAAAGATCAAAGATGTTCTCGGTGTGAGTTAGCCAATCATCTGCTGTCAAAGGATCCTCATTCCCGGTAAATTCTTTTGGACCTCTCTTCCGGAAGCATTCAAATAGTACAGTCGAGTTGTCGTCACGGTTATTGATAATGATATGAGGACCCATGTGTTGAGGTTGCACTGGTTCTTGTCTCCTACCCAACACTTCCAGTAACTACCTCTGTACTTGTGCTAATTCCTCATCTTTCTTAGCCATCTGTTCTTGCAATCTGGCCTGATTCTCGTTGGCTCTCCTTTGTTGATCCATCATCATTTCATTTGTTTTATGTTGCTGTTCCATCATTCTCTGCATAAAGTCCTGAAATGGATTATCTCCTGAGGAGCCTGCTGTATGGGCATTGCTGGAAAAAGGATTGGTGTTGGTGGGGTCCTTGCGTGGAGGCATTTTGCTGCAAAACCGGTTGTTAGTACAACAAGCATATGGTGAAAAACATTCCCATAATCCCCATGCAATATGTAAGACCCCGACCCGAGTGACCTCGATTAGTGTTGATTAAGTTGTGTGTTAGTTTTAAGCGTGTTTAGTGCGTTCTGGTTTAGTTTGGGTTTAGAATAGCTTTGTTGTAGCTTTGGGGAATTTTGAGTGCCTTGGTGTTTAGTGGGGCCCTTTGGGGTTCCTTTTTATGACTTTGCACTTACTTGGGGGATTAATTGAGATTCTTTGGATTTGTGTTTTTATCCCGTTTTATTAATCTCGTCGATCTCTACAGCTTTCATGTTGATCCCGTCCCCGTCCCGAATCCCGAAACCCTACTTCCATTGCTTTGAGGGCAAAACAGTCTTTTTACACTAAATCTGGACCCAATATTTGATATTCCCGAAACCCGTGAAATATATACTTTTTGGAAACTAGAAATTTCGACGATCATTTCTTCCTTCTTCGTTGATTTCATCTGAGGTCCCGAAAACTACTATTTCAGCCTTTCAAAATTCCAAAATGTGGAGCCCACTTGCAAATGCTATATAAGCACTCATCTCCCTCCTTTCTCCTTTTTCCAGCAACTCTTTCTAGCCTAGGGTTTTTCTCTTTGTTCTTCTTCTTCTCCTTGCTTTTTCCATCTCCAATCACCACCCACCTTGTATCATTTGAGAAATGGATGTGATCTTCTTCTTCCTCTCCTTCAAGGCTTTCCATTGATATCATTGTTGAAGAAAACCTCCCTCTCCAAGATCCCCTTTGAGCTAACTCTCTCCATTTGGAGAGTCTACAAGTAAGCTTTCTTCCTAATCTCTTAGATTTGAGTTCTCATGATCTTAGAGGAGCTTCACTTCCATTATTGGAAGCTCTCTCTTCCTATTTCTTTGTTTGACCCATTTTAGGTTTTGTTTTGGGGTTTTTGTAGAGATTGTGGATTTTGAGCTTCAGAGAGTGTTTAGAAGGCCTTTTTGCTCAGCTTGGACTTGAGGCAAGTGGATGAATGATTATTTTGAGCTTTTAATGATTTTGATAAAATGCATTGATGATTTCCTCCTATTGTTGATTTGTATTGATTGAATTAAATGTGCATTAATGACTCTTATTAACTCATTAAATGGTTTTGGAAATGTGGTTTGTAGATTGCATTTATTGCTTAATGATAGTTTAAATGAACTCTCATGATATGGTTTTCTCTTGTTCCTTATGGTTGAATGTGATGGAGGAGAAGAAGGGTTTGATTGAGGATGATGGGAGTATTAATGTGAAGCTTGAATGATATTGGAAAGGAGTATTAGGGCCTCCCATGTGGATTGAAATGGTGGCTAAGGGAGTTGTATGAAGTGGAAATGAAACGGGAGCAGAACTGTCCCTGAACCCATTTCTAGACAGTTCGCTCGAGCGAACCTGATGGTCGCTCGAGCGAAGTGACTAGAACAGGTTCAGAACCATTCCAGTAGATAGTTCGCTCGAGCGAACCCCTTATTCGCTCAAGCGAACCCTCCCTCCCAGAATTGTATCAGGCTCATCACAGAACCTTATTAGTTCGAGCGAACCACTTATTCGCTCGAGCCAACAGGTTCGCTCGAGCGAACCCCTTATTCGCTCGAGCGAACTCTCTTAGAAATTTCATCAGGCGTCACAGAACGTTGTTAGTTCGAGCGAACCATTTATTCGCTCGAGCTAACATGTTCGCTCGAGCGAACCCGTTATCTGCTTGAGTGAAGCTCCCAGAAATCCATTCCAGAGAGCTCACCGCTCGAGCGAACTTCCTGTCCGCTCGAGTGATCAACACTGTTCACCTGGGACTAATCTGTGAGCAAAAAATGAAGTGTTTATTTGATTGAGAGCCGTTTATTGGGAACCCTATTGTGATGGGAAACTAGTAACTATCGTGTAGCACCCATTTGAAAGGAGAAATCAAATCACAAGATTTCATTTAAGTTTTGAAAACCTTAAAGTGTATAAAGAGCCCGGAATGTCTTCAACTCAAAGAGTGCCAATTCTTATTGTAATTAACATATGGGACCTTTATTCACTTTGATTGCATTTCGAATCCCGATATTTGTCCCGAACCTCTTGAATTATGAATTACCATCCCCGAAAATACTAAATTTACAATTGTAGCGTTTTGCTAATCCCGATATGCACTTCCCGTTTAAAATGATATTTGCGCTTTTGAGCATTCCGTCTCGCCCGTTTATATAAGTGCATCACATGAATTTTGTACATGTCTCGATTTATGATATTTGACATATGAGTCGGCACCACTAAGCTTGGATAACCTTGCCGGTCTGATCCACCGACTTGGAAATCCCCCTCCCGTCCCGCCAGCTGCAGTTTGGATTCCGCTACCCGGTTATTACCGTGGTATTGTCCCGATGCCGCAGATTGCTACTGTGGTTCCCGATACCCGGCTCGCTACCGTGGTCATGTCCCGTATTTATTATATATATGTATATGTTACTTATGTTGCATCTCCTCACTTCGGTGATTGAGATCAACATCCCGATATGCTCATGTCACTTCGGTTAGAGGACTTAGCTCCGTGTGGTTGCCATCTTCTTGTTTCCCATATTCCTTGGATACCTTACATGTTTTATATTGCATTTATGTTTCAAATAAATGATTATCCTGTTTTATGAGATTGATTGTTTTAACAGGTTTAAATGTTTTCCAAGGTAATTTGTAATTATTGTTTTATCTTTTCACCCATTTGCCAAACCGTCGTGTTTGACCCTTGTTTTGGTACTCAGGTCCCGTTGTCGGCTTTCCCGATGAGGAGCATGAGGTGGCGGTCGGAGAACCGCAACGTTTAGTCGAGTGGCATGCCGATGATGTCGTTTAAACATTCGGGTGCTTGAGCTACGTAACATTTTGGGATAGAAATTAACCAATTATTTGGAAACATGACACTTTGTTATATTGGCCTTTGTTGGCCTCTATTTTTGAGAAGATGTAATTAAATGATTTTGTTATAAACTTGAACTTACTTTTGGGAATTAGCCATTGATCATTTCTCATTTTGATATTGGTATTAAATATGTTTAATCTTGTTATTTTGAACATGAATGTATGAATTAGATTTGCTACACGCTTCCTCACCTTGAAAGAAATATTTATGTTGATGTGATATCCTCACCGCGGACACCTGTGGGAAATCGCGTGTACGAGTGGCATCCTTGATGGACTCGTATACGTTTTGATCAAATTAATTTATAGTGTTGACAGGGATTGTTTCATTCATCCATTTATTTCTATTCATTATCGTCCCGATCCCAGATTAGGGCCGCTCTCATGGGACCCGGTCCGGGGTCGCGACACAATACTAATTAACAAAGATTCTAGCGGATCCTCTCCACGTCCCTATGTTTCTAATGTCTTTTATTTGCCCGACATATTTCTCGCTCTGATACCAAGTCCTATCATGCCCCCGGACCGAGGCCCTGATAATCAAGTCCTTAATCCGGGAATCGTGGCGCGACGGGTCAGAAAATTCCGCCCGCACACGCTAATTATTTCCCCACAGGATTCCGCGGTGAGGATCCCAAACGATCCATCACAACCACTAAATCAACTTCACAACAAAGGATAATATGCGGAAGCATATAGCAAAATAAAAATCACATATAACATAAGATAAGCGCACAAGCTTAGTATCAAAAGAGAGATATATACATAAGAGCGTTACCCAAAGTTAAGATTAAAGTTGTGAGAATCAAAAGTAATTTAATTTATACATCCCAACAAGGCCGACAAAGGCCATAAACAAAATTCCCAAAATAACTGTCATTTCCCAAAAGATGTTATTGAAGCTCCAAACCAATCATGACGTCTACATGACATCATTTGGCTGCCACTCGTGCTCCACCTGAGGCCCTATTGCCTCCTACGCACACTCCGCCTCAAGGGCTGCGGGTCCGACATCTGACACCAAACAAGAGAGTATCAGACACGACGGTCTGGCAGGTGAATAATACATACAAGATATACAAGTTTCATAAATACCATGTTTAAAATTATAAATATGCAATTGAAAGGAAACACGTGTAATGAGTAAATCACATGAACTAGTTCTGTACAAATAATGAAATATTTCTAATTATCTGACAAATAATCAAAATATTGGCAATCCACATTTAGCTAAATTCTCCTATCACCGAAGTAATAAGAGCACACAGACAAAAACCGTCGCCATATGAAATGGTCAGAACAAACAGGCAGAAACCGTTGCCACTACTCGTGGGACCAGAAAATAGAATCATTGCCGTGGCCGGAGCAAACAATCAGCATCCAAATTGCAGTTGGCAAATAATTTTAAAGATCTCAAGCAGGGTGATCAGCCCAGCTAGAAGACCTAAGCTTAGTAGTGCCATTTAAAACCAAAACCTTAATCGATACAATTCGGCTAATAACGTTACATTTCCAAAATCGATAAAAAGAACTACTCCAAACAAATATGTATACTAACAAATTCAGACGAATCAGATGAGTAGTCTGATCGATAATTTCAAACATAATAAACCAATGAATTCTGTTTCAAAACGAATCATAAGGAAAATTTATGATAAATTCACTAATATGGATTGAGATGATACATATTGGTGCTTGATCTCCCGAGGGTTTTCTCATTGTGCACTTAATGTCACAGCATTGGTTAAGAAACATAGTTTGGTGCCTCTGAAGATCTCCAATGTTTAAGACACAAGGTGTATAGTGAGACTTATCTACATTTGGTTACCAGTAGGGCACAGGAAAAGTACCCTGCACTGTGCCCAGGTTCGCTCGAGTGGATGAAGGTTCGCTCGAGCGGACCCTCCCAGAACTTCCTTCGCTCAAGCCACCAGAACGTTCGCTCGAGCGAACGAGCTTCTGTTTCAAACTCCGTCAAACAGTATCATGATCGCTCGAGTGGATGAATGTTCACTCGAGCGAGCCATTCCAGAAACTTGTTCGCTCAAGCTATCACACAGTTCGCTCGAGCGGACAGGTTTCTGTAATGTTTTTCATCAGACAGTGGCCTGTTCGCTCGAGCGAATAACTCACTGGCTGTTTCGCCCAGTGCAGAAATTCTACATTTCTTAGGCTGTCTCTCTTCCTTACATAAACACCTTTCCCATACCATTCCAAACATCTCCTTCCAATCAAATTACCTCCATTCCACCACCATATCATCTTTCATTCCAATTCCAAACTATATACTTTATACATCAGAATTTTCAAAGCTCATCATAAATAGAATGTAGGAATTCAAAGGTTTGAAAAATTCATGCATGCAATAGCTGATTATTCACTTGCCTCAGGTCCAAAAAGGTTCTCAAAACACACTAACAACTCCTGGCTCAGCTCAACTCCAAACCTACACCAAAACCCCATGGAAAACCACTAAAATTTCACCAATTTCGAAATTAAAAAGGGGTCCCCAAAGAACTCCTTTGCATGCATGAAGAAAGGGCTCTAATGGTCCCTTAAAACCAGAATTTTCAAGAAAGAAACCAATGCTAACCTTCTTACAGCTCTAACCAAGAAGAAGAGCTTGGAAGAGAGGTGGGTTCTAGCTGAAATCCTCCTCAAACACTATCAATGAGAAGCTTGAAAGGTGGGAAAGAGATTGGTTGGCCTTGTTTCTCAATGTAGGATGGTTTGTTATACATGCAAGAGGATAGAAGATGGGAGAAAAGAGAGAGTTCTCTCTTAGGTTCAGTTGCAGAAAATGAAGAAGAGAGTGAGAAGGAAACCCAATGGGTTTTGAGTTGATTCAATGGGCTGTGGGCCCCAATGGCCCTGGAAACTTCATATGGCTGGATCTATCATTTGTGGGTTCCGAATGTTGTTGATGAAGAAGAGAAAAATGATCGTTGAAAAATCTAATTTTCAAAAAGTATATTTTCCCCATGATTTTCAAATTTCAAAATTTATGCACAAATTCGTGTGTGAAAAGACTGATTTGCCCTTTTTCTAGAAAAACGTGATTTCTGGAGTTCATATGCAAATAGAACAAACATGAAAGTTGTTGGGGATCAAAATAACAAGTTCGAAAATATCGAAATCCACATTTTTCGAAAATCAAATAAATCCAATAATTCAAATTCCCACACTAACACGCGTCACACGGGCTACCCCGGGCCCTGTCAAACCAAACACAACGCTCTCAAAATTCCCCAACACTATTCAAAATTCTAGTCTAACTAAAAACTTAAGCTAATCGTCCTCTAATCCCGCCTAGTGACTAATCACAGATAAAATAATAGTAAATTCTACTAAACCTGGGTCGGGGCCTGACAGAACCCCATGGAAGCCTTCGTTCGTTCCACTTGCATCCAAGCGTCGATCTCGTCCTCCTCCTCCTCTAGCTATTTCAAGACCTCACTAGGTATCTCTTGTACAGCTCCTGATTTGATGACGTCCTGTTCATCGAGGAGGCTTATCTTATGCTTCTCTCCATAAAGGAAAGCCAAAACTTCCTCTCGTCGGACGCCATCCGATCAGCAAAGATCCTTCCCAGGAGATTGCTTGACATCGAGATCCTTCTTGGAAAGCCCCTGGTATACCGAAAAGCTCTCCACGAACCATTTCGTAAGGCCAGCAGTCGGGAAAGTGGGCAACTTAGGATAGGGAATCATGGCGGTAGTGTCCTCCGTACTGTAAAAGGCTTATGCATTCCTCCCGTCCTGCAAACCACCAAAACACTTCATCATGCTCGAAGGCACTCCAACAATGCCTTGAGAGAACCCCAACTGCAATGCAAAACGCTAAGGGGCATACGGTTGGATGTCGACGAAAAGATGTCTACAATACACCATCATACCAACACGTATGTTGAAAAGCCACCACTTTTCTGCCTTTGTCAAAGAATAGTGTCTTCCCGACCTTGCCCTAGTGGAATCACGAGAGACACCAAAATCAAAAGCTTTCTTCCGCAAATCCGGAGAAAGCTTCAATGAAGGCTGCCCAATCTCGATGTCCCTGAATCGTCGGACCCTCATGAAAGTCCGGGATCCTAACCCTAGAGGGGGGGTGAATAGGGTGATCTACAAATAATGACTAATTAAGGCCAATTTTAATTTCTTTAAAAAACAACTAGTTACAAATGATGATTTACCAAACAAGATGCGGAAGCTAACAAAAGTAATCACCACAAGCATACATCATCACACAAAGATTTATAGTGGTTCGGCCTCACTGCCTACATCCACTACCGGCTTGCGATCCAACACCTCACCGGATTTCCACTATTTATGCTTTTCAAAAGGCTAAGCAATAACCTTTACAACGATGTTTTTCTAGGCCAAACAACAACCTATCAATGTGCTTTTCTAGGCTAAGCAATAACTATTACAAGATGCTTTTCAAAGGCTAAGCAATAACCTCTACAATGTGCTTTTCGTAAGCTTAACAATATAAAGATTTCTTCTCAAAGAAGTGTCTACACAAACACTCAAAGAGATACAATTTAAGCTCAATACATTTGCCTCTTAAATAGGCTGATATGAAAGTTTAAATCAAGATACAAACATACACAAACAATTAGCAAAGGTGTGTGCTCAAAGTGTATGAATGTTTGCTTCAATCAATTTCTAAAAGGAAACTCTCAAATGAATGCTTGATGCATTTGAAAATCTAAGCACAGAAAAAGATGATTGAAGTTGTAAGCTAATCACATGAAGAATTCAAACAACTTGGAAAGACATGCTACACAAGTTGTATGAAGTTTTAAATATTAAAAACACATGTGATTGAGACAAGGATGTTTGCAAAACAATTTAGTATTCCAAGGTGATATTGTGTTTGCAAAACATCTCAACTAAAGCTAGAAATTATGCAAATGTGAGATTACAAAGAATTAAATATGCATGATTTAAATGGAATGAAAATCAAAGTTAACTTGAAAGATATACCTTTTAAATCTCAAACATTTTGATTTCCAATAGGCCTCTAGCTTTCCTAGCTTATTCCACTTCTTTAGGCTTCAAAATGGTTCCAAGGTTTTACTCCAACCCCTTGTGAAAGAAGGGAATAAAATGGACTTTTATACAAAAAAACAGTCCAACGGCTAGTTGGCTCGGTCGACCCCATGACCATGCGGTCGACCGGGTCCAACGGTCATATTGGCCAACGGCTCGTTGCTCGGTCGACCTGCCCCTATGCCCGGTCGACCGGGTACACTGGCCTCTGAGAAGATTCTTCAGGTTTTTTGAGAAACTGTTTTAGTTTACTCGGTCGACCTGGAGCTTGACGCGGTCGATCGGGTACACAAGCCTGAGTTCCATCTGGTTTTTGAGAAAATGTTTTATGAAAACATGAACTCCAGGCCAATATGTTTTATGCATACTGAAATGATTCTAAAAATGAGATATGTATGCAAAACATGAACCTCGATGTCAAACTTGATTTTTCAAAACCATCCACGAAGAACTAGGCTTTCGAAAATACATTTTAAGTTCTAAAACATGCAGTATGAAGTCTTTGAAAATCAAAAGCATTTTCAAGTCTAAGGTCCAGATTTCAAGGTCCAAACTATGATGAATGGGTGTGTGATCAGTTGACTGATAGTGATAGTGCTTCCATCAAATTAGCAACGTACAAAAATCCTAACACCTCAAACGGGCAGACAAAAAAGATTCAGAAACGACTGTCCCTCTAGCCAATCGAATCATAAAAGGGTCATCATCCTATGCAACTCCCAACTGATGGAAGCCGGGAAAGTGGTATACATACCATGAATAAAAATATGGGCCGAGAATACCCTTTCATAAGGAGCCCAAGCTAAATCAAAAAAGCAGTAGCCTGCAGTTCGGTACACAAATAGGAGTAAAGAGCAGGCATCAAAGCCAGCTGCTCTCCGATTGCCATTTGACAAGCCGGAAAAATATAATTTGGTCTGATCTGCGTTCCATCTCCTCCAGCAAAATCAGCCTCACCTAGCCAATAAGTGAGGTAAATAGCGAGATCTCTCCGTGATGCAATGTCAGAATAAATGACGTCTCTGCTTGCGAAGAATTTATTCAAATTTTCTCACATGACAGAAATCTTGTTCAAACCCTGGTTTTTAGCCCTAGCATCCTGTGCCATACTATCCGAAGACTTCCCACTGTCAAAGTAGTTGGGGGACAAACAACTACAACTCTTCCAACTGTTGCACCTAACTTTCGAGCCCTCCTTCTCCTTCAAAAAATCGTAGAAGGCGACAATCTGAAAGTATAAGTGCCTGAACTCCTCAAACTGCTCCTCAAGGATGCTGTCAATAGGCATGAACTCCTCATAGAGTTTGCCAAGGACAGGCAGCTCAGTGATGGCACTCAACTCCTTCAAAGAAAAACCAATCTCACCATTCGTAACAATGAAGGTGTTGGTTTTTGGAAGGAATGACTCCAACATGGCCACGAAGGCTTCATCGGAGAAAACCACGGTTTGCCAAAAAGCGTGAACCGCGTCAAAAATCTCGGCCTCCTTCAGAATGGCCCCACCAACCTGCAGGGTGTGATCAGTCCATGATTTCCAGGTTGAGTTAGCACCGAAACGACCATGAAGTCGAAAAGGCTTCACCCAATTGCTGCTGTCACCCAGGAAAATGCCAAGGCCCATCGGTCTCAAATCAACCGACGGATAATCAGAACCTTGGTAGCCGCTGGCCGGCATCAACATGTCCATACAGACAGGCGACTTCTATGAATATCCGGAAGGGCCGCCAACAAGAACCCCAGTCTTGATCACATTAGTTCTCTTCACCCAGCTTGGAGGATCTTCCCTCTTAGGGCATGTGGGAGAAAGGCTCACGATTGATATGGTGCGATCGAAGGTCGACCGGGTAAAAATCGTTCTCTCCTCACCATCTGCCGTGTAAGAGAACTGAAAATATCTTCTTTGGTATGTCAATTCGTCAGGGATAGCATCACCAGAGAAGAAGGTAGGCTTGGGCATAATGCTTTGATCGTATGTGACCCAAGGACGAATGCTTACCATAATCTTGTAAAATTCCTCATCCTTGAGAGCGATCAATCACTGTCTCATCTCAACACGGTTGAGGGAGTCGCACTCTTCCAAGTTCCTTTCAACATACTTGATCCTCTTCCAAGCCTGCTGTACGGCCGCATCAAGAGATCTGGCAAACCGGCGAGGTGCGTCAGTAACAGATCCCTTACCCTTGTCTGTTTGGAGGAACTACCTGCAAAGAATGAAAAAGAAAAAATCAATCATCGAAACGACAAAATTTTGCTAAAAAATTCTAGCGAAATTTTGGCATGATTTCGGGATAATTCCAAAGAAAAGGGAAGCACCCCGAAAGATATAGGAATCTTGAAGATGAGCTCAACATCACTGCGACCAAATAATTAATGGAGGATTTTCAAAGAAGACTCGAACTCAAACATTGCCGCGAGATCAAGCTGGTCTTCTCAAATCTCCGCAAGAATGGAAAAAGGGCTCAACATTGCTGCGGGCTCTAGACTCCAAAAACTTGCAAAGCTCCTCAAAAACCCCGCAAGAATAAGAAAGGGATCAACATTGCTGCGAGCTCCAAATCCCAAAACTTGCAAAAGACTTTCAGGTATGCATTATCATGTTTCCAATCCAACTTACCAAAAATCATGCATAGAAGGAAAGTTGTCATGCATTAGATGATAGGAAACCCTTGACCAAAGTTTGACCAATTTCAACCCAACTTGGTCAAAACCAATCAAACTTTGTCCAAGTCAAAAATCATGTTGACTTGACCTAAAAATCCTAGCCTTTTGTTTGATGCATAAAAAAAAAAGCATGAACATCTTGATTTGCATAAAGCTCATTATCATGGTAAAAAAAAGAAGCAACCTCCTCAGAAAAAAAAAAAAAGAAAAAGGGAAGAAAAAAAAGGCTATGGCCCACAGGCCACGTGGCCGTATGGTTCTGTCCGTACGGTCATAACAAAAAAATAAAAAAAAAACATGTGAGAAAAAAAAACAAAAGAAAAGAGAACGTGAAAAAAAAACAGAGAGAAAGAAGAGAGCACGTGAAAAAAAAAAACGTGGGGAAAAGAAAAAGAAAGAAGAAAACAGAAGGAGAAAGAATATAAAAAAAAAAAAGAAAAAGAAAAGAAGAATTTCCCATTATCCTACTTCTACATGGAGTTTTCTTGATGGAAAAGGAAACTTACTTGAAGCCATAGATGGAGAAGAAACAGAACTTGAAGATGTTTGAAGAAGAAGATAAGTTCTTGATCTTGGAGCACTCTTGAAGACTTTTGCAAAAAGAAAGCAATAAAAGCAAGAGATCCAACCTCCCCTTGCTTTTATAAAAGAGAGGAAACAAGGAGAAAAACTAGGAGCTAAGTGTTAAAAATTAAAAACTTTCCCAAAAGAAAGGAGATTTGAGATATTCTCTCATAAAGAGAAGATTCTTTAGGAAATTCTCTCCAAAAAGAAAGAGAATGTGAGATATTCTCTCCCAAAAGAAAGATACTTTGAGAAAATCTCTCCCAAAAGAAAGGAAACTTGAGAGATTCTCTCCAAGTAAGGATATTTTTAGATATTCTCTACCCAAAGGAGATAGTTTTAGATATTCTCTATAAAATGACACCACGTTAGATCTAGGCCATCTCTAAAGCTTAAGATCCCATGGGTTAGCCCACATGAGCCAGGTTTGACCACCTAGGCATTAAAAGAGGCTTTTAGTCAAAGAAAAATCCCTCTTACCAAGAGCGTACAAAAATGGTTCCATGCCTCTTTTGAGTTGATTGGACCACAAAAAAAAAAAAAAAAATCCAAGATTGATGAGTTTCCAAAAATCCAAACCATCCAACCTCATGAACCAAATTAAGTCAAAACCTCGAAATTGACATTCCAGAAAAAACCAAATCTTGACCCCCTAGCTCGCTACATACAGCTTGTTAGGTCACAAGGTCAAAACCAAAACCAAAACCTGACTCCCTCACCTGCCACACACAGCTTGTTAGGACACAAGGTCAAAAACGAAAACCAAAAAACCTTTCTTGACCGCCAATGTGTCACATAAAGACTTTAGGTTCACAAGGTCAAAAAGGAAAATCCAAAATCCAAAAAACCCAAATCCAAATGTCCTTTTCAAAACTTTGCCTTGAGATGGTACGTGATCCTTCTCACTACCATAAAATCCCCTTGGAAACTCAAAAGGCTACTTTACCAAAAAATTGCTTTAGACTCTTGGTCAAAATAGAAGCTCCCCTTCAAATTTCTCTTCGAGGCACATCGACTCCAAAAGCTATGCAACTCGTCGCTGTACCTCGAGGGGGCATTTGTTGACACCAAAAATGTCACTTTGCCTATTCAACGTCAAGAAGTTACATGAAGCCGTATCCTACTACAAATAGGCAATGTCACTTCAAGCATCAAATATTGTCAGAACCAAACAAAAACTGCAAGATTCTTCAAAACAACCAAAAGAGGGGTACACCTGAAGTTTCGGGCCATTTCAACTTCATTTGGCCTAACGTCACTCCTCCAGCAGCTGAGCAGGAGCTCCCCGCAGCGGTGAAGCCAGAGACCCTGACACACAAAACAGATCACATAACTGGCCTCAAAATGCCCTAGGAGGCTATACATCAAGTTTCAGGCCATTCTAACATCATTGGCCCAAAAAGGAAACAGCCCATAAAGTCAGCTCTACTAGCGGCAACAAGGTCGAAGACATCAAAACTTCGATAAGAACCTACCTCCAAAAGGCTCCGTGTCAAATTTCAAATCAAACCAACAACGTTTGACCCTCCATCAACACTCAGAAACAAAATCAAGCTTCTCGGCGGCGAGAACCACCGAGGCCATTACTCATCAAACAGAGCACATGGGTGGCTTCAACATGCTTCCAAGGGGCTACACGTCAAATTTCAGGTCATTCTGACGACGTTTGACCCGACTTTGACGCTTGGAAACAAAATCAAGCCTCCCGGCAGCGGAGCTTCCCGGGACCACGACATCCAAATCAGAGCTAGTGGATCGTCTCAAAATGACTCCAATAACTCCCTGTCAAATTTGTTTTATGACAAATAATTGTTGTCATTAACTCATCATTTTGGACGGCCCAATCAAAATCAAGGAAAGAGGAGTTACAAATCAAAGCAATCATGACAATAAATCATGAAACTCCTCTCATCATGGAGTTTAAAGATGATTAAATGCTCATCATTCTCCATCAACCAATGTAAAGACAAGAAAAATGAGTTACAAAATCATAATATTAAAACTTATAACTCCTCCCATCATTGAGCATCAATGCCATCAATGCTCATAAACCCACCCCATGGCTACCAAAGGGCTATAAAAAGGGGGTCATTCCAAGAAGAACAGATCCAGAAAATTCCAAGAGAAGAGCAAGAAATCCAAGAGGAGAAGATCCTAAAAATTCCCCGGAACTCCCTGTCTCCAAACTCCAAACACTGCGCGAAGAAGTTCTGCTACAACAAACACCACAAGGTGATTGAAGTCCCTTGGGGAGGAACCCCCCCCCCCCCCCCCCCCAAAGCTCTCTCCTTCTATCCAACATGGCCTAGACACGGCTTTTCAGCCCCTCTACAAGGTTTTCTTATTGGATATAGGACCTCCCCTTGGTCTTTATCCTCTAAAAATCTAAGGTCCAAGCCAGGCCAAAAGAATTAAAGCATCATATGTTCTCATCTGAAGGATGATGGCGAAGTCCGTACATGACTTGCGACTGTCGATTTGAACGAGTCCCCACAACTTCCTGACAAGTCAGAATTCCTTTTCTTATTTTTCTATTGTATTTTGTATTTTTTTTAAAGAGAGAAAAAATTATAATTCTTGTCTTTCATTATTGATGAGATTTGTACATCGCCTTTCACGGTAAAACACCGCCTTTCACGGCAAACATCGCCTTTTACGGCAAAACCGCCTTTCACGGCAAACAAAGAAAAATCACCACTTACAGCACTCAAAAAACTTTGTCTCTGTTTTTTTTACTTTTTTCTTTTTTTTTTTTTTTTAATATATGTGCAATGGAAAGTTAGAAAAAAGTTGATTTCCTTTTCTACTTGTGAAGGTGGATCTTCGGATCATCATTTCTAAATTCTAAGTAGAATAGAAAATCTAGCATACCTATACAAAATGTTGATGCTCACTTTTTGTTTTTTTTTCCTCCGCCGGCAGAGGGAGAAACAAAAGGCCGGGTTCATCAATTGTTGTGTGGTTTTTTTTTTTTTTTCACTACAAGATATTGACAATGGATATGGAAATGTACTTTATTTCCAAGTAATAAAAAAAAATGCATTTCCATGGATGTTCATGCATTCAAAGGATCCCTTATTGATAGGACGTAAGTTGGTTGATATAAAACAATAGAGAATTCTTCAAGTGCAAAATAGGAAAACAATCTGTAGTTTGTTATTTGTCTGGGTATTTTCAATCCAGATAATAGTTGGCCCTTTTCTCTATTTAACTTAACCTAAGGCTAGCCCTGGTAAGCAGATCTAAATTGATAAACTCCGAATAGGCAATCCTTTCAGTGCAGCAAACCAGAAACAGAAAAATTTAGAGATGTGATTTTAGGAACCATATACTAAAATGCGACCCCAAAGAAACCTGTAGGTTGTTGATTAACAGTACATAGAATTTTTTTTTGTTTTTGTCACCCTTTAACAATTAAGAGTGAAAATTTGTACAGGCTGCCAATGAGCCTTACAAAATACCAGAACCCTATTTTACTTGGGTGATCATAGCCTTAATTTTCCAAATACCATAATGAATCTAATTGATCTAATAGTCTGTAACTTCCTTTTTTCCTTACTTACAAGTGGTCTCCTCTCTAAACAAAGCAAACCAAAATGAAAGGGAAAGGCATTCCCACATGCCGGAGTTGAACATGCTATTGTACTACTTAGAGCCGAACCATATTAGTTGAATTAAAGCTGAACCATATATATCAGTTGACTCACTCTCCTCAAACTCACATTTCTGCAACTTCCACAATCCTCGATCAAGCAGGTCTCGTATTCTTTTTCTGCACCTATCTACTTGTGCCACGTTGGATTTTAGTTTTTCTTTCATCCCTAAGATAAATTTATGTGACTCATCCTCACTGGCCAAGGCTGCAGAATCTGGTATATGTAGGCCATCTGGGATGAGCCCCTCCAATGAAGAATTGACAAAAAATGCTTCTTCTAGTAAACTTACATTTTGCATATACCTATCAAAAGCTTCATTTTCAATTTCAATATTTTGGTTGTCCACCAACCAGATTCATTGCCAAATAATCAAATCCACACAACATAAAAGCTTCCGGAATCAATCGACCATGTAAATTCCAAATTCAGATGAAGGGACTATTCCCGGTGATCTATTACAACTAATGCTAACTTTTTACTTGGTTTACATTCATTCCACATTTCACATTAATTCTAATTGCAACCACAATATTCCACATTCCACATTAATTCTGATTGCATCCACAACATAGACATTCATCCCCACACCATCCACAAAATAGACAAAAAGGTCATCCACCCAATCCATAGAGAGGTTTGTTACCAGTTGCCACTGAATGCAAAAAATGATGACTGAGGTGTTTTGGATCCATATTAGCCCTAGAAACATTGTTATAACTTATAAGATAACATTGTCATAACTACTAATATCAGTTATGAAAAATTTGGAAATCTGGTTGATTCTTGAGGATATCATATTGTGATAAAAAGAAAGAAATGAACATTGCTGATATCAGTGACTCAACATCCTTTTCACCATTGAGGCCCTACAAAGAATGATTGAATAATTAGTGAAATTAGTAAACCAAACAACAAAAGAGAAACTAGTGAAACCAAACAACAAAAGAGAAGAATATAAACCCAAGCCTTAGCAAGTTAGTAATCCCAGTAAGTTTTCCATAAGCATTGCAAAAGTTAAATGCCTCATTTAAATCCCCAAAATGCATGCCCGGTCTTGTGTTTTCATCTACAACTGGATAGTGCACGAATGGTGACTGACACTGTGACGATGAGGAGATCATATCCATTTGCAATCTGGACCGCAAATAATTAAAATATGTGTAATGGATTTGGTTTTACAGCCCCAATCAAAATATGTGCAAAGAATATTGGAAATAAGAAACCTTTCAAATAGATTTCAAATGAAGCCAGTGGGAAATGAGAATCCACGTATAGATTTCAAAGGCAACACTTTTCCAAAAGTCCCTGCCTTCACATCATCACATAAAGAAAAACAGGCAAGTGGGTAGCAGTGAAGTGCCAGTCCCTTAATGAAACATCTTCTTCCCCTTAATTTTCTGTGTTAATCTGCCTCTCTTCCTTATATGGTAATATAATGAAACATCTGCTTCACATCATCAGATGACATGTGGAGATACCGGAAGCAGAGTATCATGCCATTGTAAGGATGCCATTTGCTGAGTTTGCGAGGATATGCATGGATCTCAGTAGCGTTGGAGATATTGGTAATCATGTGACTCAACGAATCATAAAAAACACAATAAACATGTGATTGGATGATCTTATTGCAAAGTGCCCATGTGCATGTAATGTGTTTGTCAAAATGCTAACTTGGGCTCTTAGTTGGGAAATGAATGGCTTTTGAGTTTCAGCATTTATTAAAAAATCCAATCACTACCAACCTTCTAAAATATATGTGAAAACACTAAGAAGTCCTCCTTATATAAGCTTTTCTTAAATAATCTCAGTGTCCAAAAGGTTGTGAAAACTAACAGAAAGAAGTTCCTAGAAAACCACTTGTGATGCAATTTCAACAAAAACAAAAATCACTTTCGTGACTTATGATCATCCAAATTCCAACCTAATCCGATGAACCAGGAAATCAGACATTGAATCGGCCAAAGAGCCACCTTCCGAATCAAGAAATTGCATCAGAAACCAAAAAAAAAAAGATCTTTCCAAAACTCAATGAAGAGAAATCTAGTGATTCTTCCAATAGATTTGCAAGAGAAGTGAGAAAATCTGATCTACAAACTGCTCTCGGTTCCAGTAAAAAAAAAAAAAACACACAGATTTGAAAGGAAATGGGTGAGACGAATTCATATTCCAAAAAAAAAAAAGAAAACACAGATTTCAAATGAAATGGGTGAAATGGAAAAAAACAAGAAAACATATTTGAAAGGAAATGGGGAAGAATGGTGATGTGAATTTAAATTCAATCTTTTAATACTGCAAGTGCACAGTTGTCTTTTTGAGACAGTGGCAAGTACAGGTCGAATCTCACAAGGAGCACTACTAAGTTAAAATTCAAAATCTGATTTTTTTTATCAAAGAATAATAAGTAATTGAGATCCAAGAAAAGAAATTAGAAAAAAATTCAGAAACACAAACTAATCAAATATATAAAACAGATCAGAGCATCCAAAATCCACTAAGCAAGATAATTAATCCATCCATGCAATTATTCTACTATTTGTCCCAAAAATAACTCAGATCTTAAACAAATCAATGTTTTGGATCCGGAAGAATTGTCTTTTGCAAAAATCAATTTTTAAGAATAAGGTCACAACCCAAGACCTCCTTCACCTCATAAAAGAATGAAAAATCATAAGCATGACTCATCAAATTAAGAATAAATTATCAAAGGATCACAGCCCTAAGCACAATCTATCAAAATAAGTATAAATCATCAATTTATTTTCATTAGAAATCAAAATAGAGGTTGCCTAAGGCATGAAGACAGATCTATTATTCTAATAGAGCATGCATTTTGAAAGAGACAAAAAATAATAGAAAAATCACATAAATTAAATTAAAAATCTACTTAGCTTCATCTGTATGCTCCAATCCAGAAATCTAGCCAGCCATTGAGAAGAACTCCATAAGTAATTTCATTGATAGCATCTCCTTGTACAATTGTCTCTAAAAAATCTCTCTTCTAAAATTCCTAATTTCTGGAATAGGGCTCCAGAATACCCAAAAATAATTCTTAAATTATATTAATTATGAAAAATAGGAGAAAGAGGAGAGAGAGAGAGTTATGGACGTCCAAGGGGAGGGAGAGTTCTTTCGTATGCTACTCTTTGGTTCCTTTTATTTCTCCGGTTATCTATCAGATACATTGAATGTAGACACCTTCTCTTCAAATTTGATTTATCTTTATTGATAAGGTACATCTCTTATCCTTTTTGAATTTGAATGAGGTGGAAGCTTCTGGAAACCTCTGGGTGGCTTGGCTAATCTTCAGATGGGGTCCCACAAAGGATGTGCAGCAATTGAGTATCAACGGTGTAGATTTAATTGCAATCCCGTCTAAAAATGAACATGAAAATCTCTGGGCCCATAACTTTGTCAATATAGCTCTAATTTGCACGTTCTTGGGCTCCACAGATATCTACTTTGAATAAGCTTTCCAATGGTGGGTACATTTTATCGATCCGACGGTCAGATTGAAAGTTATGGCCATTTGAAGATGAATTGTCCTGAGAAAAATGGGATTAACTTATAGAATTTGATTTGCAATGGATTCTATCTCTGCACAACTTTCATTTTTGAAAGGATATCAGATGTGGATTATTCAAATTCTTCTTCTTTTGTTCCAATCAGAATTGTACTCTTTGAATTATCCATCAATAATTTTAAATTTGCAACTACTGTGGACCCTTCATATGGGACATTTCATCTGCTTGAACAGTGAGCCCTATGAGAAGTCTTCTACTGTAGCTAGGACTCTTCCACTGACATGATGAGTGGACCCCTCCTTTGATTAATTTGCATATGGCTTGTGTGTGGGGTCCACATGGTGGATTCTTCAATATACTTCAATTCAGCAATGCATGGCCCAGGATGACAATGTGTGCTTGAAAGTGGGTTCGGTGACAGAGGCCTGCAATTCTCATTTTCTGCACATTCTAATTCAACACATCAAATACTGAAGAGCCCATATTGAAGCGGGACCCATCCGGACAGAGTTTTACTCCAACTGGGACTCTTCGGAGAAAATTTGCAAAACATTCTAAGTTAAACAGAAAATGTATGAAAAGTATGAAAATTCAGGTTCGTAGGTGAAAATGCATGAAATGATGGAATTAGATGAATAATGATGCAATTCACCTAATTAAATCCATAATTCATCCTAAACTGATACGTAAATGTGCAAATTTATGAACTCAACACACCCCCCAACCAGCATTTTGCTAGTCCCTTAGCAAAAGTTGCAAGAAAAAAGGTTTGAAGTTCTTTAACCTAATCTAAGAAAAGAAATTAAATATGAAAATAAAGCCACTTTCGCTGGTATTCTCGGTTGCATTTAGCATATGCAACAAGCCCTTAAACCCCTAGGTTCCTCCTAGTGGAAGAGTTGTGCCTCGTGAGGGTTTACAGTGAATCTACCCACAAAATTCATTTATCCTAAAAACACGCAGAAATAAAAACAAAGAAACTTTTTTTTTTTTAAGGAAATCTCAGACTTATCTCGAATATTCTTTGTGTAACCCAGAATAGAGAAAATCTCAGACTTTTCAAAATTTGGTTCATCCTTCTAATTTCAAACTTTTCTTTTCTTTTTCTTTTTTTTTTTTTTCAAAAACCAAACTTTTGTGTGCCTTGTGTAAGTGTATACATCTAATCAATCTTTCAAATGTTCCGCTATGATTTGATGAAAACAAAATTCTCCCTTAAATGCTCTGATCTTTCCTAGATTTAGTGGCTCATAAGTTTCCTCTCAAGGCTACTATGATGGCTTTCGCACTACTATTTTATCAAAGGCCGCGAGATGCATTTCTATTTTTTTTTTCATTTTTTTTTTTCGAACATGCACGCACATGTGACTGTGCAATGCTTAGGTCCCTTAAGCTTTCTAATTAACCCATGTAACGAGCATTAGGCCAATGACTCCCAAACCAAATGGCTTTAGGGCACTAGGTATGTAAATACCCCTAAGGGCTTACTGGCTCGGGTTAAAAAGGCTACGAACCCAAACTAGTCACAAAACTTTTTATTCTTTTCAAGACTTCTAACTAAACACTTTTTTTTTTCTTTTCTCTCTTTTTTTTTTTATTTATATATATATTTTACTTTTTTTTTTTTTTTTTTTTTTTTTTTTTTTTTTTTTTTGCAGTCCCCAACAATAGGCAGCCTTTTTCAATTCACCCGAATGAATCCAACGGTGTTGGTTGGCCTAACCATCCCGACGAACCAGGTAGACTTACAAGGCTAAACTTCAGAAAGTCATCCCATCATTCTTGAAAAACTCTAAATTCAACACCAAGGCCTCCTATCCAAAATCTTGATAGATGTATACGCGTTTCAGTGAAAAACATAGTTTAGTATTGCTTTGATATATTCTAGAAAAGATGAGCCTTCATTTTACTTCCTTCCAAAAATTTCAAAATTCTAGGTTTCTGAGCATCGTTGAATTTTATCAATTCCTTTGAAAACTTCCTTTTTTTTTTCAAAATTAAATAATAATAAATTAAAATTGCACAAACGAAAAGATTTTCCTAAAAAAATTTTTAAAAAAAATAAAAGATTTGCCTAAAATTGGAAAAAAAATCACCTCAAATTGGACAAGTGTGCTTCACCTCAAATTAGACAAGTGTGCTTGTTTCCACCCCAAAACCTAAACTAGACAACGTCCTCGATGTCATGCATGTAATGCGGAAAATGATAATGTAACATGAGGAAAAATAAATTGTAGGAAGTAAAGGGAAGAAGTTACCTGATGAGTTTGCATGGCTTTCCCTGTCCAAGGTTAGTCAAAACAATGAAAAAAAAAATAACCTAAACTAATAATAATATATATAAAAAAAAAAGAAAAAAAAAACTACCATATTTGACACCTAACATGGAATCCACCTGGATCCCAAACAAACTTACCTTCCAAAATTGAGGTCAAGATCTCTCGCTTAGGTTGCCACCTATTATTTTCCATGAATGGAGTTGAATCTAGTAGTGCATACACCTTTTCAATGTGGCTATGTATATCAAAATCACTTCCATAGTGGGCCAGACAAGCTTTTAGTGGATCTTCAAGTTTCAAATGGGATAAGTGATTTTCCACCAATTCATGAATGTAACTAACTTCAAAAACCCCATCCTCCTCATCGGGAGGTTGCTTAGTGACATTAAAAATGTTCACTTTGACTGTCATGGTCCCAAAAGAAATTTGCATTACTCCATTCCTACAATTGATCAAGGCATTTGAGGTGGCTAGGATTGGTCTCCCCAAGATTACTGGAATTTTTGGTTCAGCCCCAGATGTGTGTTTGGTATCTAAGACAATAAAATCGACAGGGAACACAAAGTCTCCAACTTTGATAAGAACGTCTTCGACTATCCCCTTGGGGTATCGAATTGATGCATCAACCAATTGCAAGGTCACCTGGGTCTTTTTCAATTTCCCAAAACCTAATTCTTCATAAACAGAGTACGGAAGAAGGTTCACACTTGCATCCAAGTCTAGCAAAGCTTTCTCTATGTGATGGTCCCCTATCTGACAAGAAATGGTAGGACACCCTGGGTCTTTGTATTTGATCGGTGTTGGACAGGAAATGATTGAGCTAACTTGTTGGGCTAGAAAAGCCTTTTTGGGCACATTGGTAGTCCTTTTGAAGGTGCACAGGTCCTTCAGAAATCTTGCATAGGCCGGAATTTGTTGGATAGCATCAGGTAGTGGGATATTAATCCGCACTTGTTTAAATACTTCTAGCATTTTATCCAACTGAACAGTTGATTTTGTTGGGCCTAACCTCTGTGGGTATGGTGCCTTGGGAACATAGGTCTTAGGAGTGGGCTCACTAGGTGATGGTCCAGCATTGACTAGGTTCTCTGGTTCCGATATGGGTTCAACATTCACATTTGGTTCCTCAGTTTCTACTTTCTCATTTGATTCTTAGTTAGGTTCCTTGGGTAGTTTGACCTTGTTATCAACCTGTGTACCAGACCTAAGGGTGATTATGGATTTGACTTGTTCCGGCCTATTTCCTTTAGGATCATGAACAACTTGGCCCTTGGAATTAGGTTCGGGTTGACTAGGGAATGTTCCCTTGTCTCTGGCACTGATGGAGCTGGCTAATTGACCCATTTGATATTCTAATTTTGCAAGGGTTTGAGTGTGGCCATTCAAAAGTTGAGTAGTGGTCTGTTGGAATTGAGCAGTACTTTGAGACAATTGGGCCGTGGTTTGAGACATGAGTTTCATGGCCTCTTCTAATGAATCTACCCTCTGATTGGGGTTGAAGTTAGGTTTTTGAAAACCGGGTGGGACACTAACTTGAGATTGATTGGGCTGAAATTGAGTGGACTGAGATGGGCCACCCTGAGTTGGGCCTTTGGTCCAAGAGAAGTTCGGGTTGTCCCTCCAACCTGGATTGTAAGTGTTAGAGTACGGGTCATACCTTTGACGATTATCAAAATGAGTGTTTTGATATAATGCATTCACCTCCTCAACAGACTCGGTTTGACCCAAAATTGTTGGGTCAATCCCTCCATTCATGGCCTGATTATATCTTAATGACTCCAAAGCGTTTGGTGTGGGCTTTTGGTTCAGCTCTAAGGCCTCTATTCTCCTCACTAGTGTGGCCAATTTGGCCTCAGCCTCAATTTTGGGTTCAATCTTGAACATCCCCCCTTTTTCAGGATTGGTGGGTTTGATGGGCTCCCGCTTGATAGGGGCCCACTGCAATGTGTTTTCAGCAGTTTCTTCCAAAAATGTCCAAGCTTCTTTTGCTGTTTTCTGCGTAAAATTCCTACCACAAAAAGATTCAACCATTTGTTTGGTTGGGTAATCCATGCCTTCATACACAATTTGGACTAATCGGATTTTCTCAAAACCATAGTGGGGACACTGGATTAAGAGGTCCTTAAATCGTTCCAAATAACTATATAGTGTCTCCCCTTCTATTTGTTGGAATCCATTGATAGCCTACCTAATCGAAGCGGTTTTTTGCTTGGAGTAGAATTTTTTGTAAAATTCTTCGACTAGCTTGGCCCATGTAGTGATGGACCCGGCCTGTAAGGCATAAAGCCAAGCTTTAGAATTCTCTTTTAAAGAAAAAGGAAATAATCTAAGTTTAAGGGCCTCCTCAGTCATGTGATTGATTCTCATGGTCCCACAAACGTCCTCAAATTCCCTAACATGTTGATATGAGTTTTCTTGGTCTAGCCCACGAAATACTGGGAGCATTTGGATTATGCCAGATTTCAACTCAAATGTGGCATTGGTTTGAGGCAGGGTGATGCAGGACGGTTAAGTTGTCCTGATGGGGTACATGTAGTCTTTCAAAGTCATGGGTGGGTCTACTTGATCAGCCATCCTAACAATTTCTTCAAAGATTGAAGACTTTCCGAAAATGGTTAAGGCTAATTCGGGCTCTATCCTGACTAACCTTTTACTCTTGCGTACCCACAGTTTCTCTCTCTCAGGTCTAGAACGCATGCATCAGGTTCAACCTTAAAAAAAATGCAAGCCTAATCTATATGTAGGGCCCTAATGGTCTTACTTGATGATGCACAAGCAGTCAAGCACAAGGATTGAGCACAAGAAATTATTCTATGGTTAACATAACACACTAGACAGCTCCTAACTGATTTGAAGAGTGCACTAAGGCCTCCATTCCGGTCTTATGAAGCCAAATCGACCAGGTAAGTCCCCAGGATGAGTGGTGGGGTCACAATGCACTTGGCAAGGGTCCCGCTTAAGAACCAAACTCCTAGAACAGAGACTGCCACCCTTTGGAGGGACAGGACTTACCTAGACATCAACTTGACCAAAGAGCGCAATTGGTGCAACCTTTTGTGGTCTTCGTCCTATTGAGCTCGAGTCCTATGGTCTCGTTTCCACTTTATTTTAATTAATATTTAGGTTATTATGTGAGAGGTTGTTAAACCTACTTGGGCAAGGATCTGGTGATGAAATCCAGTCCTTATCTTATTGGGGTCAATTGCCCTTAACTAAGTGTGAGGAGTCCAGTTAAATGGTGTGTCAATCAAGCATTCACAATTTGCAAAAATTTAAATCACTCAAGCCCCACTTGCAAGTAAAAGATTCATGGGGTGAAGTTTAGAAAGTCTTACAGCGGGCCCACGCCTCTTTTTTTTAAGCAAATTTTGCAATTCTGAGAGCAATTTAAATTTAGAAAATCTGAGAGCAACTTGTTTGCTTAGAGCAAATCCACACAGTTTCCTGTTTTTGTGCAACTCTCCTCTTACCAAGGTAACCTATTCAAAAGAAACTTTTGTTAGTAAATCCTAAGTTAGCACATCAATTCAAAATTCTATCTTATCCTAATTTTTAAAAGAAAAAGATAAGAAAATTCAAAAGATCAGTTAATAAAAACTCTATCCAAAGTGGATTCTAAATTATTGAAACAAATCAAAAACTCTATCTACAAAATAAAAAAAAATAAAAATAAAAATCAGAAATTCTAAATTATCCAAACAAGTATCCAAATATGGTTAGAGTTTTCAAAAAGATTTCAATTATAAGAAATCTAATCTTATCCAATTTAAATTTTAGATTTTAAAACTCTAACTAATCTAAACAACTTAAGAGATGAAATTTTAAAATTTCCAACTACCTACTTTCAGAATTCAAAAGTTAGCATATTAATCAAAACAACTAGTCGTAAAGATTTTAAACTATCTTACTAATCCTACTCTAATCAAGACATTAATTAAACCAATCTAAAATTATTTTTTTTTGTTTTTATTTACTGAAATTCGGAATTAAAAGAAATCCTTCAAAAAAAAAATTTTTTTTTTGGTTTTCTTTAATTAATTATTTATTCCGAAAATTCAATTATTAAAAGAAAAATCAGAAAAATCAGAAAAGCTAATACTACTTGCAAAGAACACTACTAATGCAAAATTAGATGACTAAACAACTAATGCAACCTAAATATGAGCATGCATATGAATCTAACAAAAATAAAAGAAAATCAGATTTTTAACAAAAACTCAGATTTGGCTTCCCGGCAACGGCGCCAAAAACTTGATGTGAATTTAAATTCAATCTTTTAATACTGCAAGTGCACAGTTGTCTTTTTGAGACAGTGGCAAGTACAGGTCGAATTCCACAAGGAGCACTACTAAGTTAAAATTCAAAATCTGATTTTTTTTTATCAAAGATTAATAAGTAATTGAGATCCAAGAAAAGAAATTAGAAAAAAATTCAGAAACACAAACTAATCAAATATATAAAACAGATCAGAGCATCCAAAATCCACTAAGCAAGATAATTAATCCATCCATGCAATTATTCTACTATTTGTCCCAAAACTAACTCAGATCTTAAACAAATCAATGTTTTGGATCCGGAAGATTTGTCTTTTGCAAAAATCAATTTTTAACAATAAGGTCACAACCCAAGACCTCCTTCACCTCATAAAAGAATGAAAAATCATAAGCATGACTCATCAAATTAAGCATAAATTATCAATGGATCTCAGCCCTAAGCACAATCTATCAAAATAAGTATAAATCATCAAATTATTTTCATTAGAAATCAAAACAGAGGCTGCCTAAGGCATGAAGACAGATCTATTATTCTAATAGAGCATGCATTTTGGAAGAGACAAAAAATAATAGAAAAATCACATAAATTAAATTAAAAATCTACTTAGCTTCATCTGTATGCTCCAATCCAGAAATCTAGCCAGCCATTGAGAAGAACTCCATAAGTAATTTCATTGATAGCATCTCCTTGTACAATTGTCTCTAAAAAATCTCTCTTCTAAAATTCCTAATTTCTGGAATAGGGCTCCAGAATACCCAAAAATAATTCTTAAATTATATTAATTATGAAAAATAGGAGAAAGAGGAGAGAGAGAGAGTTATGGACGTCCAAGGGGAGGGAGAGTTCTTTCGTATGCTACTCTTTGGTTCCTTTTATTTCTCCGGTTATCTATCAGATACATTGAATGTAGACACCTTCTCTTCAAATTTGATTTATCTTTATTGATAAGGTACATCTCTTATCCTTTTTGAATTTGAATGAGGTGGAAGCTTCTGGAAACCTCTGGGTGGCTTAGCTAATCTTCAGATGGGGTCCCACAAAGGTTGTGCAGCAATTGAGTATCAACGGTGTAGATTTAATTGCAATCCCGTCTAAAAATGAACATGAAAATCTCTGGGCCCATAACTTTATCAATATAGCTCTGATTTGCACGTTCTTGGGCTCCACAGATATCTACTCTGAATAAGCTTTCCAATGGTAGGTAAATTGTATCGATCCGACGGTCAGATTGAAAGTTATGGCCATTTGAAGATGAGTTGTCCTGAGAAAAACGGGATTAACTTATAGAATTTGATTTGCAATGGATTCTATCTCTGCACAACTGGGACTCTTCGGAGAAAATTTGCAAAACATTCTAAGTTAAACAGAAAATGTATGAAAAGTATGAAAATTCAGGTTCGTAGGTGAAAATGCATGAAATGATGGAATTAGATGAATAATGATGTAATTCACCTAATTAAATCCATAATTCATCCTAAAATGATACGTAAATGTGCAAATTTATGAACTCAACAAATGCCAACTCACTTACTGGGCTGGCAGTCGATAGCTGGAGAGATGGACGATGTGCTGGCCTAGACATGGCTGGAGAGTTTTCAAACTTCAATTCACAGAGATGGGCGAGAATAGATTCTGGAAAGGCCTGTCGATGGACTGGACGTGGCGCAGATCTACGAAAGAGGAAGAGCATCGCAGCGTCTTCCCATCCTACTCTGGCCCGGCTGTGGAGAGAGAGCTGCGAAAGACGAGGAGATGTGGGGCGTCTTCCCGGTGATCGACTGTGCTGGGGAAAGAGGAGGAGATGCGCAATGGAGAGAGAGATCGCCATGCCTGACTGTCAAGAGAGAGAGCTGCGAAAGAGGAGTGAGAGAGAGAGAGAGCAAGGAAGAGAGGAATGTTTCGTTTAGGGCATTAGTATGAAAGAAGGGAAAAATTTGGGCTTTCATTCACTAAAATGCACACACACGTGCAGATCACATGTTTGAGCTTATGCTTCCCTAGGCTTGAGCTTAGGGGAGCCATCCTCATATATATATATATATAAATATATAAAGCAAGGTTCTCATAAGCTCGAGCTTAAGAAAAAAATTTGTACACTCATTCTTGTGGGGCCCACTGTTGGTCCATCCAAATGGACCAAACACATGACCCCACTAAATTGCACATGTCTACCAACTTTCGGTCAGATCTGAATTTATAAGACCGTTGGATCGACTTTGTAACTATCTGAATGAACTGTTGATCATTAAATTTTTGGGCCCATATGGAGATGATAGAAATCACGGTTGGGGCTGGTTTTTTTTGTTTTTTTTTTTTTTTTTTTTACAATGAGGAGAATCTCAGGGAGTCCTTGAAATCCCCCCATCCCGATCCTGATGTGGGTCCGCAGGTGGGCTCCACCACACACTTGAGCTTACATTATCCTAAGCTTGAGCTTAGGAGTTGGCCCCATATATACATATATATATATATATATGAGAAATGTTCCTATACAAGCTTCCCTTACAATCTTACGGTACAAGCTACCTAGTATGGCCTACTAGAGACTCGACAAATCATGAAACAAGGGGAATCGAAAGATCTAAGTGGGGCCAACCTAGATATCAAATTTGAAGTCAATCAACACCTCTAACCCGTTCATCTGTGGTCCACAAGTGTAATGGCTTTATATAAAATAATAAAATCGACCATTCATCAAACGATTCACTCTAATTGGATCTATCAAGACCTAGTGGCACCCGTGTAAATAGGAGTGGGTTTGAATGGTCCGCTCGGATGAACCAGTAGTATGCCCCACTAGGTAGCTTGTACCATAAGACCGTAAGGGTCCGTTTGACACTTTACTAATACAATAAAAGTCACATAAAGCCTCCATTTTCCAGACAAGATGTCACATCAAATGCACTTTATTCAAAACTACCCCATCGTTTTCATAAAAAAAGTCAAAAAGTAACAACCTTTATCCACTAAAATACAAAAAGACTCCACTTTTCCATACAAAAAGTCAAAAAGATTCCATAACAAACAACTAAAAATAAAATACCATCATAACCCACTGATATTTAATTCTTTCTTCAAAATCAACTTTACTTGACTTGACTATAATAGTAGAGTTACCAAATTGGGGAAGCTTGTACTGAGCATTTCTCCGTGGGATGGGATGGGAAGGCCTCTCCTTAGCTCACACACGTGGGCGGACTTGATGAGTTAAAAAAAAAAAAGCTCGGAATGACTAAAAGCAAAGCCCCAAACTTGAATCTCCCACACACCTTCTTTTCTATCCTGTGTCTTCTCTATAGAAAAGAGAGGACAAAACTGAGAAACTCTCGATTGATTGCAATGCGACTCTAGACCTCCCATCGGCCTTTTCTCTTTCGATCGATAGCAATACGACTCTGGATCCACCGATTCCCTTTCCCCAGCAATAGAAACAAGTAACAAAGCAACAGATGCTCGGCCTTTTTCTCCGGCAATGACATATCTCCGGACACCGCCTTGAATCTCGGCCAGAAGAACCCCAAGCTTGACCACCTGCCCTTTTTCTCACCACCGCCCTGTATTTCAAAAACCACAGCCATTGTGAGATCAGATCTGCAATAATTAGTGCCCCATCGTGAATCTTCTTCCTTTTTTTTAATGATTTCCTTCTCTTCATGGACAATCATCCCTCTCCATGTACGAGCTGCAACAGTTAGTGACCAACTCCCTTATTAATGATTTATGCTGCTTGCGTACTTCATTGGGCTTGAGTTAAAACACATGGGTTTGTTGGATCGTTTTATTAGGGGTGGCCCACATTGACCACAACTTTTACTATATGAAATGGTATTTTCCCTCTTTGGATTCTATTTATGGTCTTAAAATGTTATTTATTGGTTGCCATTAACTGCTAATTTAAAGGGTATTATTTCTCTTCTTGATGGAAGGAGATATTCAGGGCCTATAAAAGGCAACCCGGGTAACTCTCTTGGCTACGATAGATTCTCTGCAACCATCACTTACCGGAGAAGAAAAGAAAAGGCACAAGAGAGTTATGATTTCTTATTGAAGACCAACCTTCTGTTGGATCAGAGTTTGAAGATGGCACAATCAGGTACCATTTTACTACTCTATTGGTTTAGATTATATGTTTACAGTATTATTGGATTGATTCTAAAGAGGTTTTATAAACCCAAGATTTTTCTAACATTTGGTATCAGAGAGATACTGATTTCAATCCAATGATCTACTATTATTTTTTTATGGGGCTTTCTGGATTCTTCCGGAGTAAAAACCCAAATACCTAGAGGAAAGAAATTTTGGATATTTGATAAAGGTTATTCAACTTATCGGATAATAATAGCCTCAGAAATGAGGATTACAGTGCCAACCCAATCTGAAAGAGATGGGGAGAAAATATTTATTTTCGGTCATTTAAATTTTTATTTAAGAATTACATCAGAGGATTTTATCACATGTTTGGTTACTATTATCATTTTTTAGGCATGCCAATAGCTTGATAATGATAATATGAGAGTATGTCAGGAAAATCATAAGGGATAATATTTTTTTTATGAGATTTATATTATTAAAAAAAAATTTCCAGTTGGACCCTCTTATTAGACAATACATATTTGTACATTCAATTTGTCGCGACCCCGGACCGGGTCCCCCAAGCGGGCCTAATCCGGGACTGGGACTAATGGTTGTGAAGGATAAATGAAACAATCCATGTCATCACTATGAATTAATTTAATCAAAACGTATATGAGTCCATCCAGGATGCCACTCGTACACGCGATTTCCCACAGGTGTCCGCGGTGAGGATATCACATCAACATGAATATTTCTCTTAAGGTGCGGAAGCGTGTAGCAAATCTAATTCATACATTCATGTCCAAGATAACAAGATTAAACATATTCAATACCAATATCAAAATGAGCAATGATCAATGGCTAGTTCCCAAAAGTAAGTTAAGGTTTATAACAAATTCATTTAATTACAACTCCCCAAAAATAGAGGCCAACAAAGGCCAGTATGAACAAAGTATCATGTTCCCAAAAGAATTGGTTAATTTCTATCCCAAAATGTTACGTAGCTTCAAGCACCCGAATGTCTAAACGACATCATCGGCATACCACTCGACTAAACGTTGCGGTTCTCCAACCGCCTCCTCATGCTCTTCCTCGGGAAAGCCGACAACGGGACCTGAGTACCAAAACAAGGGTCAAACAGGACGATTTGGCAAATAGGTGAAAAGATAACACAACATTTGAAATTACCTTAGAAAACATTAAAACCTATTAAAACAATAAATCTCATAAACAGGATGATTATTTATTTGAAACATAAATGCAATATAAAACATGTAAGGTATCCAAGGAAAACGGGAAACAACAAGATGGCAACCATACGGAGCTGAGTCCTCTATCACCGAAGTGACATGAGCATATCGGGATGTTGATCTCAGTCACCAAAGTGAGGAGATGCAACAAAAGTAACATATACATATATATAATAAATACGGGACATGACCACGGTAGCGAACCGGGCATCGGGAACCACAGTAGCAATCTGCGGCATCGGGACAACACCACGACAATAACCGGGTAGCGGGATCCAAACTGCAGCTGGCGGGACGGGAGGGGGATCTCCAAGTCGGTGGATCAGACCGGCAAGGTTATCCAAGGTTAGTGGTGCCGACTGATAGGTCAAATATCATAAATCGAGACATGTACAAATTCCTATGATGCACTTATATATGAAAGACCAAGATCAAATCCTAGAGTGGGGGGGGGGGGGGTGAATAGGGTGAGCCAACAAATTACTAGACCAATTTTAACTCTTTTAAATTTTAAGTCACTTATGCTTAGAGAAAGATTAATTATCTTGAAAAGAGGAGCAGTCTCTAAATTAATCATCCATGAAAAGAAACCAAAAGATCAATCACCATAACATAAGCATTTATAGTAGTTCGGCCAACATGCCTACATCCACTCCCGGCATCCCTACCAGATTTCACTGGCTCAATTTAAGGTTTAGGATCACCTCAAACCTTACAAATACATCACTTATACTTTCAAGGCTAAGCAATAACCAATACACAATGTTTTTCTTTAGGCTAAGCAATAACCTTTACAAGAGGATTTTCTCTTAAATAAAATGCCTATGAATGTATGGATAAGAGAACAATGAAGTGCAATTTAATGCCTCTAAAAAGGCTGATTAAAAAGTGAAAACTTAACTTCTAGAAGCATGCATATGAATGACAAAGTCTATGAATAATGCATATACTAGAAATCACTCTATCTCTTTATAGAAAGATGAAACTTTAAATGATGCAAAGATGATAAACATATGTATGAGAAAGAGTTGTTCGACAAACACATGGTTTTCCAAAAGATCAAACTTGAATGAAAAACTACAATCTTAAAATTAACAAGTTAGATTTGAAAGCAAGGATTCATAACTCATATGAATGGTAAATCATATGTTGATTTCATAAAGTTAAAACATTTCAAAGTTCAAAGCATGTTATGAAACACAACATCTCAAGAAGAAAGCCAACTATTTGATCATGCTTTAAAGAAAACAAAGATTTAGAAACAAAGCATGAAATTAATCTTGGGATAAAGAAAGCACACCCATTTGAAGATCAAAGGTTAAATCAATGGATTGACTTCATAATCCCTTCACTAATTCTCCTAAAAAGTTGTTCTTTCTTTGCCTTGAAAATTCCCAAAAGTTCAGCACCTTTTTCCAAACAAAAAGCCACTTTTTATAGAGAAAAAGTTCCCAACGGCTAGTGCCCGGTCGACCTAGTACAAGGCCGGGTCGACCGGGTGCTCAACAGTTCTAAAAATGCCCGTTGGAGAGGCTAACGGTCACAAATCCCCGGTTGACCTGCAGTGTGCCCAGTCGACCGAGTCTCTTGGCTCGGTCGACCGGCCACACAGGCAGGTCGACCTGGAGACAGCCCATAAAATCTGAATTTTCAGAAAGATGAAATTATGAGGGCTTCTTTCCAGGGGACTTTGAGGCACAAAGAACAAGCTTGGGAAAATGACTTCAAAAGGATGAAAATAGAATTTTAAAGACATGAAACATTCAAACCAAATCAAGGATTTAAAGAAGAAAACTTTGAAAAGCTTGAAATGATTTTTGAACTCAAGGATAGAACATTTTGAGATTTTAACATCTAAACTAAAAACTTCATGAACTTAAGATAATTAAGATTTGAAAACCATGCATATCATTTAATAAAAACAAAGATTATGAATGAGAAATATGCATGAAGATCCAAAGATTAAGAACATGAAGAATGAGAGGTCAAGCTATGAAAATGAATGCATCTTATCAAATTGCAACAAAATAAAAGCTCTAACAATATAAACGGGGGGGACGGGATGCTCAAAGACACAAATATCATTTAAAACGGGAAGTGCATATCGGTATTAGCAAAAATGCTACAGTTGCAAATTTAGTATTTTCGGGAGTGGTAAATCATAATTCAAGAGGTTCAGGACAAATATCGGGATTCGAAATTCAATCAAAGTGAATAAAGGTCCCGTATGTCATATACAATAAGAATTGACACTCCTTGAGTTTGGAGACATTCCGGGCTCTTTATACACCTTAGGGTTTCCAAAACTTAAATGAAAACTTGTGATTTGATTTCTCTTTTCAAATGGGTGCTACACAATGGTTACTAGTTTTCTCATCACAATAGGGTTCCTAACGACCGCCTTTCAATCAAATAAACACTTCATTTTTTCTCACAGATTAGTCCCAGGTGAACAGTGCTATCACTAGAGTGGACAGAAAGTTCGCTTGAGCGATGAGCTCTCTGGAATGGTTTTCTGGGAGGTTCGCTCAAGCGAGCATGTTGGCTCGAGCGAATAAATGGTTCGCTCAAACTAACAATGTTCTGTGACGCTCTGATACAATTCTGGGAGAGTTCGCCTCGAGTGAATAAAGGGTTCGCACGAGCGAACCTGTTGGCTCAAGCGAACAAATGGTTCGCTCGAACCAACGAGGTTCTGTGATGAGCCTGATACAATTCTGGGAGGGTTTGCTCGAGCGAATAAGGGGTTCGCTCGAGCAAACTGCCTATTAAAATGGTTCGGAACCTGTTCTGGGCACTTCGCTCGAGCGACCACCAGGTTCGCTCGAGTGAACTGCCCAGAAATAGGTTCCAGGACAGTTCTGCTCCCTTTCATTTCCACTTCTTACAACTCCCTTAGCCACAATTTCACTCCACATGGGAGACTCCAATACTCCTTTCCAACATCATTCAAGCTCCACATCAACACTTCCATAATCATCAATCAAAACGCCTTCTTCTCCTCCATCACATTTAACCACAAAGAGGAGAGAAAATCCCAATCACAAGGAGTCATTTAAACTACAATTAAGCAATAAATGCAAACTACCAACCACATTTCCAAAACCATTTAATGAACTAATAGGAGTCATTAATGCACATTTAATTCAATCAATGCAAATAAATAGTAGTATGAAATCATCAATGCATTTTATCAAAATCATTAAAAACTCAAAATATCAATTCATTCACTTGCCTCAAGGTCTCTAAACACAAATCAAGCTCCTAATCACTTCTCCAAGCTCAAAATTAACAATCTCTACTAAACCCCCGAAACAAACCCTAAAATGGGTCAAACAAAGAAATAGTAAGAGAGAGCTTCCAATAATGGAAGTGGAGCTCCTCTAAGATCATAAGAACTCAAATATAAGAGATTAGTGAGAGAGCTTACTTGGAAGGTCCTCTAATGGCAAGATTTAGCTCCAAACAAGTCTTGGAGATGGTGGTTTTCTTCACAAATGGTGTCAATGAGGAGCCTTGAAGGAGAGGAAGAGAATGGTGATCCCCATTATGATGTACGTTGGTGCAAGCTTGGTGAGAGATTGAGATGAAGAGAGCAAGAAGAAGAAGAAGAACAAGGAGAAAACCCTAGACAAGAGAGAGAGTTGCTGGAAAAGGAGAAAGGAAGAAGAGGTGGGTGCTTATATAGCATTTGCAAGTGGGCTCCACCCCTTAGGAAACTTGAAAGGCTGAAATAGTAGTTTTTGGGACTTCGGATGAAATCGACGAAGAAGGAAGAAATGATCGTCGAAATTTCTAGTTTCCAAAAATTATATGTTTTGTGGGTTTCGAGAATAACAAATATTGGGTCCAGATTTAGTGTAAAAAGACTGTTTTGCCTCAATGCAATGGAAGTCGGGTTTCGGGATTCGGGACGGGAACGGGATTAACATGAAAATTGTAGAGATCGACGAGATTAATAAAACGGGATAAAACAAAAATCGAAAGGATCTCAATTAATCCCTTAAGTACACGCAAAGTCATAAAAAAAAGGAACCCCCAAAGGGCATCACTAATCACAAAGGCACTCAAAATTCTCTAGAGCTATAATCAGGCTATTTTGAACCCAAACTAAACCAAAACACACTAAACACACTTAGAGCTAACACACGACTTAATCAACACTAATCGAGGTCACTCGGGTTGGGGTCTTACACAATTGACCAAAATAAGTTTCAGAAGTGGCCCAAATCAATGCTCAGAAGTTGACCCTGAACTATGAAATTGAAAATTATAGTATGATCAATGGTTCTGATTATTCTGATAATATTTTTTACCATCAAATCATTCTATCAGACATTAATAGGGTCTAATTGAGTTTTGGAATTTTTTTTTTTTTTGGGCATTGACTGGTTGAGATCATGTTAGATTCTTCATTAAAGTTTGATTCTAATTATTCTTATATATCGTTTACTCAATCCGATCATAGCCGTTAAATTGATAGTGTTGGCCATATATAACATTCTGAATTCATTAAATAATTTCAGAATTGAACAGATTGGTCAATAATAGATGGTTCAGATCTTATTTTGATCATAAAAAACACATTTGGACATGGATCGATGATCCATTTTCTTCTGTGTATTGATGGTATTGAGATCTATCACATGGACAGATCTGATGGACTGATTTATCACTCTAAATTAGAGCATATTTTATTTTAACATTATGATTAACTCATTTTGCTACTTCTGCTGCGCATCTTGCTTATTTAGTAAAATCAAAGTTCTATTTTATTGTTAATATTTAAATATGCTCACTATGGTTTAATATTTAGAGTTATTTATTTATTGGATTGGATGGATGTATGCTTATGGTGAATCTATTAAAGATATTAGGTATTGATCAATGATCAATTAATGATAATTTTGACCATTGATCTATGAAATGATGTCTAATCAACTTAAATGTGATATAATAAAGTTATTCAGAAATTGTATAATGATGCATATGGACCAATATTTTGGATTGATTGGTTCATCACACTTGATGACCGAATGAACTAACTTTATCACTTAAGTGTTGTTATCAATTTAAAGAATTTAAAGATTTCTTAACTTGGTAACCGCCAAAGCAACCCAATTATAGACAATTGTTTAATTCTTTAAATTGAGTTAAAGTATTACAAACTCTATTGTTTGAATATGACAGCACTTAAAATTGCAATTTCATAAAGGAAATGGTTTGATTAAGCCCAAAGGTATGATTGTCCATAATTTGAAATTGGAATATGACATGGTTAATAAATGTGTTTTGCTTGTATTTGATTTATACCCAAAGGAATATATTCAATACAATCACATCACATATTATAGACATGGTTATATTAATCAAAGAAAAGTAATATATTTACATATTGTTTTTCCAACCGAAAGGTGGCTTTACAATGATGTACATATCACTTTTAAATTTAAGTATATTGCGTAGCTAAATTCAAAGTATCACATAAATTACTGTTACTTGTTTATTTTTCTTCAGTTACAAATTTCATGGCATCACTTTCGACTTTAGGGAATATACCCATGTTGGATGGATCAAATTTTATTGAATGGCTGGACATGTTATTGTTAGCCATTACTTACTTGAACCTTAATATGGCTTTGGATGAGCCTAAGCCAGCAATGCCCATGGATGCGAGCTCAGTTGATGAAAGGGCTAACTATAATAGATGGATTAAGGCTAACAAGGCCGTGATTAGAACTATTACAAATTCAATTTTGAGGACCATTAGAGGTTCCATCAAAGAAAAGGAAAATGCTAAGGACCTACTATAAGGTATAAAAGGTCAGTTTCAAATAACTGATAAAGCTTTAGGTGCATCCTTGATTAGCCATCTTACAAGTATAAAATATAATGGAACGTTGGGAGTAAGAGAACACATATTTACAATGACAAATATCGCTTTTAAATTGAAAGAAGTTGATATGCCTATGTCTGAAAAATATTTGGTGCAATTCATTTTAAATTCTCTTCCTCCCGAGTTTGGCCCATTTAAAGTAGCCTACAACCAGAGCTCAACTCCGTGGACATTGAATGAGTTGGTCGCAAAAGCTGATCAAGAAAAAAGGAGGCTTGAGACTGAGGGACAATTAACAGTTAATTATGTCTCTCAAAATAAGTCCAAGGGTAAAGGAAAAGGCAAAATGAAAACTAAAGTTCAGGAAGCAAAGCCCAACAGGAAAGAGAAAGGTGCATAGAAGAAATGTTTTTTCTGTGGAAAGAATGGACACTTTAAGAAGGATTGCTTAAAGTGTAAAAGTTGGTTTAAAAAGAGAGGTAAAAATTTATCTTTTGTATGTCAAGAAACCAACTTAGCTAATATCCCATCAAATTCTTGGTGGGTCGACTCTGGAGCAACCATTCATGTCTCTGGTTGTGTGTAGGGATTCCTTTCAAGGCGGACTCCAAATGATAGCGAGAAAACCATTATGATGGGGAATAAAAAGGAATCAAGGGTTGAAGCTGTAGGCACTTATAGGCTGGTGCTTGACACTGGTCATGCCTTGGATTTAGATAATACTTTCTTGGTTCCTGATATTTCTAGAAATTTGGTTTCTGTTTCCAGGCTTGATTTTAATGGATTTAATTTCAACTTTGGACATGGCATTATGCATATTTTTAGAAATAATATTTTGATTGGGAATGGTTATATGTGTGCTGGTTTGTATAGATTAAAGTTAGATTCTATATATGAACAAACTTTACACACACCTCATATTAATTGTGGATTGAACATAGGCATGAAAAGAGGGCCACTAAATGAGAACTCATCAAGGCCGTGGTACAAAAGATTATGGCATATCTTTGAACAGAGAATGAAAAGATTGGTGACTGATGGTTTATTGTCTAATCTTGATTTCACCGATTATGGTGTTTGTATTGATTGTATAAAGGGAAGACAAACCAATACAAACAAGAAAAGTGCCACGAGAAGTTCTGCACCCTTAGAAATTATTCATACAGATATATGTGGTAAAATTCATGTTCCATGTTTTACGGGAGAGGAATTCTTTATCACTTTTATAGATGATTTTTCATGATATGGTTATGTCTATTTGACTAAAGAAAAATCTGATGCTTTAAAAGTCTTCAAGATTTTTAAGGCGAAAGTAGAAAAGCAATTAGATATGAAAATTAAAGTAGTGAGATCCGATAGAGATGGTGAGTATTATGGTAGATACACTAAATCAGGTGGTAACTCAGGCCCATTTGCTAGATTTCTAGAAATGGAAGGTATTGTAGCACAGTATACAATGCCAGGCACACCTCAACAAAATGGTGTAGTCGAAAGAAGGAATAAAACGTTAATGGATATGGTAAGGAGTATGGTTAGCAACACCAACTTAACCGATTCAATGTGGGGAGAGGTACTAAAGATGACAATGTATGTATTAAATCGTGTTCCTACGAAAGCAGTTCCCAAAACTCCTTTCGAGTTGTGGACTAGTAGGAAGCCTAGCTTAAATCATTTTCGAGTCCGGGGTTGTCTATCTGAAGTGAGAATTTTTAACCCACAAGAAAGGAAATTAGACCCTAAAACAATCAGTGCATATTTCATTGGTTATCCGGAAATGTCTAAAGGGTATAGGTTTTACTGTTCGACCCATACAATTAGGATTGTTGAATCTAGAAATGCCAAATTTTTAGAAAATAATGAGAAAAGTGGGAGTGATAATAATAGAACTGTGACTTATATTGAAATGAGGGATCCACTAGAGTTACCTATTATACATAGTAGAGTTCTTGTTCTACTTAATGATTATCAAGAGGAACAAGAACCACAAAATTTTCAAAATCCCATCAATATTGAGGCATTCCCTGAACAAAATAATGATTCACTTCAAAATACACAGCAAAGCATCAATGAATCCGATCCGGAGATATTGAGAAGTTCAACTCGACTGAGAAAATCTGCTATTCCGAATGACTATGTAGTGCATTTGGAAGAATCTGATATTGGCATTAACGAAGATCCTAAGACGTTTAAGGAAGCCATTGAAAATTAGAATTCCGATAAATGGTTAGATGCCATGAAGGATGAGTTAGAATCAATGGCCACAAATAAAGTTTGGGATATCGTTGAACTACCCAAGAGTTCCAAGGCTGTGTGCTGCAAGTAGGTCTTTAAGACCAAAAGGGATTCCAAGGGGAAAGTTGAACAGTTCAAAGTCCGACTCGTGGCCAAAGGTTTTACTCATAGAGAAGGTATAGAATATCATGAAACCTACTCTCTAGTGTCTAAAAAGGACTCATTTAGAATTGTCATGGCAATTGTAGCTCATTTCAACTTAGAGTTACATCAAATGGACATCAAAACAGCGTTCTTAAATAGAGATCTAGAAGAAAATTTGTATATGGAACAACCTGAAGGTTTCGTGAAAGAGCATGAAAATACACTAGTATGTAAATTAAAGAAATCGATATATGGTCTTAAACAGGCTTCTAGACAATGGTATTTAATGTTCAATCACATTATTACATCTTTTGGTTTTACTAAAAATACCGTTAATTATTGTATGTATCTCAAGGTTAGCGGGAGACGATTTATGATTTTCATCCTATATGTCAATGACATTTTATTGGCTAGTAATGATCTTGGAATGATTTACGAAACTAAGGAATATCTTAAGAACAATTTTGATATGAAAGATATGGGTGAAGCGACCTTTGTAATAGGAATCGAGATTTATCGAGATAGATCTCGAGGATTACTTGGGTTATCACAGGAAGCCTATATTAAAAATGTACTTAAGAGATTTCATATGGAAGGGTGTAAGGCACAAAATGTACCTATGACAAAAGGTGATAAGTTTAGTAAAGAATAATGTTCAAGAAATGAAATTGAAAGAAAACAGATGGAAACTTTTCCTTATGCAGCTGCAATCGGATGTTTAATGTATGCACAAACATGCACTAGACCCGATATCAATTTTTCAGTTGGCATGCTTAGTAGATATCAAAGTGATCCAGGAATGGCACATTGGGTAGGAGTTAAGAAAGTTTTGAAATACCTTAGTGGCACAAGAAATTATTACTCTCTTATAGAAGGTCCGATCACTTAGAAGTGGTTGGTTATTCGGATGCTGACTTCGCTGGTTGCCTCGATACAAGAAAGTCGACTTCAGGATACATCTTCCTATTAGCTGGTGGGGCAGTTTCATGGAGAAGTGCAAAAAAAAACTTTAGTGACTCCATCTACATTTAATGCTGAATACGTGGCATGCTTTGAAGCCATAGGTCATACTCTATGGATGCGTGATTTTATCTCAAGACTACGTGTTATGGACACCATTTCTGGGCCCTTAAAGATTTATGGTGATAATGACGCTGCAAGAAGATTTACTCAGAATTACAAGGTTTCCAGTAAATCAAAATTTCTGGAAGTAAAATACCTTATACTAAAAGAAAAGGTTCAAGATCGGTTAGTGTCTGTCGTTGGGATCCCGACATGCTTCATGATAGCAGATCCTTTGACAAAAGCATTGGCACCAAATGACTACAAAGAGCATGTTAGAAATATGGGGCTGATTGAATTGTCGTGTTAAAGATATGTAAAGACACTGTTATATTTATTACTGAAATAAGATTTCGTATTTTCTTACTATATTGAATTTATTGTCACATGTGATTGAAGTATATAAAGTGAGAAAATTAAAGAAAAATGGCATTATTGTACCCAATAAATAGGATTGCCATGAAAATCATCCTATTTTACCCTTATTAAGGCTTGTGTTAAGTTAGAATGTTAGTGAATTAATTATGGAAGGAAGTACGTCGTTCAAGAGATGTAACCGCCATAGCTGTCATTGGCAAACTGACTTAATTACAAATTAAAGACTTAGCATAAACGTTATGATGGCAAGTGTTTTTTATTTTTTTCAAAATGGTGATCACCGGTCAAGTTCGTTTTTTTTCGAAATTAGTTTTTCAAAATTTTTGTTTTATTTTTATTTTTGTGGTCATAAGGACCAAGTGGGAGGATGTCGGATCGTTTTATTAGGGGTGTTCCACATTGACCACAACTTTTACTATATGAAACGGCATTTTCCCTCTTTGGATTCTATTTATGGTCTTAAAGGTTATTTATTGGTTGCCATTAACTGCTAATTTAAAGTGTATTATTTCTCATTGATGGAAGGAGAGATTCAGGGCCTATAAAAGGCAACCCGGGTAACTCTCTTGGCTGCGATAGATTTTCTGCAACCGTCATTAACCGGAGAAGAAAAGAAAAGGCACAAGAGAGTTGTGATTTCTCATTGAAGACCAACCTTCTGTTGGATCAGAGTTTGAAGATGGCACAATCAGGTACCATTTTACTACTCTACTGGTTTTGTTTATATATTTATAGTATTATTGGATTGATTCCAGAGAGGGTTTATAAACCCAAGATTTTTTTAACAGGGTTTTGATTGATGGGCATCGAAATTTTTTTGATTGATATGGCGAAGACATATCTCTGCATACTAGGTTCTGGGCATTGGACATATCTTTTCCCTCTTTGGATTCTATTTATGGTCTTAAAGGTTATTTACTGGTTGCCATTAACTGCTAATTTAAAGGGTATTATTTCTCTTCTTGATGGAAAGAGAGATTCAGGGCCTATGTAAGAACACTTTTTCTAAAGTTTCATCTAATTACTTATTTTTCGTGTTTTTTATTTTTTTTCTATACATGTTTAAATATTTATGTGATTTTTTACTTTTGCATGAGCATATGATTGCACTCCAGTCACAACCCACACAAGAGGGTTCTACCCCATTGACAGATGATGAGATATGCAAACGAGTGGTAGGTACAAGGCCCGGGTATGTGATGGACCCGATTTCTTCCCTCTCTCCCGCTGCCTCCGCCCCGGGTCTTTTC
>QPKB01000006.1:48365673-48422321 GCA_003546025.1 Camphora micrantha
TTTGACCCATTTTAGGGTTTGTTTTGGGGGTTTTTGTTGTAGCTTGGATCTTTGGCTTGGAGAGAGTGATTAGAGGCTTGATTCTTCTTGATTAGAGACTTTGAGTTAAGTGGATGAATTGATGTTTTGAACTTTGAATGGTTTTCATGAAATGTATTAATGATTTCACTATATGTCTCATGCTATTTTGACTTATATGATTTTGAAATGAATGCATATAAATAAGTTGGTTGGTTATTGTTTAAATGAGATATTGCATTGATGACTCTTCATTTATTTCTTACTTGTAGTTTAAATGAACTCTTGTGATTTTGGGTTTTCTCTCACCTTTTGTGGTTGAAGGTGATTGAGAAGAAGAAGATGTTTTGATTTGATGTTTATAGAGGTATTCATGGAGGTTTAATGATGTATTGAATGTTGTGAGAAGGAGGATTTGACCTTCTCATTTTGATGAGAAAATGTGGCTAAAGGAGTTTGTAAGGAGTAGAAATGGAAGAGAGCAGAATTGTTCCGGAATCAGTTTCTGGACAGTTCGCTCAAGCGAACTTCATAAGTCGCTCGAGCGACCTGTCCAGAAATGACTCCGAGCCATTCCAGTAGACAGTTCGCTCGAGCGAACCCATTATTCGCTCGAGCGAACATTCTCAAAATCATATTAGAGCTTCACAGAACCTTGTTAGTTCGAGCGAACACCCTATCCGCTTGAGCGAACCTCCCCATAAAGTCATTCCAGAGAGCTCGTCGCTCAAGCGAACGTCTTGTCCGCTCGAGCGACGAACACCGTTCATCTGGGCTATTCTGGGAGTATAAATGAAATATTTAAACGATTGAGAGATGATTGTTGGGAACCCTACTGTGGTGGGGAGACTTATGAACATTATTTGAACCCATTCGAAATGAAAAACCGAACCAGAGGCTTTTATTTGAAGTTTTGAAAATCCCTAAGGTGTATAAAGAGCCCGGAATGTCTCCAAACTCAAGGAGTACCAATTTTTATTGAAATTGACATACGGGACCCTTATTCACCTTGATTAAGTTTCGAATTCCGATACTTGTCCCGAAATCTCATGATTTATGATTTATCATTCCCGAAAATATTGAATTTGCAACTGTAGCATTTTGCTAGTCCCGATATGCACTTCCCATTTGAAATGATATTTGTGCCTTTGAGCTCCCCGTCCCGCCTGTTTACATAAGTGCATCACATGAATTTTGTACGTATGTTGTTTTATGTCATTTGACCTATGAGTCGGCACTAGTAAGCATGGATTACCTTGTCGGTTTGATCCACCGACTTGGAGATCCCCCTCCCGTCGCTCCAGCTGCAGTTTGTATCTCGCTACCCGGTTATTACCGTAGTCTTGTCCCGATGCTACGGATTGCTATTTTGGTTCCCGATGCCCGGTTTGCTACTGTGGTCATATCCCGTATTACTATATATATATGTATATGTTACTTATGTTGCATCTCCTCGCTTCGGTGACTGAGGTCAACATTCCGATATGCTCATGTTACTTCGGTGATAGAGGACTTAGCTTCGTGTGGTTGCCATTTTGTTTGTTTCCCGATTTTCTTGGATACGTTAGTGTTTTAGATTGCATTTATGTTTTGAATAAATGATTCTCCTGTTTTGTGAAATTTATTGTTTTAACATGTTTAAATGTTTTCCTAGGTAAATTTATATTATTGCTATATCTTTTCACCCACCCGCCAAACCATTGTATTTGACCCTTTGCTTTGGTACTCAGGTCCCATTGTCAGTTTCCCCGAGGAGGAGCTTGAGGAGGCAGTCGGAGAATAGCAGTGCTTAGTAGAGTGACATGCCGATGATGTCACCTAGACATTCGGTCGCCCGAGTTGCGCAACATTTTGGGTTAGGACTAACTATTCTTTTGGGGATTTGATACTTTATTTATATTGGCCTCTGTCGGCCTCTATTTTTGGGAATTGTAATTAAATGATCTGTAATGTAAGCTTTAACTTACTTTTGGGATTAGCTACTGATCATTGCTCATTTTTATACTGGTTATAAATATGTTGTCGATCATATTATCTTATACATGAATGTATGAATTAGAATTGCTACACGCTTCCGCATTTAAAAGAAATATTCATGTTGATGTGATATCCTCACCGCGGGTACCTGTGGGAAATCGCGTACACGAGTGGCATCATGTTATGGACTCGTATACGTTTTGGTTTAAATATTATTCCTAGTCCCGATCCTGGATTAGGCCTGCCGACTTGGTCCGGGGTTGCTACACCCACTCCCATTTATGTTGGCGGAAAATGACCAAACCCTTTTTAGGGTTTTTAGTCTTTGTTTGACTCCCAATTCCCATAGTCGTGTGACTCTATCACTACTCCACATAATAAGCCCCTCTTAAATGGCTCACATTCCATTTATGTGGCTCACATTTTTAACTATGAACATGCCTCCTCTTAAATGGTCCTCATAAATTTTATAATTTAAGAACCCAAACCATTAATGCCCTCTTTTAAAGCCAAACTATTAAATGTTCCTTTCTAATTGCTCCACTCAAAATAAATCCCCCTCTTACATGGTCCTTCAATAATTTTTAATTAAATAATAGTTTGAACTTTGGCCCAAGTCACATTGATTACTCATAAACATCAAAATAAAATATTTAAGTGATTGGATTTGGGGCTCTTTTTTTCCTTTTTTCTCTTGGCTCAGTGGCCAAGTAGGAGAGGAGTAAAGCCACCCACGAGGGATCAATCCCTGGTGGGTGGGATGGGAATGGGAGCCTTTACCACTAGGCCATCCATAAGTTCCTTGGATTTGGGGCTTTAGTTGAACACTACATAATGGATTTATAAACTATAAGGATGAACCAAGGATAAAATACTAAAATTAATATATTCATCAGTTTCAGAAAAAAAAAAACTATACAGGATGTCGTGACTTAAGGGGACCGATATTTTGATTTATTATTGTTACTAATGGAAACAAACATTGTTTTCTAGCATTTTCTAATGTTCTGGATTTTTTGGATATTTTTGTGAATTTTTTTTTATAAATTTTTTTTTTTTCTCTACGATGGACCGATAACCACGGCCGATACCGATATCATATCGGTTTTTCGGCTCGGCTCATATTGCGACAGCAACCGTGATCCATCTAACCCATCAGCTAGTGAGGTACTGACTGTTCGAGACAAATAAAAGTGGGCCACTTCTACTATTCAGGCCACAGTGTGCGAGCCCGAAAGCGTAAAAACGCAGAACCTTACACTACCTTGAAAACGTGCTGAGGAAGTAGCATAGATCGTTGACTCAAGTTGGAAAAAAATAAAATCCTTCCTTGCTTAATAGTAGAAGGTGGGCCACTTCTACTATTAAGGCCATAGTGTGCGAGCCCGAAAGCGAAAAAAAGCAGAACCTTAACGCTACCTTGAAAACGTGCTGCGGAAGTAGCATAGATTGTTGACTCAAGGTGGTAAAAAAATCAAATCCTTCCTTGCTTGGCAAGCAACCGAATATTCCCACCTTATGCAATATCATATTATTATATATTATATATATAGTTTCATGCCTAGTTCTCTCCACAACATCAGGCTGGAATACAAATCAAATTGCAGCTCTTTCCAGAAAGCTAGAGAGGGAAAGAGATATTCTTGGGAAACCAGTTCCCCAAAATCAAAAGAAAACAGAAATGTCCTTTTTATCTGCTCTTTTCAGCTGTTTTGGATATACTACGCGATTTTCATGTGATGATGGAAAGAAAAAGGAAGCTGAACCCAAACAAAAGGCCAAACCAGAGCCCCCAATTCCAGTCCCCCACTTCCCTGTCAATTCCCGTTTGTCTGTATTGTAGAATCACATATATCTCTCTCCAATTCTCTTGAGAGATCATGTGATTGCTCTGGTGATACAAAGACCGCAGAGAATAGCCAGAGAATGGACTTTGAAGGATGTGTTATTGATTGCTTAATTGGTTACTACGAAATTAGACTACCAAGTACGTTGGGAGTGATCATGCAAACTAATGTTGAACTCTGAAAGGAATATGCATCTATTTATGTTGTTGTATCATGTATTTATAATTTAAGATTTGTTCCTTGTTCCATTCAATTCAATTGTCCGTCGCTGTGTTTTACTGTGCAATTCCAGTAGTGCAAAGAACATTGTCCCTCTTTACAACCGCTCTATGCGAGGTTTGGCACTGTTCACGAGGGTCTACTGTTGGCAGCTAGAACAGGATCACCTATGCGTGTAGCTGAAAACCTTTTACGTGAGCCCCCAAAAAAAGCAATATAGCGTCATGCGTAGTTAGGAATAGATAATGCAAACCTGTGGAAGAAACCTATCGTGATTTTCTTAGGGTTTTGTCCCACCTTGACCGTAAAATCACGATCTGCCATGTTATGTCACCGTGGGGTAAATCCTCACACCAAACGAACTCTTGAAGTCACATTCACTATTCATCTTCTGTGACATGATGGTAAGTAAGGCGGTGGACCTATTTAAAAAGGAATAGTTTGGAAGAGTCTAGCAGGTGTTGAGATTGATACTCTACCTCCATGTTTCAGGCATTGGAATTTAGAAATCTGTTGAGGAGATTTCTGACTCTCCTTATGCGGACTCCTAGAATATAATGAATCCTTCAACAGTACATTATAGTACATCCTAGCTGAAATGAGTAAAATTCGAAAGGCACAAATGACATTTGAAGATGCTGTATTTTTAAGATTTTACCAAGGGCTTTTGATTGCATGAATACATAAAAATGTAGAAATATCCTCTCATGAAAATTTCAAAAAGAAATTCCTTGTAGCTAATACATACCACTCGTACACTAGTAAAAAGGCATGCTAGATTGTGTCTGAAAATTTGAAAATTGTGGGGGAACGTTGAAAATTTAAAAATTAGTAAAGAACCATTTAGACCTTATTTCTAGAATCCTACCTTATTTCTAGAATCCTACATCGGATATGATTGAAATAAAAAAGACATTTATTTATGCTTTTTAGTGTAACTTTATTGAGTTGATTTGGAAGGGCATGTGCTTGGGCTTGGAGCTATATAAATCATTAAGAAGCCCTATCTTTTGCCATTTATTGAGACTAACTTGGGTTGAGTCATTATCCATTTGAGTTGGGGTGGTTTGGGCCTAACTTGGGTTGACCTAGATCCAATTTGATTTGGGTTGGCTTGCTTCTCGATTAAGAATGGATAATGGGCCAAGTAGCCAATGCGGGCTTGGGAGTTGCCATTATAATTATTATCTTTAAACTACCATGGTAGTTATGTCCAAATGGATGTATTCCTTTTGAAACAACTCTTACGTAAGGTTGCCAATTCAAATCCCCGAAGGTCATTTCAAATATGTAATATTCATATCCCTACAATTGCTTCCAGTTGATTTCTATATATATCATATCTTAGCAATGAATTACATGTTTTGGGTGGGACCTTTGGTGTTCAAGGGTCAGTCTGGGTGCTGCAGATTGCAGTCCAACATATAGAGAATCTAGACATGTTTTTATCTTGGAGGTAAACTTGCTGGTAACCCGATTGCAGACACCAACATGGTGTGGGGGCATTTATTGTCTTAAGAAAAGCGGGACCCGCGGCTCAGGCAATCCATCTCAATTCTATATTCTTATTATTTTTTCTAACAATCTTAAGACAACAAATCTCCTTTTGGATTTGAGATAGATTTGGCCTTGGTGCAATCCATAATGTCGGTGTTCCAAATTTTGGATGGTAAAAAAAAAAAAAAAAAAAAAAAACAAAACAGAGATGAAATCTTGATCGATGGATACGCTATTGACGATTCGGTTTGACCAAGAGGTTGGCGAATTGGTGGCTACGTCACTCGTGTAAGTTAGCTATGTTAACATATGCCATTATATCAAAACTTGTTTCCAAGAGATGACACGTACTTGGGTCCCTCTCGCATTGGAGTGATATTCAGTGTTCGGTTGAAATGCACGCTCATCATATACCTCTGTATGTAGTTAATTTTGTGAAATCATACAGGAATGTGATCATCATGCTCATATCATTATGTTCTTGATTTCAAAAGTTAGTCTAACCTGTTTTTCACTGTCGTTATCATGATTATGCTTAGATTATGAACTAGTGCGACTCAGTTTACATGATCATTACCACACATTGTTTGGGCACTTAAATCTGTTTTCGCACAATATTGCCACTTGTATTTATTTATTAATTAATGTATGGCCATAAAAATCTCAGTTGGACATAATAGTTGTCATGAGATGAATGCAGGAGTAGAGAAATTTGACATTCAGGCAAATATAAAATAAGTGATTGTGGATCCAAGTGAGCAGAATGATCTTGTATCGTAAAACTCGTGTTTGACAAGCCCCTGTGCGGACAAGGCTTACATCCCCTTAGCAATGTAAACCTCTCTCTGCACTTACCCTTGTAAACCTCTCTCCGCACTTACCCTCTTAAATTGGATGGATCCTAAAAGTTCGAGATTAACAGAATTGATACTAGTTCTATTTAACCAATGCAGCGGACATAAACAAACAAACAAGATAGAACTAGCAATCTACCAATTACAGACCACAAGAAGGCAGACAAAATATTTAACATAGAAACCATATCAAGGGAAAAAAGCTACGAACCAGAAATCAAGAAGTCACGAACAGTTACAAGATATACTCACAGCTCCTTTACCTCAATCAATACTAGGACCTAAGGATTGTAATTGTTCTTGCAGAACTTCCACTGCCACGACTTCCTCGCCATGCACCATTCTCCTTACTTGGTCTCTTCGGACCTTGTCAACCAACATGATCAATCTTCTACAAGAGAGTAGAAGCAATAAAACATTTTAGAGCAGCCATTTAGAACAATCTTTCAATGGCTCTAGAGAATCAAAGAATCTCTCCTAGGGTATTATCACTTCAGATCAATGAGAAAACTAATTGATGTGTATTTTAGGATTAAAAGCAATACCCTATTTATAGCCTCAAATTTGTGCCTTATAGTTAAAACACCAACAGGACTCAAAGTGGGAAAGAAAGTCTCAAAAGGAAACAAATTCGTAGCAGATTAGGAGACTTTCCCATTTTTCCTGTGCGTCGAAAAATAACTGGGACGCTTCAGCCATCCGATCGATCAAACAGAGGCTCCAATTGATCGGTCCTTGGTGGTTTCGCCTAAAATTTTATTTTTTTTTCTTTTCTTCGCTTCAGCTCTTCCGGTGAGGCAACCATAGTCCATTCTAAAATAAATTATAAAATATAACTCAATGGACCCAGAGTTTTGTCTAAACCATGAATTAGCCAACATAAAAATACTAACAGATCCCAATTTGAAACTAAACCAATCATTTTTCCCTTTGTGGGATTATAATGCAAATAGAAAGAAATCTGTCAAAAGAGAATGTTGTGATCTGGGGCCTAAGAACTTGCAAGAGATCAAACAAGCACACCATAACATTGAGATTTACGTGGTTTGAATTTTGGCCTACGTCCATAGGAGAAGACGGGAGAATTTTCACTATGCAATCAAAAGATGTTACGAGACTAGGGCATTACCCACTATTTATAATATCAAACTCGAAACTCTGGTACACCCAAAACTGCCCGACTCCTAGTTCAAGTGGAACAAGGACAGTGCAGTGGCCCGGTTAAACGAGACTATTAACCTATACACCCAATACCACCAGCTTCTATTGAGCCATATAAGTCAACATTCTCCACCTTGGCGAACATTGGAGCCGATCCTCATAGAACAAAACACATCTCACTGTCTCAGCCCACCCTTTAGGGCAGTCAGGTACTGACCACACCAATCAAGTCCAAGCAATGTCTGAACTTGACTGCTGGAATAGTCTTGGTCATCATGTCTGCCGGATTCTCTGCTGTCGCAATCTTATTCATTGCAATAGTACCCTCGGAGATGACATCCCGAATGAGTGCCCTGACATCAATGTTCTTGGTTTTTTTTATGATACTTAGAATTGTGTGTCAAATTGATCAAACTCCAATTGTCACAGAACACATTAGTTGATTTTTGTTGTAATCCCAGATCACCAATTAAGCCTGTCAGCCAAATAGCTTTCTTTACTGCCTCTGTAGCTGTCATATATTCTGCTTTAGTGGTAGACAAGACAGCTTTAAATTGCAATGTTGCATTCCAACTAATGGCACCTCTAATAAAAGTAAAGACATAACTTGTCAAGGATCTTTTTCTATCTAAATCTCCAGCAAAATCTAAATCAACATATCCAATAATAATTCTAGAAGTATAGTTGTTTCTGTCATACACTATCCCATCATTAGTAGTACCTTTCAAGTAATAGAGTGTCCATTTCACTCATGCCAATGGGCTTTCCCGAGGTTTTCCATGTATCGATTAACTATACTAACTGCGTGTGAAATGTCTGGCCTCGTACAAACCATAGCATACATAATACTTCTAACTGTACTAGCATAAGGATCACGAGACATGTGCTCCACCTCTTTCTTAGGTTATAGTGACAAAGCAGCGGAAAGTTTGAAATGAGCTACTAGTGGAGTATCCATGGGTTTCGAGCTTTACATACCAAAGCATTCCAAAACCTTCTTTTGGTACCCTTTTTGTGATGAATACAATTTTCCCGCTTTTTGTTCCCTTTGAATCTCTATCCTAAGAATTTTCTTCGCAGCACCCAAGTCCTACATTTCAGATTCACCACTCGACTGAGTCTTCAACCAATTGATCTCAGACATGTCTTTTGTAGCAATCAACATGCCATCAACATATAATAGCAAATAAACATACAAGCCATTTGAGAACTTCTTGTGATAGACACAATTTTCATACGCACTCCTGCAATAACCGTTTCCAACAATAAAGGTGTTGAAATGCTTGTACCAATGTCTAGGAGATTGTTTCAGGCCATGCAGCGATTTCTTCAGTAAATATATAAGGTCCTCATTTCCATGAATTTCAATACCCTTTGGTTGATGCATATAAATTTGTTCCTCTAGCTCGCCATGTAAAAACATAGTCTTGACATCAAGTTGCTCCAGCTCTAAATCGAATCTAATAACTATAGCAAGTAGCACCCGGATAGAACTATATTTCATCACCGGAGAGAACACTTCATTGAAGTGAACACCCTCCCTCTGAGTATAGCATTTTGTAACCAGTCGTGCTTTGAACCTAGCATCTTCCATCCCTGGAGTTCCTTTTTAATTCTTAAAGACCCATTTGCAACCAACAATCTTCTGACCTTTTGGAGGTTTCACCAGCTCCTACGTTCGATTCTTGTGAGAAGATTCAATCTTCTCACCCATGGCTACAGTCCATTTTGCTAATTCTTTGCGAGTGAAGGCATCCCAATATGTAACCGACTCTGAGTCAATACTGTCAGATGTATTAAGAGAGTAGGCAACAATATCTTCTTACTCATATCTTTGAAGTTGATTAATTTGCCTCTTCTCTCTATCCCTAGTAAGCATGTAATCATTTGGAACTGCATTTTCCTCATTTGAGATTTGCATCTACACTACATCCTGTTGAACTAGGACATCTTCTTGCACTATCTTGTAAGTTTTCTAAAGCTTTGTTCTCAAGCTCCACCAGTTTACTGACACCGTCTTTATCCTCCACCTGTTTATTGACACTATTGTCATTTCTAGCATCAAGGCACTCCTTTTTCAGTCTTAACATAGCAGACTCATCAAAGGTCACATCTCTGCTTATGATGCATTTGAGAGATTTCTCATCTAAGCACCACAGCGTATATCCTTTTACACCGGTTGTATACCCTAAAAATATGCACTTTCTTTCTCTTGGTTCAAGCTATCATCATTCATACGATTATAGGCATGACAACCAAATATCCGCGAGTTGGTGAAATCAGCAGGAGATCTAAACCATACCTTTTCAGGAGTTTTACACCCTATTGCTGTTGATGGAGATCTGTTCATTAGATAACAAGTTGTGTTAACAGCTTCCACCCAGAACTTCCAAGGTAACCCTGCATGAGAGAGCATGCACCGGGTTCTCTCTAGAATAGTCTTGTTCATCCGTTCTGCAACTCCATTCTATTACGGTGTATTTCTTACCGTGCGATGTCTCACAATCCATACATTCTTGCACAACTCATTAAAACCACTATTACAAAATTTTAAGCCATTGTTAGTTCTCAAGAGCATAATATTTTTACCTGTCTGCTTCTTGATCATAGCCTTCCATTGCTTAAACTATGCAAAGGCTTCATACTTGTGCTTTAAGATATACACCCAGACCTTCCAAGAATAGTCATCAATAAAGGTTAACATGTATAGACCACCACCAAGAGACGGAACACGAGTGAGACTTAAAGATTAGAATGGATATAATCCGAAGTACCTTTAGTCCGATGAACAGATGTCCTAAAATTGACCCTACATTGCTTTCCGAAGACACAATGCTCACAGAAGTCCATCTTTCCTGTTTTCTGACCACATAACAAACCCTGTTTAATCAACTCATCCATACCCCTCTCACTAATATGCACAAGTCACATATGTTATAACTTGGTAGTTTCCAAATCTGAATCTAAGGATGACATAGCCGCTTTGTAACTATACTACCTTGAAGAAAGTAGAGGTCATTATGCTTCTGTCCCTTCATCACTACAAGAGCACCTTTTGAGATTCTCATAACTCCACCCCCAGCCTTGTAAGTACAGCCATTGGAGTCGAGCATACCCAAGGGAATCATATTTTTCTTCAACTCTGGAACATGTCTGACATTTGACAAAGTTCTAATAATACCGTCATACATCTTAATTCCGATTGAACTTATCCCAACAACCTTAGAGGCTACATTATTTTCCATAAGCACTTTACGAGTATCAATAAACTAATAATCGGTAAACCAATCTCTGTAAGGACACATATGATCGGAAAACCCCGAATCAAGAATCCACTCATCTGCTGAGCTACCAATAGTAACTGAAAGAACTTCTGCACCATCAGACCTACTCTTTGTAACATCGGTTGGAACACTGGCAACATCTCCAAAATCAGATTTCTTCTTCCGTTACTCCCTGGACAATCTATTCTAAAGTCCCATTCCTTGTGACAGTGGAAGCACGTTAATTTTCTAGTATTTTATTTTGACCTAGACCGGCCTATTCTGTTTTGCCCTTTCTTTTCTGTTCTGCCACGCACTACCAAACCCTCACCAAACTTGTCATTATTGTTTTCTGTTGCAACTTTTTTCTTCAATTCCTTACAGTTCAAGGTTGACTCAATATCCTCCCTCGAAAGAGTTTCTCTACCATACATAATGGTATCGAAAACACTTCTCATACAAGGGTGCTAATGAAGATAACAACATAATGGCCTGGTCCTTATCATCAATTTTAACAACTATATTTTCAAGATCCATAATAGATTTTATGAAAGATTTAATGTAGTTTGCAACAGAAGTATCTTCCTACATTTGTAAGGTGAACAACTGTTTCTTCAAGTACAAACAATTTATGAGAAGCTTTGTGATGTACCAGTTCTCCAACTTCTACCATAAGCCAGCATTAATAGTTTTCCCCATAGCAATATTTCGCAGTACACCATCGCTAAAAGATAGCATAATCTGACCGTACGCCTTTCCCAACAACTCCTTTTCTCCATCTGAATTTTTTTTTCAGCCAGAGCGTTCTTTCCTTTCAAAGCTTTATGTAACCCATTCTGAACTAACGAAGCATGCATTTTTAAACGTAATAGACCAAAGTCATTGTTTCCATTGAATTTCTTAATTTCAAAGTTTGTAGCCATTCCATGAGTCTTTTACTGTACATCTGTAGATTTGCTCGTAACAAGTCCACAAGTTCAAACGGATCTTAGATCGGACTCTAGATCGTCAATATATCACGAAAATGATTTCCAGCCATCAATCTAGTCAAACTGCCTTTGACCATACGACTTGCTAATGCAATGCTGACGTCAACGCGCTATACCGGCACCTTTCTTTGCACGGGCTTGACGAGTGGCCTTTCTGGAAAATAGGTGATACTTGACCTGACCTGACCTGGACTCGACCTAGTACTGTGCCAGCCTTGGTCGTCTTCTTTACCCTCTTCAAGTTCTGGAATTAGAACCAGAACTAGAGAACAGCGGCACTGCTTTTTCTTCGGTAATGGCATGGCGCGGCGGCACCTGTGGAGACCCTCATTCTCCTACGTCGCGAAGTCCTGATGACGTTTACTGCTGCACTAGAACAACAAATAGAGCTTTAGTTCCTTTGTTTCTTGGAAAACACGATAGAGCTCTGCTTCGACTACAGGCGCAAAAAATCTGTGACGGATGGATCTACAACAAGCCACCGAACTAGATCCTTTGAATTTATTCTCCATTCACTGTGTCTGAACCAAAAACAGATGGGTTCTTCTCCAATATCGAGTTGCCACAGAACCAACAAGAACCTAGCGATCTGGCCACAATAGAATTTCCTTTTCTTGTGTGCTTCTCCGAACAAAATCAACCCAAGGCAAAACTTGATCTTTCTCTCGGCACAGACCTCAAACAGAGTCTGGTCCTCTGTTTCCGATCGACCAACCTCCTATTATTCTCGATCATCCCTTTGAAATCTGATTTGTAGGATCTCGCTTGATCACATGCAGCACGCAACCCTAGGCCAACCCTAGGATGGCTTTGATACCGTTTGTTGTGATCTAAGGCCTATGAACACACAAAAGATCAAACAAGCACACCAAAACACAAAGATTTTCATAGTTCGGCTCTTGGCCTACGCCCACGGGAGAGAACGGGAGAGTTTCCACTATGCAATCAGAAGACGTTACAAGACTAGGGCATTAGCCACTATTTATATTATCAACCCCAAAACCCTGGTACACCCAAAACAAACCTACTCTTATTCCAAGTAGAACAAGGGTGGTACAGGGGCCCGGTTAACCAAGACTATTAACCTATGCACCCAATACCACCGGCTTCTATTCAGCCACATAAGTCAACGGAGAAAAAAAAAAAGAAGAAGAAAAAGAGTGTTTCACTATTTCCAAGAGACGTGTCTCTTCTCTAACCAATTTTTTTAAGAACTACTTTTAATTAGCTACCCCTTGTCTAATAAGTGTCATTTCAAATATTTATCTTTTGAGAAAGGATATGACATCATTTATATTTGTTGGCCCATGATGTCTACAATTGCATGTGAGGCTCTATGCTCAAGTTCATTTTTCATCCCTATTTTATATTTGTTTTTTAATACTTATTTTCTTCCATTGGGTTCCTTTGGTATGATCCATTAGTATGCACACAACTTTACTTATTTTAATTGTTATCTATGGGATTAGGGTTGTAAATGGGTCGGTTCTAGTCCGGGTCTATGGTGGACCCAGAACCAGAACCATTTTGGAACCAGTTTCTTGGCTCCGGAACTGGAATCGGAACCTTATATGAGACGGGTCTAGATCCGGGTCCGGGTCTAGGTAGAGAATGATATAGAAAAAAACATGGTTTTTAGGAAAGATTTTAGAAAATTGAAGTAATATGTCGGGTCTCGCGTCCACGGGTCCGAACCAAGATGGAACCGAACCCAGATCCATTTACTTATCAAGGCCTAAATAAGGACCCAAACTCGATTTTTAATGGATTGGAACCTCCGGATAATCGGAGAATCGGGGACCCATTTACATCCCTATATGGGATCTTTAACTTTTGAGTTATTCACATTGCATTATTAGATGAATCCAGTTGTACTTGAAAAGTAGAAGGATAATTGCTCCAAGATAATCATGGTGGCTTTGGTTATTGTGAGGTACACTGTGATATTTTTGAAAGTCCGGGATCCTAACTCTAGAGGGGGGGTGAATAGGGTGATCTACACTTAATGACTAATCATGGCCAATTTTTAACTTAATTAAAAACAACTAGTCACAAAAGATGATTTATCAAACAAGATGCGGAAGCTAATAAGAGAAATCACCACAAGCATACAATCTCACACAAAGATTTATAGTGGTTCGGCCTCAATGCCTACATCCACTACCAGTTTGTGTTCCAACACCCCACCGGATTTCCACTATTTATGCTTTTCAAAAGGCTAAGCAATAACCTTTACAATGATGTTTTTCTAGGTTAAACAACAACCTATCAATGTGCTTTTCTAGGCTAACCAATAACCTTTACAAGATGCTTTTCAAAGGCTAAGCAATAACCTCTACAAGATGCTTTTCTTAGGCTTTTCTTAGGCTAAGCAATAACCTCTACAAGATGCTTTTCTTAGGCTAAGCAATAACCTTATCAAGATAAAGATTTCTTCTCAAGGAAGTGTCTACATAAACACTCAAAGAGATACAATTTAAGCTCAATACATTTGCCTCTTAATATAGGCTGATATGAAAGTTTAAATCAAGTTACAAACATACACAAACAATTAGCAAAGGTGTGTGCTCAAAGTGTATGAATGTTTACTTCAATCATTTTCTAAAAAGAAGCTCACAAATGAATGCTTGATGCATTTGAAAATCTAAGCACTGAAAATGATGATTGAAGTTATAAACCAATCACATGAAGAATTCAAACAACTTGGAAAGACATGTTACACAAGTTGTATGAAGTTTTAAAGTTTAAAAACACATGTAATTGAGATGAGGATGTTTGCAAAACAAACTAGTATTCCAAGGTTATATTGTGTTTGCAAAACATCTCAACTAAAGCTAGAAATCATGCAAATATGAGATTACAAAGATTTGAACATGCATGATGTTAAATGGAATGAAAATCAAAGTTATTTTAAAAGATATACCTCTTTAAATCTCAAACATTTGATTTCCAATTTGCCTCTAGCTTCCCTAGCTTATTCCTCTTCTTTAGGCTTCAAAAAGGTTCAAAGATTGCATCCCAACAACCCTTTGAAAGAAGGGAATAGAAAGGTCTTTTATACAAAAAGACAGCCCAACGGCTAGTTGGCCCGGTCGACCTCATGGCCCTGCGGTCGACCGGGTCCAACGGCTATATTGGCCCAACGACTATATACGCGGTCGACCGGCCCTTCTGCGCGGTCGACCGGGTACACAGGTTCTGAGTCAAAAATTCAGAAATTTCAGAACCTGTTTTTTAGTGTGCGCGGTCGACCTGGTGGATGGCGCGGTCGACCGGCTACACAGGCCAGAGCTGAGTTCCATTTGATTTTTTGAAAAAGTGATTTATTAAAAAATGAACTCTTAGCCAATATATTTAGTGCATACTAAATTGATTCTAAAAATGGAATATGTATGCAAAACAAGAACCTCGATTTCAAACTTGATTTTTCAAAATCATGCACGGAGAACCTAGGTTTTCGAAAATACATTTTAAGTTCTAAAAACATGCAGGATGAAGTCTTTGAAAATCAAAAGCATTTTCAAGTCAGAGGTCAAGATTTCAAGGTCCAGACTAAGCTGAACGTGTGTGTGATCAGATGACTGACGATGATAGTGCTTCCATCAAATTAGCAACACAAAAATCCTAACAATCTCCCCCTTTGCAATTTGATGGCAACTAAGTCGATCACAACACTTCTAGGGCTTCAGATCTTGAAGTCTTTGGAGTGCAGCTTAACCTCGGTTTCTCCATGCTCTAAGCTTTTGTGTTAAGCGCTCTGAACTCCTTCAATATACTTTTAAGATCCTTGGACAGATCTCCCCCTTAGTTAGATCTGATCTTCTTTAACTCTCCCTTTGTTGGAACTTCTCTCCCCCTTTGATTGATGCCAAGAGAGGATCTTCTCTTCCTTTGTTTGATCTTCTCTCCCCCTTTGTCTGATCTTCTCTCCCCCTTTGTCATCGAATTGCAAAGGAACCTGTATACATGAGAAAAGAAATACCTTTCAGTAGCACCTCTTACCAAATGAAATAGAAAATGAAATGCAGAACAGGTTATCATGTATATGGGTTGTTTATGCTGTGTTTGAATGAAGCTAAGACAAAAAATAATTGTATAGATTCAAAGCATCATAGCCATTCACCATATTAGGAATATAACAAGAAGAGAAGAATAATTGAAACTGAAGATTCATTGATTTAAATATGAAGATTAGTACAATTTCATTTACAAATTACTTGACCAATACAAAAATCAAAATCAAAATCAAAATCATGGCCAGTAATCATAAAATCAGAGAGTTGATAAACAAAAATACATCAAGATCCCCAGAAATAAATTCTATTACAATTCCCCAAAAAAAGAAAAACCCTCCTAAGAGCTAAGGAGAATCTGCAGGAGAAGGAGGCATCACATCATCATGCCGCCTGCAGCTACTCGAGATGTTCGAAAGGTATCTCAAAGTCTTCTTCATCATGCCGGATACCTCTTGACGAAACTCCTGAAACTCTGCTCGCATGGAAGACACCACTTGCTCAACAGATGTCATACGGTCTTCCAAGCTGCGCTGTGGAGGAGGCTGATGGGGCTGAGGAGGAAGAGGGGGCTCTTGAAGAGGAGGCTGATGGGGCTCTGGTGGAGGCTGATGAGGCTCTAGAGGAGGCTGATCAGCTTCTGGATCTGCAACTGCAACATCTGCAGCCTCTACCTCTGCATCTCCTTCTGCTATTGGGTTAACTCGCTGTGGAGGAGGTAGCTTCATCAAGAGAATATTGGTTTTGTTGAAGACAGTTGTGGTCTCCGGTCTCTCAGAAGCAGGAGGAATCACTCCAAAAGAACTAGCGAGTTGGGTCATCAGGAACCCAAATGGAGCTGCACAGGGCTGAGAGCCTGTGATAACTCTAATAATATGATGCATAATGACAGAAGGGAGGCACATAGGGACACCTGAGATAACGTTGAATAAGATGTTTGCCATGTACGATGTTACCTCAGTCCTGTTTCCTTTTCTCGGGTAAATGGAGTGAGTGAAAATGCTGTGAATAATGCGAAGAGGAGGAATCATGGAGGAGGCTTGGAGAAAGTTTCTAGCTGACCAAACCTCAGGGTGTCCACAAAAAGCAGTGGTGACTGAGTCTCTCTCATCAAGGGGCAAAACGTCATAAATGAACTTGGGTCCAGAAGACCTAGGAATGCCCATGATGGAGGAAATAGTGTCTATGGTGACCACTTCTTCACCATGCATGAATCTAATAGTGAAGGAGTTTGCAGAGGTGGCACAGATAGATTCATACAGACCATGGACAGAAGAGGCAAATGACCCGATGAGTAGGTGCACCCGATGACTAGTCCAACTTTCTGGCTAATGTCCCAAGGCATCAAGAAGAGATTTCAGTAAAAGAAGTTATAGGAAGAAATCAAAGGAAGAGTTGAATAATTCCAAAATAAGAGGAGAAGACTTTAAGAATAAAATAAGTCATTTTGTAACACAAAGGAGTAGTTGGTGTAGTGGTTAGAGCTTCGGTGGGTATGAAATAGGTTATGGGTTCATACCCCAACAATTACATATTTTCTTACATAGAAGATAGTTGCAACCAATCAAATGTAAGCAATCCTTGTGAAAAGAAATGAGATAATCAAATGTCCTCAATGTTTCTAAAAAATGGAATGTATTTGTTTAGAGTAGAAAAATCTTTTGGCAAATTAGTCTTTTAGCAATTTTTATTTTACCTTTTCTATACTTTTAGATTGTAATTGGAGCTTAAGTGTAACTAATTTAGAGAGAGTATGTAATTAAAAATCATTAATGAAGATTTGGAGCTCTTTCTTGACGTTTTGTGGCTAAAGCTCTTGGATTAGGCTCTCCTTTTGAAGCTAAGTACTGTGATTAGTTCAATTACATGCATGTTTAATTTTAAATTCCCTACTTGTGCTAATCTCTCTCATTTCTCATGCTCTATCTCTACACTTGAGGTTTTGATAATCTCAATTGATACTTTGTAGTTTGATTAAATTCTTTTACGTAGCATGCTGTAGAGCCCTTATCTTTGATCTTTTATAACTTGATTTTGATGAATTATTGTTAGGGTAGCTAGAAGATTATCTAGGATCTTGGCTTTTGATTGTCTTTACTTTAATATTTATTGCTATATCATTCAATCCAATTAGGCAAGAGATTGCTAATTGGATTGTATATTTGAGAGTTGAATTAGAACATGTATTGATTGAATTAATTACATACTTAGTGGATTTTGGATTGTCTAATCTCTTTTTTATTGTTAATTTAAGTCCTTGTTTGATTTGTTATTTTCACTTCTAGATTGTTTGATTAATATTTCACATGACTTGTTTTAAAATCCTACACATATCACACAATATCTTCACCGTAAAGCTTCCATTTCCACCACCATTCATCCACAAGTTTAGTGTAGTTTGTTAGATCTTATTAATTTTATATTTTAGATTATTAGTTAGAGTAGTTTAGTTTCTATTTTAATTTTATTTGACATTCCATTTGGTTTAATTTCATTTTTCACATCATTTCCATGTAGTTTGCACACTAATTAGCCCACTAGTTTGTTAATCTAGCTTAATCACTTGTTAATCCTAGTTGTTAGTTTCAATTAATTATTTACATTGCATAGTTAAGTAGTTTTACTTCTTCACTTCAATTGTTTACATTAGATATATCTTAGTTTAACTCTACTTTAATTGGATCCATTGCTTGTTCCATCCTCTCTCTATGGGATCGATAATCTGGACTCTTTAGTCCTTTACTACTTGACGACACGGTAGTCTTGCGGTTAAATTTGCACATATAAGTGTCAATTAACAACATGTTTCTCATTTATATGAACAACCCATCGACATTTAGAACCTCTTCCTCATTTAAAACTTAGGATCATATACATAATATCTTCTCCCTCATTCGAATCAACATCCTTTACATTAACAACTTCTTCCTCACTCTAATGATCAACATCCATCTATATTGATAATCTGTTTCACCTTCAGAATGATAACCGACCACATACAATTCAATGAAAAACCTGTGCCACAATAAATCAATGACCATCCACAATATGAACATAGACATTAGTGAACGACAATCAAACACATCAAAACCTTTTCCCAATTAAAATCAACAACTATCCACAACAACCATCAACCAAAACAATATGTTCCACATTCAAGATAAACAACAACCACATTCTGCTATAACCATTAACAAAGTTAAACGATCAAAGAGTGTTGTACATTAACAACCTGTCCAGAATCCAAAATACAATTAAAATTTAAAAATCTCATCCAAAAAATCACATACAAAGCCACAAATCAGCCATTCTAAAAAACATCACATGATCTTTATAGGTTTACAAATTATCCATTTCAAGAGTACAAATTGATTGTTTAAGTTTACAAAATGACCATTAAAAGGTCACAAAATGAGTAATACAAAATTATAAAATAACCCACATGTCACAGTAGCCATTCTCATGTAGTTCTCATTAGTGTTCTTCATTGCCATTTTTAGATCCTTCATTGCCTTATCAATGTTCTATAAGGTCTTCACTCCCATTTAATCTTTCAAAAGGTTGATGATGAACTTCAGAAGAAAACTCCTCCCCCTACTTCAACTCTTGTTACACCCCGACCCGAACTAATCGCGATTAAGGCTAATTAATTGAGATTAATGCTAATTAAGCATGAATAATGGGATTAATCAAGGTTAATGACCAAAGAGAGATAAATCAGTCTCAAATGACACATTAAGCCTAATGAAATGGATTTGAGTGAAATTGAATGAATTGAAATGAGTTTAGACTCAAACAAGGTAAATTAAGGACTTTTTTCGTAAATACGGATTTTTGAGTATTTCGTCAAATACGAAAATTCTTGATACCAACGTGTGTATCTCGAAGAGTACGTCAACTTTCATAATAAACACGATCTCATTTGACCTCAATTGGACCAAGTGAGGAGTCATTTGACTCAAAATGAAAATAGAGTAAATGAGAGGGGGCTTAAGTGTTAAGAGGGCTTATATTAGAATCAAATGAGCCCATTTCTCATTTCATCTCTTGCAAACCAAGGAGAAAGCCTTGAGCATTTCCATTTTTCCTCTTCCTCTTCCATTCCTCTTGTTTGAGAGTGAGAGCTAGGAGTGATTCAAGTGGATTTTGAAGTGAAGAGCTTCATCTTCATCTTCTTCCCCAAGCATCTCCACAATTGTTGAGGAGTATAGAGCTTGAGAGAAAGCTTGAGAACCATTTCCTTGAGTTACAAGTAAGTAGAGGACTTCCTTTATGATTTCCAAGTTCCATTAGTAATTATGTAGTGGTTTCTAGCACCAATGACTCATGGGAGTTCATTTGGGTGTTTTTCTTGATTAGGGTTTAAAAAGGGGATTTTAATCTCAAGCCAAACCAAGACAAGAGAGGGTTTTTGAGTTAATAGCTTCCAAAAAGGCAAGTATAAACCTTGCTTGTAATTAGTATTGATCATTGTAATTGTTCATAGAGTTTGGCATGGATTATATGCATTTTTACATTGATTTTGGGTTTAAGATGAACGCTTAATGAAGTGATTAAGGTGATGATGAATGATTAGTAGTAGTGAATGTGATTGGATGATGTATGAGGAGGGAACAGGAGGTTCCAATCTTTTATGCAGGTTGGGAAGTGTAATGGAGGAAAGAAAGTAAAAGAAGGGTTCAGAATTCCGGAATGGAATTCTGAAGCGTCCGCTCGAGCGAACATATGTCCGCTCGAGCGGCCGAGGTTCCTGTCTGGGTCCGCTCGAGCGAACGTGTTTCGGGCCCAATGACAATATTTAGTGAAAATTTCTGGTGAGTTTTGGGTTTAGGATTTTTACGAAAATTTGGAGTACGACTCTTAAAGATAAATGCGTTCCCGATTGGTTTTGAAGACTAATCATGGTTAGACTAAGTTATAGAGAATTAATGATATTTTAAGAAGGTTCCTTGGATGAACCACATAATTGGATATTGCCTAAGCTCCATGGGTGTTAATTAGGGGGACTTGAAATGCACATATTAAATATAAATGTGATGTCCATCAAGAATAACACGTGCATTTGGAAACCAATGATTACACCCGAATGGTTGTTTAGAATTGAGATAGGATTGAGATGGGATTGAGTAAAACCATATGTGGTTAATGTTATACTCATTGTGTCATTGTGATCAATCTAATGAGATTGATGTTATTGTCATTCCTTTCTTTTGTCATGAAAGGAATCATTAAGTTGAATTGGATCCATAAAAAGGATTTCATACTGAATGTCATTGATCATTGAGTCTGGCACTACCTAGCGATTGTATTAGAACTCTAAATGAGTTCAATGATAATGAATGACTAATCCTGCTACAGCAGATGGATATTCGGGTGTTCCGGAGCTCCGTGGTGATGCTAGTGTCCCTGGCCCGGACACTGGTAAGTCCCACTAATAATAATTCCGATCATATCTTCGGGTATTGATTGAAGCCTCCCTTTGAGGGGAGATGGTAAATGAATAATCCTTCCTTTGAGGGAAGATGGAAATGAATTGAATGGTAATGCAATGAATGCTATGGTAGTGGCCAAATCGTACATATATATTGACTGTCACTGTTTATTTTGTTACTGTAGAATTGTCTAGATTTATCTAGCATTGAAATAGACAAGTGAATGTGTTAACATATTGTTTATACATTGTTGAACCGTCGTGTTCACTAGTGTTATTGATGGCATTACAGGCCCGATTGCCCCTCCCGGCATTGCAGCGCCCCCGGCGCCAGCGGAGGAGACCGCTCCGGTTCCTCCGGGAGGTTTGATAGAGTGGAATCGGCGGGATACCATCTGATTCGGTATCCGAGGGCGAATTTGGAAGTTGAACATTTTGTTAAATGTATTGAATAGTTGTTCATAGATTCATTTTGGGATGTAATTAATATTTTGGAAATGTAATTAGTGGAAATCTGCATAATGTTTTTGGAAATGCAGTGTTGACAAATGTATATTGTAAATGATACATGTATAAGGACTTTCTTTTGTTTACATGTAAATCGTATATGGTTATTGTCAAATATATATATTGTTTCCGCAAAAGTTTTATATTTGACAGGTACTTGAGATGATATCCCTTGTGGATCTCGTTTTAACTTCGGTTAATTCGGGGTTTACGGGAGTAAGTATGGTAATCATGGCTCGGCTCGGGCCCGGGTCGTAACAACTCTAAACATCAATGAAAAAAAGGGCACTCTTTAGAGAAAAAAAGTTCATTAAACTATCATTTAGGCATTGCAACAAGCACATGGAAGGCAACACACTTCAACTCTAGACATCAATGGAAAAAAGGGCACTCTCTACGTAAACAAGTTCAAGAAAATATTACTTAGGTATTATGATGTGCTCAAAATAATTAACCGCAATCGCACAAATTTCTATTAATTAGGTAGCGGCAAGTATGGGTCGATCCATTGGGATTTATAGAAACAAGATCCAAAAACCCTCAAACAATTTTCATACTAGGAATTTTAAAAACACAATTAATCAAGAAATCAATAACTAAAATGCTATCAAAGAAATCTAAGCACAAACTAATCAGAACAAGTGAGATCAGGGTATCGGATTCCACCAAAATAGATTTATCCATTCAAAAATTACTTCATAGCCTTATCACAATAAAACTCAACCCAATGAGCAAGTAATTACCTTGGATTGGAAGATTTAGCTTTGAAAATCCTTTTTCTTAAAAACCCAATTCTCTAACAAGTGCCCAAGACTCCCTTCACTTCAATATGTTGAAACTCTAATCACTATTTTTCAGGATGAAGCACAAACCAATAAAGGATTTTAACCTAAACATCAGAATTAGGATATTCTCATGAGACATGGTTTTTTTTTCCATTGAATCCTCTTTCCTGCACATCCAACCTTTCCTCAATAGGAGTCTTGAGTCAAAAGTAATCACAAAAACAGTAAGCATGTCTAGGCTAGGCTAGAATTCTGAAAATCTACTTTCCTATCAACGAGATTCCTTTCTTTTCTTGTAAGGTTGCAAGGTTCCTCCTTGATAAACTCCAACAAGAAAAGTGGGCCCCACCAGCTTTGGTCTTCAAAATAAAAACTGAGTTTTCTCAAGCTTGATTGACCTCTAACATGAGATTCTAGCTCCTCTCCATTAGGCCTACATGATCCTTTTGCGTTGCTTTTCTCTCATGGCTTTTATGTTAAAACCTCTCCAAATTAAGCTCAAATATGCTTAGCTCCTTCTAATTCCTACATAATAAGAAAGATTATATAATTAGAACACTTAAGATGAAATAATAACTAACAAATTCAAATAAAAGGGTAATTATTAATGTTATGTCATGCATATCATATTCCAACAAACACATGGAAGGCAACACACCTTCACTTTCCATCATCTCTGTAAGACCCCGACCCAAGTGACTGCGATTAACACTAATTAAGTCATGTGTTAGCCTTAAGTGAGCTAAATAGATTTTGTTTAAGTTTGGGATTATAATAGCTTTTAAATAGCTTTAGGGAGTTTTGAGAGCCTTTTTGATTTAATGAGACTCTTTGAAAGTCTTTTTGTGACTTTGCGCAAGTGTGGGGGGATTATCCGTGATTCTAAAAATTCGTGTTTTTACTCCAATTGATCTATGTCGTTAACCCCTACAACTTTCGTGTTTACTCTATTTCCATTCGAGACACTGAAACCGGACTTTTCGAACTTCGAGGGCAAAACAGTCTTTTTACACAAAATATGGACACAAAATTCGATGTTACCAAAACCCACGAAATGTATATTTTTTGGAAACTAGATTTTTCGACAAACATTTTTTCCTTCTTCGTGAAACTCGTCTGAGGCCCAGAAAACCATGTTTTTAGCCCGACAAGTTTGGTTAGTTGTGGGACCCATCTCTCACTCTCTATATAAAGAGAAACCCTTATTCACTTTCCCCCTTTCTAGCTCAAAAACGTGTGAGAGGATTTGGCCAGCTGCTCTAGGGTTTTCTTCCCCTTCTTCTCCTTGCTTCTCCATCTCTAATCCACTACAACTCTTGCTAAATGGGAAAATGGACTCCATCACCCTCTCCCTCACCATGAGAGCTTCCCTTTGACACCATTTGGAAGAAAATCCAGACATCATAGGGTTCTCTTTGAGTTAGCTTTGTTCATTTGAAGACCTTACAAGTAAGCAATCTTCTCCATCTTCTAGATTTGTGTTCTTCTAATCCTAGAGAGGCTTCATCTTCATTATTGCAAGCTCTCTCTTTCTCATTCTTTGTGTTGACCATTTAGGGTTCTAAATGGGTTTGTTTTGGGGTTTTTTCGATGTTCTTGTAGGTGTGACCTTGGGGGCGTTTTGGGAGATTGGTTAGCTAGTTTGGAGCCAAAGCAAGTGGATGAATGGGTGAGTTTTGAAACTTAACATGTTTAATAGAAAATCTTGATTTACATTAATTGTCCTTGGTGATTTCATAGGTGTTTTCATCTACCTTTCTTGCTATGATTTCTATTGTTTTGAAAAGGCATATTGATGAGTCTTTTCTCTTGTTTAATCTCTTGGAGTGTATGCATTTTTATTTTGTTAAATCTTGTTCTATGTTTACCTATGGATTACATGAATGATGGGTTTTCTTGTGATGACTAAGTTTGGAATGGGATGTATTTGTTGTATCTTGTGAAGTGTTTGATGGAGGAGAAATGAATTTTGGGCAGACAAGGAGGTCCTCATTTATGTAGAGGAGTTGAGGCTCAAAGAGGGGATGGATAGGGAGGAAGAAAAAGCACAAAACACACTGAATTCGTGCACCTGACACAATCCGCTCGAGCGGACATTTGGTCGCTCAAGCGGACCATTCCAGAGACTAATTGGCTCGAGCCAACGTTTAGGTTCGCTTAAACCAACCCTCCTAGGGACTAGTCCACTCGAGAGGACCAAGGTTTGCTCGAGCGAACCTTCCCAGAGAGTCGTCGGCTTGAGCCAACCTTTGGTCCGCTCGAGCTAACTGCCCATTTTAGGTCTAGGCCTATGTTAGGAGCTGGAATTTGATGTTTTAATGCTTGTGGATGTTTGTTTGGAGCCCTAACGCAATGGTGGGACTGAGGAGGTAGTGAATGGAGCCCGGTTGAGAAAGAAACCCCATTACGAAGATATATTAAGGACTTTTGACTTGCCAATGCAATCTACAACGGAGTTACCCCGGCAATTTCATAGGATTTTCGTGTGCCCTAATGCCAAGGCGGCATGAGATTTGTTAAGGATTGGTCACGAGGGAACTGACACTGTCAAGCAAACCAAACTACAAAACTTGACAATTGCTTTTGAGACGATTCGGATGAAAGAATCTGAAACTTTTGATGAGTTCAATTCTAAATTGAATAAAATTGTGAACTCAAGTTTTAATTTGGGAGAACCTATACCCTCAACCCAAAATTGTTAAGAAAATATTGAAGTCTTTCCCTGAAAGGTTTCGTCCAAAGGTAGTTGCCATTGAGGAGTACCAAGATATGAATTCCCTCTAGTGTGGAAGAGCTGGTTCAAAATTTACAGACATATGAAGCTAACCATTGGCAGAGCAAGAATGGTAAGAAAATTGCCCTCAAGTCTTCAAATTTACAGAGACTAGTTCTGAATCAGATTGTGACTCGGATGATGCGGAGTTTGAAAAATACTTCCTTAGAAAATTCATGAAGATGTAAAAGAATAAAAAGGCTAAAAGGGATTCATAGAATTATGAGACACTCCCAAAGTTTAAATCTATGCTAAAATCTGAAAAGAGCCCATCTAAATGATCCTCCAAGCCTATCCAATGCTATGAATGTCAGGGTTATGGAAACACTACTGCTAATTGTGTCAACAAAAAAGAAAAGAACAAAGGTAAGGCTCTTAATGTCTCTTGGGAAGAGGATACAAATGAGGAAAAGAGTTAGCCTGGATCTCCGTATAATTATTGTGAAAATTGTGTTGCTTTCATGGCTTTGTCTATTGTCTCTTTTATGCGGGTCTCATTTGATAGAGAATCCAAGTCTGATGACGATTTAGAATATGATTTATTTGATGATGAAAAGGACTAGAAAACTGCAACAAGAAATTGTTGCAAGATTCCACACGCACGTCTCAAAGATCAATAAGAAAAGAGTATTAAACCTGAAAGACATGGAATCTCAAAATTCTTCTCTAACTGTACAACTGAGAGAATCACGTGCTACAGTAAGCCAATTAGAAGATCAGTATATGATATTGTCTAACAATCTAATTGATGCAGGTAAAGGAGAATGCTCTTTTGAAAGAGCAAGTTAAAAAAGCTTCAAAGGATCTAGAAACACTACAGAAAGAGCTGAGTGTGTGCAAGGCTGTTCATGTTGATTTAACTGGAAAGCTCAAAATGAGAACCTCTGAATTGTCAACTGCAAAGGCCTCTCTGGATCGCATGAACAAAGGGTCTAAGAAGCTCAATGAAATACTTGGAAACCAAAATATTGACTTGTCAAAAACTGGAATTGGTTATACTTATAGAGCTTCATCATCAAAAGACAAAGGTAAATCTGTATTTGTTCAAGGACCTATTATGTTCTCTGTAGCACACACTATATATAATGTTCAACCCTTGAGATTTGTGCAAGCAAAGCATAAGCATGTGCCAAAGTCTAAACCTACACCGACTTGTCACTTTTGTGGGATCAAAGGGAACATTAGACCAGACTGCACTAAGAAGATAAATTATACGAGAAATCAGCAAAGGATGAAACCTTATTCTCTTCAACAGGTCAAGACTAGGTTCTCTAGATTCTTAAGTTCGACATGTGCTGTAATGTGGTCCACACTGCATTGACTAAATCAATTAAGAATACTAAGGTTGATCCCTCTCCCCGTAAGCCCCTAGGCGGTGGCCTACACACTTAATCCTCATATCATGTTTTGATTTGCACATGCATACTTTTTCGGGCTGATTTTGAGATTATCTGGCATGTGATACACTTTGAGTTGCTGGGCTTTAGAACATAATTTCTTTATTCATGATTTAAGGTTTTTGATCATGTCCACAAGTATACAATGACTCACTTGGACACTCACTTAGGATTAATGTGAGACTAGGATTGACAAGATTCACGGGCTTAGTGGTTTTGCACTTGTTAGGAGCATCGATCTGATTTTTTTCATTTTCCATATACTCCCACCTTAATGATGCCTCTTTGTGACCCTGAGTGTAGAAATTTCTATAGACTGTCGAGCTGAACGGAGTAATGACTAGCTAGGTCTACTCTCTAGGACTTATTTATGATTGTTTCATAGGGTTCATAAATTTCTGCACTTTTTAAATAAAAAAAAAAAAGAGAAAATGAGAATTTGTTAACGTCTAAGAATGCTCCTTTGATATTCAACACTTCATATATTTTTCGAACTTGAGCATATCTATATGATGGTGCGATAAATTTCTTTTTTGGTGAAAATAGTGTGACATTAAGGGGGAGCTTCACATCTTATTGTTGATCAGATCGAATGTTTTTGAAAGGTGTGATATTCGCTTTGCACTGGATCAATGTTGATTTTTGGACATCGATGTGCGATTTCTTCGTGTTTTTTCATTTGAGATTGTCTTACACACAATATACACACATTTCAAATTTCTCAAAAATTGTGTTGCCTCGTGCATTACAAATTATTTGTTTTTGATCATCGAGGATTTTCAATTCTTGGCCTGATTGAGTGTTGCATCAATGCATTTTTTTATCGAGGATATAAATTATCTGATTTAGGGGGAGTACAAACTTTGTCAATTTTGAGCAAAAAATGGGGAGAAGCTAAGACGGATCTCGAGATTTCACATGCTGATTAGTGTTGCTATTCAAGCTGATAATGTTATTGATTAAATTTCAGAATTAATTTTAATTTCCAAGATTTCACGCTTCATCTTTTGTTAAATTTTCATTTTTCTTTTATTTAGGTGTTTTGTGCATGAATTGCCAAAGGGGGAGACTGTTGTTAGGGCTTTCATTATTTTGCAATTTGATTGGATGTATTCATTTTAGTTTAGATTGAACTCTTATGCACTCATACTTCATGCATTATAAGTTCTTAATCTTAGCATCAAAAGATTTTGTAAAAGCATGCACAAACATGTTTTGAATTGCACTTTAAAAACTGTTTTCTTCAACATGTTAGCCTCTAGTCAAGCCTAATTCTCTAAGACCAAGTTTCCCTTGAAAATCAGCTTTAAAAGTCATTTTAAATCAGGGAAAGTTCAGTCAACCAAACCTTGTTCGGTCAGCTGCCGGTTCTAGATCCAGAATGTAAAATCTGTGTTATCAGAGAACTTCGGTCAACTGTTAGTCGACTGAACTTTAGTTCGGTGAACCGACAACTGAGTAACGGTCTGCAAATTTCAAAATATATGACCGTTGGAATATGACCGTTGAGTTCGGTTGACCGACAATAGATCCGTTGGAGACATTTTTTCTTATAAAAAGAACCATTCCTTGAGATTTGTGCCAACACTTTTGAGACATTTGAGGGCCAAGGAAGGTGGGACATCCATACTAGGCTAGAGGGCAGCTAGGAGAGCAAAATCAATCATTTCAAACCTTTGATTCTTCAATGGGTTTGGTCTTCTTAACTTATTTTATTCATGCCTGTCTTTAAATCTTTGATTTCTTCAAAAGGCATGATTAAAGTGTTCAAATGTTGAGTGTTTAAACATGCTTTGATTTTTAAATATGTTTATTCTTTTAACTTTATCACTTGAATAGGATTTCACATGTTAAGTCATTTAATGTTTCTTACAAACTTGCTAGTTATATATATTAAACTTTCCAAAACAACTTTGTCATTATTTAAAAAACATGTGTTGAATCTTTTAGTTACTCTATCTCACATTTGCATCATTTATGAGCATTGAATTTAAAAAGAGATAGAAGTAGTTTTTAAGACATATGTATCATTTATTGATCTTTGCATTAATGATACATATGTCTTAGATAGGATTACACTTTCATATCAGCCTAAGTTAAGAGGCATTTATATGTATTCACTTGCACCTCATCTTATGCTTGTTTAGGCATAGTTTATTGAGATAAAATCATATTGTAAAAGTTAATGCTAAGCCTATTGAAAAGCATTTGAGATTGTATAGGTTAATGCTTAGCCTTGTGTAAAAAGCATTTGTGGTTGTAAGGTTGGACGTTAGCCTAAACCTTAAATTGATAGTGGAAATGCCGGTAGGGATACCGAGAGTGGATGTAGGCTTGCTTGGCCGAACCACTATAAATTTGCTTGTTATGGTGACTGATGGTTGATTGTGTGGATGATGTACTTGTCGCGACCCCGGACCGAGGCCGCGGCATTGATGATGGTGGTGTAAGATTATTTGAAAGATAATTAACCTCCCACAGGTTCCCGCGGTGAGGGTTCCCAAAAACAAACACAAAGGAACAACCAACTCACACGATCAAGTATGCGGAAGAGCGTGGCAAATCACATCTTATCATATCATGTCATAATATGAACATAATGACATCGAGACATAAATATCAGAATGAAGACATAATAAGGCATTTCCATAATAATTCAAGTTGCAAAGTTAACAAAGTATATTAAGTTATTACAATTCCCCAAAATAAGAGGCCAACAAAGGCCAATACAATACCAAAAGTAATATAAAACCCAACAATGTGATCAATCCATTCTCATGACCCGTCCCAACGTCTAGATGTCGTCGTCAGGTTGCCACTCACGAACTAGGGTAGGCTCAACAGCCTCCTCCTGGCACTCCTCCTCAAAGGGATGGCCTCCTGCACCTGGACACCAAAATACAAACATCAAACACGACGGTTTGGCAAGAAATCATTTTAAGTGAAAGCATGTAAAACAATGTTTAATCGAGAACATAAGAAATACTTTACTGAACGTAAAACAAATACTTACGAAACACTTTTCTAAATCAAAGACAAACTAACATGAATGCATAACATATATATCATGAATCGTAAATCCACAAAGAGCCCATCCTTCCTCTATCATTTATAATGAAAAGAGTAAGCACGCACGACAAGCACGAATATACATAATATACCACGACACGATTCCCACAAATACGGGATTCCGGCCGCGGAACCGGACACGCACGGTGTGTAGTAAATACACGACTAATCTGCAGTTAGTTCACATGTTTAAGGACCCCCAGACAGTGGATCAGACTGAAAGGGCAGTCCAAGCTCTGTGGTGTTCACTTGAGTTCATGAATGCACAAAACACGCGAAACACGATTCAAACATATCGAAAATAGAAGGGGAAATCACTTGTCATAACAAGACAAGGCACGACTAGCAAAATGCATAATATATATGCTCACAACTTATAAGTGATCCCCATTTTATACTTGAACACATCTTAGAACGAGCTTGCAAACTTGATTTCAAAACGAGTACACGGTATGACTTGCAATCTTAAATCAATGCTCAAAACACGATAATTTTATCAAGCTCATAATTAGGCTGTTCATTGACCCTTGGGTGATTGGAACTCTATATTTTAAAATACAAGGATTGGTGTCCCCGAAGTTAGTACATAGCATGGAGTTCCATTCACACAATGTCCATTTTAAGTCCTTGATATAGCCTAGTTTTCACATTTTAAAAGAAAAGGCAATTGGGCAAGATCTTCTGAAACTGGGGAAATTCCAATGTGCCCGGTCGACCTGGCCCTTGGCCGGTCGACCGCGTACACTATGAGCCCGGTCGACCGGCCAAGTCCCGGTCGACTCAGAGTTGTAACTTTTATTCCATGAACAGTGTTTTGGTCAGGTTCCAGAGAACCTGACTCTGTGTAGCCGGTCGACCGCGCCCTTGGCCGGTCGACCGCGTGAACTGGGGAACAGTCATTCCCGCAGCGCAGCAGGTCATCCAACTGGGACCAATCCCAGTGTCCCCGGTCGACCGCTCCCCTTGGCCGGTCGACCGCGTGAACTGCGGAAATCAGAACCCAGTTCTGATTTCTGCAGTGCACTAGTCCATTCATTCTTCCTTTCTTTTCTACATTCTTCCAACCTAATTAGCAAACTAAATACATGAATATCCATGCTATCAAGGCTCACATTGTGGCATTTATTTCATACTTAACCGAGTCATTAACATGGAAACCCATTTCAAAATCCTTTAAACCCTTTCTTATCAAAACAACTCCAACCTTCAACAAAAGCAAGACTTAATTAAATGATATGAAATCTGAAAGTTTGGAAAGATAGTTGGCATGCTTGCATTCTCAAAAGTAAGATCACAATAAGAAAACCTAATAAAGCAAGGCATTAATACAAAATAACAAATCCACAAACCCACATGCATAAACAACCTAAATAGATTACTTGCCTTAGCCAAATGAAAACAAGGTTCTTCTTCAAGCACTCCAAACCAAATGCCAAGCCAAGAACTACCAAAAATCCAATGAAATCCATTCAAAACTCACCCAAAAATACAACCAAGCAACCCATTTCATAATGAGTGCTACAAGTTAGGAAAACATGATCTTTAGGAGTAGAAAGAACTTTATTGAAGAGATGGTTGAAAGCTCTTACCTAGAGGTGCCCTAACAAGATGTGAAGAAGGAAATGGAGATCTTTTCCAACAAGAAACCTCAAGGAAATGGTACCAATGGAAAGCTTGTCTTGAGAGGAAGAAGATGATGGTCTTAGAATTTCATTTGGAGTCTCCTAGCTCAAGCATTCAAGAAGAGAAGAAGAGGGGAAAAAGAGGGTTTTTCAACCTAGGGCAAGAAAGTCGCAGGATTTTTGTGGAATGAAGGGAGAAAGAGGGGAAAAGAGCTTAAGTGCTAGACAAGTGGGTCCCCTTTAGTGCCAATCTTGCACGAGTCAAAACATGGTCTTGTGGGCCTCAAATGAAGTTGACGAAGAAGGATAAAATGATCCTTGAAATATCTAGTTTCCAAAAAGTATATTTTCGACGTGATTTTGGGATCTCGAAAATTGTGTCCAGATTTGAGTGTGAAAAGGCTATTTTACCCTTTTGGTCCAAAACTTGAGTTTCTGGGCTTCAAACACAAATGGGCTAAACACGAAAGTTGCACATAATCATAAAACCAATAAAATGAAATGAAAATCACGATTAACACAAAACCAAACACAATCTTCCCACGCTTGCACGTACACCCAGGCCTTCCTGAGTGAGCCTAGTAAACACTAAACGTTCTCGAACTCCCCAAAACTAAAAACCATGACTAAAACTAATCACATTCTAACCCACGATAACTAAACCCAATCAAGACTAAGCACACACTAAGCAAGCACTATAGGGTTAATCCTGGGTTGGGGTTTGACATCCTCCACCCCTTAGGATATTTGATCCACCAAATAAATCAAACTTTTACCTCTGGTAACAAGTGTGGGTATTTCCTCTGAACTTGATCTCTCAATTCCCAAGTGGCTTCTTCTGGTTCATGATTTTCCCAAAGTACCTTGACCCAATGAATTGTCCGATTTCTCAGCTCTTGCTCCTTGGTATCAATGATCTTGATCGGTCTTTCCACATACGAGGCATCCTCTCGAATCTCCAAAGGCTCGTGCTGCAAAATATGAGAAGGACCAGACACATACTTCTTGAGCATGGAAACATGAAATACGTTGTGTACCCCGGAGAGTTTCGGCGGTAACGCAAGCCTATAAGCCACGTCTCCAATCTTGCTCAAAATCTCATATGGACCAATAAATCTCCTTAACAACTTGCCCTTCTGTCCGAACCTCAGTGTTCCTCTGACGGGTGAAACCTTCAAGAACACCTTGTCACCCACTTGAAACTGCAATTCTCTCCGACGAGTGTCTACATAACTCTTCTGTCTGCTACGGGCGACTTTCAAGTGTTCCTGAATCAATTTGACCTTGTCACTAGTTTCACCAACTATAGTCGGTACGTGAAAACTACGAACACCGACTTCTTCCTAACAAACCGGAGTTCTGCATCTTCTACCATAGAGAGCCTCAAAAGGTGCCATACCAATGCTAGAATGGTAGCTATTATTGTAAGCGAACTCACAAAGTGGTAAGCACTCATCCCATTGCACTTTGAAATCCAGCACACATGCACGCAACATGTCTTCAAGAGTTTGTATCGTCCGTTCTGACTGACCATCTGTCTGAGGATGTTACGCTGTACTGAATTGGAGTTTGGTACCCATGGACTCAAGAAGACTTTTCCAAAACCTCGAAACAAATCTGCTATCTCTATCCGAAGTGATGGAAACGGGTTGACCATGCTTACTCACAATCTCATCAACAAAACGTTTTGCAAGAGGTGCCATATGCATCATATTACCAGACTTCATCGGAATGAAGTGAGCAGACTTGGTGAGACGGTCCACAATGATCCATATTGCATTATTCCCCTTCTTAGTATTAGGCAATCCGGAGACGAAATCCATGGTGATGTGCTCCCATTTCCACTCCGGAATCTCTAATGGCTGTAGCAAACCTGGAGGTTTCTGATGCTCTGCTTTGATCAACTGGCAAGTCAAGCAATGAGATACAAAAGCTGCTATCTCCCTCTTCATGTTGTTCCACCAAAATCTATTCTTCAAGTTCTGATACATCTTCGTGCTACCCGGATGCATGGAGTATCTTGTGTTGTGGGCTTCAGTCATAATCTCTTCCTTCAGCTCATCCACATTCGGTACACACAACCGATCACGAAAATACAATACTCCATTCACCAACTTGAAGTCTGGACGTTCTGCTATATGATCCACAATCCTAGCCAAATCTGAATCTTGCAACTGACTGTCCTTGATCTTCTGGATGAAAGTAGGCTCAGACACTGTCATATTGGCTAACATAACACCCAACTCTAGGGTCTGCACTTCAACACCTAACTCTTCAAACTGCTGAAGAACACTGGCTCCTCTCAAACTGGCCATGATCCCTGACTTCCTGCTCAACGCATCAGCTACAACATTCACTTTGCCTGGATGGTACTTGATTGGAAAGTCATAGTCTTTGATGTACTCCATCTATCTCTTCTGCCTCATATTCAGATCCTTCTGAGAAAACAAATATTGCAAACTCCTATGATCTGAATGGACTTCGAATCTCTCTCCATAGAGATAATGTCTCCACATCTTCAAAGCAAATACTACTGCTGCCAATTCCAAATCATGAGTTGCATAATTCTTCTCATGATCCTTCAACTGCCTCGAGCCATAGGCAATCACCTTGCCATCTTGCATCAACACACATCCTAGTCCCACATTGGAAGCATCTGTAAAAACAATGAATCCACCACTGCCCGATGGTAATGTGAGGATTGGAGTTGTGGTTAACCTTCTCTTCAACTCTTGGAAACTCAGTTGTATGGGATCAAACGAGTAACTTAGAATCTGGTTAGAGCAAGTCGCCTTTCAAGTCAAACTCAGTTGTATGGGAGCTGTGGTTAACCTTCTCTACAGCTAGTTGAAGAAACTTTTTCTTTGTAAGCAACTTAGAATCTCCAAGACCTTTTAGTCTTCCACGCTATAACCCGTATCAGATCTATTCTATAAAGGAGATGGGTGGGATCATCTAAAGAAAACAACTAGAAGCTCTTAAGGAAACTAGAAGAGAACTAGAAAAGCAAGAGAGAGATGTGCAACTCTTGCACAAAAGAGGCTGGGCATGAATTCCAAGAGTGTGTACGTCCTAGCACCTTACTCTCCTATTTATAGCTTTTAAGCAACCTCTTCCCCTCCTCTTTTACTAATTGAAATAGAAGTCTCACTTCCACACAACTTAGTAACCCAACTATTACCACTATTAGAAGTCTCAAATCAAATAGAAATAGTTGCTTTCTAATTCCTTTCTTTTAGAGTTCAAGTAGGATTAGTCTCTTTCCAATAACTTGGGCTAGCGTGGAGACCACTAGGGATTCCATAGAAAGCTGGCTCCAACTGGGACATCGCGACCCCACATCTCATGTGCAATCCAGGCCCACAGTTAATTGCAAATAATACCACTATATAAATGCAATTGCACTCCAGTTTTAGGAATAAATTACAATGAAGAACCTAAACTTTTCAATTACCACAAATAGGCACCTCTATCAATATCCATGGATTCATTGGACTAAAACTGTCCCACTAATTTAAATCAACATCTTATTATCCTTGAGATCCAATTAATTACAGTGATCATCAGTACCATTCAATTAACTCTTAATCGAGATGGTTGCGTACTTACTAATGACAAATCCATTAATTGGCACAAGGGGATAATATAAATAGATTCCATCTTGACCATTGAATATTCCCACAGTCATACTACTATCTACCCAAGACACTGGGGTGTTGACCTATAGTTGGCCTCACTCATTGGTGACTAAAAGCAAATAAATAAATAGAAACTTGAGTTCATCAATGTCTTACGATTGAGAGCCTATTGCTAGGGAATTATGAAAGCAGACCTTAAACTCGAGACAGTATTCCATAAGGTGTTTCTCATGGTCCTTCAATACATCCAATGTACTAGCACCATGATCCAGAATCTTATATTCTGATGATCGAGACAAATCACACTATCTTATAGTGATTAAAGTGCTGCAACCTTATCAGATGAGATACCCAGTCCCATCACCAGTTGTGAAGATATTCAAGTATAAGATTTGTGACACATGTCTCCTGTGTGTGGATCTCATCCATACACTTATATCATATCTAATATACTAATGGGACCTGGTTCAGCTCATGAACCATTATGTCATATGTATTGGTCATGTGCATTAAGTAATAAAAACACCATTCATCTCATGAAAGAAAGCATGATATTGTTGATAAATAAAGAAATTAATCAATTTATTACATCATCTGATGGATTGAGTCCATAAAATCTGACAATCTCCCACTTGAGCTCAATGCCAGTCAAGGTTACTTCTCATGCCCATCCCGTCTACATGTTGCTCAAAGACTTTGGTAGTTAAGGGCTTAGTAAAGGGATCTGTTAGATTGTCCACAGAGCCTATCTTGGTAGTAGCAATATCACCTCTCTCCACAATCTCTCTGACTAAATGATACTTCCTCTGTATATGCTTTTGGCTTTTATGGCTTCCTGGCTCTTTGGACTGAGCGACTGCCCCGCTGTTGTCATAGTAAACTGTGAGTGGCTGTCGTGCCAAAAGTACCACCCCAAGTTCCATAAGGAATCTCTTGAGCCGTACTACTTCTTTAGCTGCTTCACAAGATGCTACATATTTAGCCTCCGAGGTGGAATCAGCGGTATATTCTTATTTTATACTCCTCCAGTTGATAGCTCCGCCACCAAGCCTAAACACATAACCGAAGGTGGATTTCATAGAATCCTTATCTGACATGAAGTCAGAATCTGTGTATCCGACTGAAATGAGCTCATCACTGCTATAAATCAACATGTGATCTCTAGTCCTTCTCAAGTATTTGAGAATATATTTTACAGCAGTCCAATGTTCAGGTCTTGGATTAGACTAATATCTGCTGAATAGGCCCACTGCATGAAAGATATCCAGTCTAGTACATAGCATAGCATACATGAGGATACCAACGACCGAAGCGTATGGTATCGACCTCATCTACTCCTTTTCCTCTGGTGTCTTAGGACACTGATCCTTGGAAAGGTGCACTCCATGCCTGAAAGGTGTAATACCCTTCTTGGAGTCTTGCATAGCAAACCGTACTAGTACCTTATCTATATATGCAGCTTGAGATAAGCTAATCATCATATTTTTCCGATCTCGATGGAGTTTGATCCCTAGGATGTAGCTAGCTTCTCCCAAGTCCTTCTTATCAAAAGTTTTGGCCAACCAACTTTCACTATTGACAACATTCCTATGTCTTTCCCGAGGAGAAGGATGTCGTCGACATATAAAACCAGAAAAACTACCCTGTCACCTTCACTTTTCATGTACACACATGACTCATCTGGATTTTGACAAAAACCAAAAGACTTGATTACCTGGTCCAAACGGATGTTCCAGCTTCGGGATGCCTGCTTCAATCCATAAATAGACTTCTGCAACTTGCAAACATTTTGCTCTTGGCCTTTAGCTATAAAATCGTCTGGTTGCACCATATACATGTCTTCTTCAAGATGGCCGTTGAGAAACGCCGTCTTGACATCCATTTAAAAATCTTGTAATCGAGATGAGCCGCAATGGATAAGAGTATCCGAATGGACTTGAGGATGGCTACCGGCGAGAAGGTTTCCTCATTATCGATACCCTCTTTCTGAGCATACCCTTTCGCAACAAGCCTGGCCTTAAAGGTCTCGATTCTACCATTTGGTCCTCTTTTTCTCTTGTAGACCCACTTGCACCCAATAGGTTTAATATTGGCAGGCAAGTCCACAAGTCTCCAGACCTGATTGGAGTACATAGATTCCATCTTAGCTTTCATAGTGTCTTGCCAACGTCCTGAATCTATGTCATTGATTGCTTCATCATAGATACAGGGATCTTATTCCAGTTCTTCCGGGACTGCCTCGTAAGACTCTCCTAAGAACGAGAACCTATCAGGAGGTCTGACAATCCTCCCACTACGACGAGGCACTGGTGTAACTACTGGGTCTGGTAAGGGCGGTTCTTCCTCTAGTTCATTTTCACTTGGGTTTGGAATTGATTGCTCTTGAATTTCTTCCTAGATCACCTTTTCTAAAGATTTCCGGTCAATCATATAATCTTCCTCCAGAAAAACTGCATTGGTGCTCACCAGCACTTTCTACTCTCTGGGATTATAGAATAACCAACCTTTAGTTCCCTTCGGATATCCTACAAACGTGCATACTTCCGACTTCAATTCCAACTCATCCGTCTTAACCTTTAGCACATGTGCATGACAACCCCAAATGTGTAAATGCTGCAGACTAGGCTTTCACCCTGACCACAACTCCTTGGGAGTCTTAGGTACAGACTTAGATGGTACGAAGTTTAGTATGTACATTGTAGTATCCAAGGCGTATCCCCAAAAGGATATAGGTAATCCTGAGAAACTCAACATAGACCTTATCATATCTAAAAGAGTATGGTTCCTTCCTTCCGCTACTCCATTCTGTTGAGGCATACCAGGAGCAGACAACTGGGATAAAATCCCATTTTCTGATAAGTATCCCATAAAATCAGCAGAGAGATATTCCCCTCCTCGATCTGATCGTAGAGTCTTGATACTTTTACCCAATTGCTTTTCTGCCTCTGCTCGAAACTCTTTGAACTTTTCAAAAGCCTCAGACTTGCGGTGCATAAGGTATATGTATCAATATCTTGAGTAATCATCTGTGAAAGTGATGAAGTACTCATATCCTCCTCTTGCCCTAACATTGATGGGTCCACACACATCAGTAAGCGCTAATTCCAATAAATCTTTGGCCCTATTGCCCTTAGATGAAAAGGGTCTTTTGGTCATTTTGCCTTCCAGACATGATTCGCAGACAGGCATTGGTTCTACCATCAATGAAGGCAAGATACCATCTTTCACTAGCCTGTCAATCCTATTTAGATTTATATGTGCCAAAGTTTTGTTGGATTAGATGAAGGTGACTTTCTCTTTAATGATGGTCTATTAATTGTTTCAGTATCATGTATCTCATACATCGTGGGAGTTAACAAATAAAGCTCATTGGTTACCATTCCTCTTTATGACAACTTCAGTACCAAAAGTAATAGAATAACTTTTACTCACTAACTTAGAAACTAAAATTAAATTTTGTCGTAAAGACGGTACATAAAATGTATCTAACCAAACAAATTTATTATTTGAGAAACATAAAGTAATGACTCGCACCGAAACAGCCTCCGCCTTAGCGTCACATCTTAGGTTGACAATGATTTCTCCATTACTTAGCCTCCTGGTTTCCTTGAACCTCCTGGTTTCCTTGAAGCCCTGCAATGTATTACATATGTGATTAGTTGCCCCGGAGTCCACACACCAAGATTCTGAAGTACCAGTTGCAAAACGAACTTCAGAAATAAGTGACTCAATCATACCTGAGGTCTTCTTCTTAGACAGATATTCTGGACAGTTCCTTTTCCAATGTCCTGTCTTATCACAATGGAAACACTTTCATTTTGTCCCTGAACCCTTAGCCTTGGCCACACCACCATTAAAACCATTCTCCACCTTAGGACCGTTCGAAATTGATTTCTTTTTGCCTTTCCACCCCTTGCCTTTCGGCTTGGACTTGGCTTCTGACTTTTCAGTCATTAGGGCAGTTGGCTTCTTTGTCATAATCCCTTCAGTCACTACCAGTTGACTAGACAGCTCAGCCAGTCAGTTTCATCTTATTCATATTATAATTGACCTTGAAATTGTTGAATGACTCTGGTAGTGACTCAATGATTATGTCAATCTGCGATTCTGCATCAATCGCAGCCCCTAGTGCATCTAACTCATTTAATGAGTCAATCATTTTCAACATGTGTTCCTGTACTAATGTACCTTCAGCCATCTTGATGCTAATGAGCACCCTCATAGCTGCCTGCCTAGCAGGCCTGCCCTGTTCTACAAACATCTCCTTTAAGTTCGATATAATATCGTATGCAGTCTTATACGATTGATGTTGGTGTTGCAAAACACTAGGCATGGATGCCTGAATGTAACATCTGGTCATCTCATCGTCTTTGGCCTATTTGGTGTAAAGTTCCTTTTCTTCTTCTGATGCATTCGGGCCAGGCTCATCAGGGGGGGGGGGATTTCGTAAGGACATATTTATATCTTGAAGCAGTCAAGACAATATCCAGGTTCCGTTTCCAGTCTACATAGTTGGATCCCACCAACTTATTTTGGTTGAGGATGGTCGCAAGTGGATTGAAAGTATTTGCATTCATACTTGAAATACTATAGCACATAACCATATATTCAAATAATGAATTTAAATGACATTTGAGTTTAGTATTCTACCAAATTTATGTGGGAATCCTCATAACCACTAAATTCAAAATACATCGGAATCCCAATCCCCAGGGCATGCCTCCTTGGGGAGTGCAAATACCACCTAGATTGGTGCGGATCAAAGTTGGTCAAAATTGAGATTAAGACTAACTATCTATGATCCCCATCATTCATTATTATTAGGTATCCCATACCAAATAATGTATAACTCCCTATTAGCTTTGGTTTCTAAAATACATGAGGCAAATCCTTAGGGATACTACATCATTATTTTAGTTAAGTGTGACCCACCAACTAGCATTGGATGACAACCATTGCAGGAAGCTCCTCCTTGGGGAGTGCACCAATACTATCCATAGGAGATCCATATCTAGTAACCAGACAAATAAAAGCCCTCCGTAGGGAACGGCCATTCTCAAAATGGCGCGAGGCTAATACTTTCCTTACAATGGACCTATGGTGGAAAACCATGGGGATTTCTAAATATAAATGCCCCGCTCCCACTTAATGTTTTAGAATTGAGGATTTCCTTATAGGTCTATGGGCCCACAAATATAGACATCAAATCATTTCATGATATGACCAATGATTGGTTCCAAGTCAAATTATTTTACGGAAAGTCCAGTTTCTCAAATTAGTGTTATCAATGGATCCATCTCATGGGCCCACCAACTCTAATTAGAACTCTTTCCAAAAATTAATTTGATTTGTCCAATTTTGAAAAGTGCTATGTTTGGATCAGATTTGAAAACATTTTAAAACAAGCAACCATCCACAAATAGAAAGTGTTAAAATTAGAAACTAGTCCTCTCCTTCACATGACCCAAACGGAATAGACTTCTTGGACTTCTAGACTTTCCAAAACTTTGGAATTCCTCAAACTCTTCGGGCATCTCCAAAACGCTTTTGGTAATCTTCAAACTCTTTGATTAGGAGTCCGACTTCAATTTCCTTCTTTGTCTCGGACATCGCCAGAATTTACAAATTATTGAAAATTACAAAAATTCCTATGCCTTAAGGGTGAGACTTACATGGTAATCTAAAGATGGAAATAAAAGAGCTATAGGGAAATTCACCATGCCTTGCCCTTTCATCGGAAACCAAGGAAATCATCATGCCCTTTACACTGAGCCACAAATAAGATACCAATTGTTGGAAGTAGGTGGGCTTCGTGGACAGATTTTTAAAACTTTTGACCCACTTAACATAGGGATCAAATACCCATAAAACCATAAAACACATCGAAGATGCAATCCCTCAATCTCATCAATCATATACAGCAATATATTCTATCTAGAAAATAGAAAAAACAACAACAATTCAGCAACCAAAATAATCAACAATAACGGAAGAAGCAGATTATATCTTTGGAGCCTGATTGTGCTCAAATGGAGATGAAGACTTGCTAGTTGAAAAAACTCTTTCTTTGTAAGCAACTTAGAATCTCCAAGACCTCTTAGTCTTCCACGCTATAACCCGTATTAGATCTCTTCTCTAAAGGAGATGGGTGGGATCTCCTAAAGAAAACAACTAGAAGCTCTTAAGGAAACTAGAAGAGAACTAGAAGAGCAAGAGAGAGATGTGCAACTCTTGCACAAAAGAGGCTAGGTGTGAATTCCAAGAGTGTGTTCGTCCCAGCCCCTTGCTCTCCTATTTATAGCTTTTTAGCAACATCTTTCCCTCCTCTTTTACTAATTGAAATAGAAGTCTCACTTCCACAGAAATTAGTAACCCTACTATTACCACTATTAGAATTCTCACTTCAAATAGAAATAGTAGCTTTCTAATTCCTTCCTTTTAGAGTTCAAGTAGGATTAGTATCTTTCCAATAACTTGGGCTAGCGTGGGGACCACTAGGGATTCCATAGAAAGCTGGCTCCAACTAGGACATCGCGACCCCACATCTCATGTGCAATCCGAGCCCACAGTTAATTGCAAATAATATCACTATATAAATGCAATTGCACTCCAGTCTTAGGAATAAATTACAATGAAGACCCTAAACTTCCCAATTACCATAAGTAGGCCCCTCTATCAATATCCATGGATTAATTGGACTAAAACTGTCCCACCAATTTAAATCCACATCTTATTATCCTTAAGATCCAATTAATCACAGTAATCATCAGTACCATTCAATTAACTCTTAATCGAGATGGGTGCGCACTTACTAATGACAAATCCATTAATTGGCACACGGGGATAATATAGATAGATTCCATCTTGACCATTGAATATTCCCACAGTCCTACTACCATCTACCCAAGACACCAAGGTGTTGACCTACAGTTGGTCTCACTCATTGGTGACTCAATGCAAATGAATAAATAGAAACTTGAGTTCATCAATGTCTTAGGATTGAGAGCCTATTGCTAGGGAATTATGAGAGTAGACTGTAAACTTGAGACAATATTCTATAAGGTGCTTCTCATGGTCCTTCAATACATCCAATGTACCAGCACCATGATCCAGAATCTTACATTCTGATGATCGAGACAAATCACACTATTTCATAGTGATCAAAGTGCTGCAACCTTATTAGATGAGATACCCAGTTCCATCACTAGTTGTGAAGATATTTAAGTATAAGATTTGTGACACATGTCTCCTGTGTGTGGATCTCATCCATACACATATATCACATCTAATGGGACCCGGTTCAGCTCATGAACCATCATGTCATATGTATTGGTCATGTGCATTAAGTAATAAAAACACCATTCATCTCATGAAAGGAAAGCATGATATTATTGATAAATAAAGAAATTAATCAATTTATTACATCATTTGATGGATTGAGTCCATACAATCTGACAGGTTCCTTCCGTGATGATTTCTAACTGTGGAGGTCTTTGATCATCGTTTAACCCTCCATGGAAGCTTCTAGGAGTTCTCCTAGGTTTTTTGATTTGTTGCCGATAATCATGGAGCGGATCCTTGCTCTCATGTTGTTACGGCAGATGTCGACTAGCGACGTTTGTGGCAACACATCTGTACATTTATATGCCATAGCTTTCCACTTGTGAATGGAGTCATAAGTTGACTCATTCCCTCCCTATTTTAGGCTGTAGAGCTGAGCCATAGTAGCAAGATGGTCCTCACCTTTGAAATGAGTCAAGAAGCCTGTCTCTAGCATGACCCAATTTTGGATGGAGTCCTCTGGCAGAGTAGAGTACCAATCAAAGACCGTACCTTTTAGGGTACTTGCAAATAGACGGATCCTGAGGGCATCTTGATCCGTGATAGCTCCTGTCAGGATTTTGAAGTGGATGACATGTTGTCTGGCTGATCCTTTTCCCGTATATGTTTGGAGAATAGGATGCTTGAACTTTGTAGGGAAAGGGACCAAGTCTATCCATAAGGGATATGGTGGCTTGATTCCATGCTCCTTGAGTGTATCCTTTTCTCTTGCTTTGGCCAGGATGTCATCCACATCCTTTTCGATAAGGGCGCGTGAGTCATTGTCTTCTCCATTTACCTCTTCATCTTGATGATTTGGAGGAGGTTCATTATTTACCTAACGCTGAAAGGCGAGAAGAAGGTTCTCCATCAGAGTCTCAATCCTCTGCTGACCTTGCTCCAATTATTGGATGTGTGCGATCGTGTCATCTTGAGGTGGCTCAGAATTTGTAGCCAGAACAATCATCCCTCAGGTTTGAATAAAGAAATCGTCTTGGTGACTGAGCTGGGGCTCATTCTTTTCGATGAAGAGCTCGAGGAAGGATTACTCCACTGTCCTTGGCTTCAAGGAGTAGAGGATTCTTTCGGATGCCTTCATGTTCGGGAGACGCTATGAGTCATCGGACGTCAGACATGAAGTTTGGTTGCTGACTTCTGGAGTCTTCTGGTTTTTCGAACCATATGGACAGTGGCAACTTGGTCAGGTCTTTCTTTTTTGACCATATTTTTGAGACCTGAAGTGTAGGATGTTGGGTCCTCTGCTTCTCTAGTTTCTTTTGTCTATATGACATGTGATGGCATATACGACGGCCAATTTGAGCTTCAGTCAGCACTGGCTGGGCTTTGGCAATGAAGGATGTATTCCCTAGAGCGCAGTAGCCGAGCCTGTCTTCTTTGAAGCTAGGCATGGACAGGATCCGGGCCCGGTCCTTTGACAATCGTAGCAAAGCTTTGAATTTTTTGAGTTCAGCTCCTGTAGAGATGAGGGGTCGAATCGAAGGAGTGTAGGCCTTGGCAGATTCTTGCAGAGGCCTTATGATGCACTATTTGATTTTGGGCTTATAGGAACAAGCTGGCTCATGCTGGTTTGACTTTTTTGTTAGGTGAGAAGCAGGTCTCTCCTCTTTCATGAAGGCAAGAGGGTAGAACCGGCTCTCCTTGAGTGGGGCCAGGTATGCTGGCCTTGTGGATGCTTGGGATCTTCTTTGTTTTGGCGAAGGTATTGGGGACCAAGTCTTGAGATAGACCGCGGGCTTCGGGTTTCTTGACGCTCGCCTTTGGTGTCATGGCAGTGACACGTTGAGAGGCGATTTTCTGCTTTTTAGCAGCTGCAGCTTCTTCTACGGGAAGTGGGAATGGTCCTAGTGTCCTGAAGATGATGGTCCGAGGAGTAGAGGTTGACCCGGTGTTCAGAGAGTTGGCGAGAGAGACAACGCTTCGGCAGCTGGCAGGGCGCTTGTGAGTGTGCGTGTTTCGCTTCTGTTGAAGCGTGAGTTGGTACTTGCTTTCGTCGAAAGTAATGGTCAAAGAAGCTGTCATTGTTAGTTTCAAAAAAATTCTGAAACAAGACCACATCCGTTAGTAATGACAATATTATAATGATCATAAATGTGAAAAACTATGGTTTTGTCTTTTTAAATCGCTCGAGGGACACGGTCCGACCCAACCGACATGAAGAAAGCAAAACCCCATAGAAGGTACAATTGTTATGATCGCAAGTATCACTACAAGAAATTACACTTTTGTTGGCGCTAAATAACCGCCGGCAAAACTCTATAAAACGCCGGTGAAATCCTTTCCCGGCGATTTCCCTTGCGCCGGCAAGACGCCGGGAAAAGTACGCCAGCAATACCCTTTGCCGGCGAAAACAGATTAGTGCCAGTAAAAACTTAAACATTAACGACGTTTTTATTCGCCGGAAAATGGGCATAGAACACCAGGAAATGACGTTTATTTTTCAATAATAAACTGATTTTAAAACTTTTGCCGGCGTTTTCTTTGCGCAGGGAAAACATTAGTATTTTACCCAAATTAATTTTTCAAAATTTTTGCCGGCGTTTTTTTTTGCGCCGGCAAAACCTTAATATTTACCCAAATTATTTTTTTCAAAATTTTTTGCTGGCGGTTTTTTGCGCCGGCAAAACATTAATTTTTACCCAAATTATTTTTTCAAAATGTTTTGCCGGTGTTTTTTTACGCCGGCAAAACATTAATATTTACCCAAATTATTTTTTTCACAATTTTTTGCCGACATTTTTTTGTGCCGGCAAAACATTAATATTTACCCAAATTATTTTTTTAAAAATTTGTGCCGGCATTTTTTTTCGCCGGCAAAACATTTATTTTTTTAAGTAATTATTTTGAAGCTGTTTTGCCGGCAAAAATTTTGTGCCGGTAAAGGTTGCCCTAAGCAATTAATATTCATTTATTGTATTTATTTGATTCTTTTATTTTTTTTCTTGTATATACATCTTTGCATCATTACAACTTCCAACCTGTATCGTATGAAACTACTATTCCATAATCTAAGACCAAATCAATTACACACCCAACATCTATTTCAATTCCAAATATTCATTCCACTTCATATTAATATTCAAAAATCCTTACAATAATAAAAGCACTTTACCATTACCATTACAAAATAAAAATCCATGCAAACTGTTGACACCAAAAATGTCACTATGTCCCTAAGTCCACCAAAAGCTACATGGAGCCACATCCTGCCATAAATAGGAAGGCGCCACTTCAAGCACCAGATCTTGTCAGAATCAAACAAAAACTGCAAGATCCTTCAAAGCAGCCAAAAGAGGGGTACACATGAAGTTTCGGGCCATTTCAACATCATTTGGCCTAACTTCACTCCTCCGACAGCCAGACAGGAGCTCCCGGCAGCGACAGTGTCGAAGACTTCAAAACTTCGATCAGAGCCTACGGATGGTCCCAAAATACCTCCAAAAGGCCCCCTGCCAAATTTCAAGTCAAACGAACGACGTTTGACCCTTCATCAACTCTCAGGAAGCAAAAACAGGCCTACCGGCAGCGGAGAACCCCGGAATCATGGCATCCAAATTGGAGCTAATGGATCATCTCAAAATGACTCCAATAGGTCCCCTGTCAAGTTTTAGGTCAAACGGACATCGTTTGGCCTAGTTTCAAAGCTCGGCATTGTCCTCGAGGTGAAATCAAGGCGAGCATTTGCGGGACCCCAAAAGGCTTCAAAACTCAAACCAAAGCCCATGGTTGGTCTTACTTACTACTCAGGAGGCTCCCTGTCAAATTTCAGGTCAATCGGACATCGGTTGACCACAAGTCAAAGCTCGGTATTTCTCTCATGGCGAAATTAAGGCAAGCATTTGCGGGACCCCAAAAGGCTTCAAAACTCAAACCAAAGCCTATGGTTAGTCCTATCTATTGCTCAAGAAGCTCCACGTCAAATTTCAGGTCATTCCGACATCGTTTGGCCTAGTTTCAATGCTTGACAAAAAATCGGCAAAACTGCACAACAAAGTCTTCTGCTTTCCAGAAAAATAGGAAACTTTGTGCTCCGATTTGCACGGCTTCTCGTCAGGTTTTCATCAAGAGAATCAGGCCAATAAATGAGGGGAAATGTCAGGAAAAATACAGAAGAAAAAAGAATGAAAAAAGATCGAAAAACGGCGAAGAAACGACGACCGAACGGCGGCCAAAAAATGGGCCCAAGGCCCATGGTAGCAGGCGACCATGGCCCAGGGTCGCCGGCCCATGGTCGCCGGCGACCATGGTGCATGGTCGCCGGCGACCATGGAATTCCGGCGACCCAAAAAATCGCCGGAAGACCCTTTTTCGGGTCCTTTTCGCGTTTCGAGTTGATTGGCCCCTGTGATTTTTCCAAAATCTGATTTTTCGTGCATGAAATCCGTCGATCTTCGTCAACATCACGGATCCGCCGCCGAAATTATTGGATGATCATTAGATGCCTCGAAATCGCCGACCGGCCGACAAAGAAAGCACATTTTCTGCCCGCCCGATCGTGAAATCGACAGGACAGATGTTGCCGGCACGTTGACATTAATCAATGTCTGAAATTGCATCGCCATCCGACATCAAACAACATGTGGATCCACCGGCAGTCATCGCAAGAAGAATTCCAAAAGACGCGGCGCGGCCCGCGACTTTTCGAGCGACTTGGCGACCAATTAATGAGGTTAAATGACCCGTTTTATGACAAGTTAATGCGGTCATTAACTCATTATTTTGGACGGCCCAATCAAAAGCAAGCAAATGGGAGTTACAAGTCAAAGGATTTATGGCATTAAAGCCATGAAACTCCTCCCATGATGGGGATTAAAGGCAATTAAAGGCTCATTATTCTCCATCGGCCAATCAGATTCAAGGAAAAAGGAGTTACAAAACAAGTAATTTAAAAACTTGTAACTCCTCCCATTATGAGTATTAATGCATTCAATGCTCATAAACCCTCCTAAATGGCTACCAAAGGCCTATAAATAGGAGGGCATTCCAAAGGGAAAGGATCTAGCTCTCGTTCTCCCCCCGACGAAGACAAAAAAATCCAGAGAATTGCCTGGAAAATCCAGAACTCCTGCAACTCTGCTGCAAAGACCACCAAAAGGTGATTGAAGCACCCTTGGGGGGCCACCCCCCCAAGGACCTCCCTTCTTCTACCAACATGGCTAAAACGTGGCTTTTCAGCCCGTTTACTTAGCTTTTTATCGGATATAAGACCTTCTCTTGGTCTTTGTCCTTTAAAAATCTGAGGTTAAAAAGCCAAGCCAAGAATCCAAGCATCGTGTTCTCATCTGCATGGACGATGGAGGAGCCCATACATGACTCGCGACCGTCGATCTGAACGTGTCCCCACAATCGAATGAGAAGTCAGATTCCTTTTCTTGATTTCTATTGTACTTTATTTTTCTTTTAGAGACAAAAATCACAATTCTTGTCTTTCATAATGGATAAGACTTGTAAATCGCCTTTTACAGCAAAATCGCCTTTCACGGCAACAAATGAAATCGCCTTTCATGGCATTAAAAAAAAAACCTTTTGTCTCGTTTCTTAAAATATGTGTGCAATAGAAACTAGAAAAAGTTTCATTTCCCCTTTCTACTTGTGAAGGTGGATCTTCGGACCACCATTCCTAAATTCCAAGTAGAAAAGTGAAATTGGCATACCCGTACAAAAAAAAGGAAAGATGTTGATACCCTTTACTTTTCTTCTCCTCCCCTCCGCCGTACCCCGAAAGACCCGGGGCGGAGGCAGCGGGAGAGAGGGAAGAATCGGGTCCATCAAGCTGGCACACCCGGTGGGACACATTCATTTGAGAACATGAACTTCGATTCTTTGGCACTTTTCTAGTTGGTGGCCAATGTTGAATCTTGCAAAAAAAAAAAAAAAACATGAGATGGGATTTTTTTTGTTTTGGAAATTTCTTTTTTTAAGTCTATTTCCAATCTTTCTCCTTCTCGGGAAAAAAAAAATCTTCTCTTGTTCTTTGAATTCAGATCTGAGAAATCTCGATCTCCTCCCTTTTGGACTCAGTGCCCGCAGAAATGTTTGAGCACGTTTTCAGATTGGGAAAGGGACCGTTTGCTCTCTTTGATGAGTTCGAAAAAAAAATTTGATTTCAAACTTGTCAGATTTTCAAAAAAAAATCTCCTTTCTTTTGGATCCAAATTTGAGAAATTTTGGTTTTCTTTTCCTTTCTGACTTAGGGCTCGCAGAAATTGTTTGAGCCCCTGTTCAAACTGGGAACGGACCATTCGCTCTCGCTGATGAATCCATAAAAAAAAATCTGATTTCAAACTTGTCAGGTTTTCAAAAAAGAAATTCTTCTTTCTTTTGGATCCAAATTTGAGAAATTTTGGTTCTCGTTTCCTTTCTGACTTAGGGCTCGCAGAAATTGTTTGAGCCCCTGTTCAGATTGAGAACGGACCATTCGCTCTCTCTGATGAGTCCAAAAAAAAAAAAAAGGAGGGAGCATTCGAGAACACGAAAGTTTTACCGATTGCGTTCTTTAATCAAGGTTGATCTAAGAAAAGCCTTGTCCAGAGTTTGGAGACAGCTAGGCTGTTCTAGGTAAAGGTCCTTCAAACGGGTTCATTAAGTAATCCTACCCTTACCTGGGGGCTGGTCTATCAACATTGGTTTCATAAGAACGAATCGTGAGAACTCGATGTATTCTCAAACCCTAAAAAAAAAAAAAAATTTGTCGATTTTTGGTTCAAATTTGAGAAATCTTGATCTCTTCCTTTTCAGACTCTGTGCTCGCAGAAATGTTGAGCACGTGTTTGAATTGGAACATCATTTGCTCTCTTTGATGAATCCGACACTGACTTTCAAAAAAAAATCTTCAAAAAAAATCTTCAAAAAAAAAACTTTTGTCACGTCTGGGTTCAAAGTCAAGAAATCTTGACCTCTTCCTCCTCGGATTACTGTGCTCGCAGAAATGTTGAGCACGTGTTTAGGTTGGAACGTCATTTGCTCTGTTTGATGAATCTGATCCTGACTTTTCTAAAAAAAAAAAAAAAAAAAACTTCCGTCATTGTTGGGTCTAGATTCGAGAAATTCTGGTTATTTCCTTTTCGGACTCTGTGCTCGCAGAAATGTTGAGCACGTGTTTGGATCGGAGTGCCATTTGCTCTCTTTTATGAACCCAACCTTGACCTTTCGAAAAATCCCATCTCGTGTCCATTTCAAGGATGCGATTTACAACATCTGTGCCTAGCGGTGCTAGTACGCCCTCTTGGGTCTACTGTATTCGCGACCGACACATTCGTACTCCCAACCTTATATCATTTTACCTCGAGTGAGCCTCGCTCCTCGGTAATCTGAATTAAGGTTCACAATTGCTTCTAGCAGTCACTGGAACGCTCACTCTGAGCCTTTCATACTCGCGTTTAGAACGATTGTATACTCTATGGCTTTTTGCCTTCTTCATCTTGCTTGGGCCGGGCCTTGTCCCCTCGAGCAAATTGAAAAGAAAAAACCATAGTTTATTTCCATTTAGGATCACCACATTCTTGTGATTACTAATGGATCCGGTCTTGTTTCAGAAAGGTTTTTCAAAAACTAACATGGCAGCTTCGCTGACAATCACCTTCGACGAGAACAAATACCAGCTGATGCTTCAAGAGAAGCAAAACAAATGCGCTCCTAAGCGCCTCGCCAGCGGCCGAAGTGTCACTTCCTTCGGTAACACACAGGACACCGGGTCGACCTCCTCTCCCCGGTCCATCGTCTTCGGGTCGCTGGGACCTTTCCCACTTCCCGCAGAAGAAACAACTCCTGCCAAGAAGCAGAGAACTGCCCCGGGGCCTGTCACTACCGTGACGCCAAGGGCAACCGCCAAGAAGACTGAAGCCCGCGACAACCCCGTGAAACCTCAGCCTGCAAGAAACCAGGTCTACCTCAAGACTTGGTCTCCAAGACCTTCTCCAAAACAAAGAAGGTCCCAAAGATCTGCAAAGCCAACATACTTGGCCCCGCTCAAGGAGAACCGGTTCTACCCTCTCTCGTACACGAAAGAGGAGAAACCAGCCCTCCACCAAACAAAATCCACCCAGCACGAGCCGGCTTATTCCTATAAGCCCAAGATCAAGTCGTGCATCATCAGGCCTCAATGAGAACCTGTCAAGGCCTGTATTCCTGCAACTCGGCCCTTCATCTCAACAGGGGCCGAGCTCGCCAAATTTAAAGCTTCGCTGCGACAGGTTAAGGACCGCATCCAGATCCTGTCCTTGCCAAATTACAAAGAAGACAAGCTCGGCTGTTGTGCGCGAGGGACCACTTCCTTCGTGGCTAGAGCACAGCCCGAGCTAACTGAAGCTCAAATCGCTCGTCGTATGCGTCGCCGCGCGGCATATCGGCAAAAGAGACTAGAGAAGCAAACAGCTCAGCACTCCATGCTCCAGGTCTCTCAAAAATGGGTCGAAAAAGAAGCACCCAACCAAGTTGCTACTGTCCATATGGTTGGCAAAACCAGAAGGCGCCAGAAGTCAGCAACAAAAATCCATGTCAAGCGACCGGTGACTCGCAGCGTCTCCCGGGCACGAAGACATAGAGAAGATTCTCCCACTCCTTCAAGTCAAGGACACCGGAGCAATCACTCTTCGAGCTCTTCATCCAAAAGAATGAGCTCCAGCTCAGGCACCAGGACGGTATCCTCATTCGACTCTCGAAAGATGAACCTCTTAGTCACAAATGCTGAGCAGCCTCCGCCGCAAGATGACGTAGCCGCACGCATCCAGCAGCTGGAGCAGGGACAGCAGAGGATAGAAGCTCTCATGGAGAACTTACTTCTTACCCTCCAACGTCCACTGAATAATGAAGCTCCTCCAAGTCACCACGAAGAGGAGGTGAATGAGTCACGCGCCCTTACCAAAAAGGACGTTGACGATATCCTCGCCAAAGCAAAGGAAGAGGATTCACTAAAGGAACACGGAATCAAGCCGCCATATCCCTTATGGATGGACTCGGTACCGTTTCCTACCAAATTCAAACAGCCCACTCTCCAAACATATACGGGGGAGGGCTCGGCCAGACAACATGTCATCCATTTCAAAATCCTGACGGGAGCCATCGTGAATCAAGACGCCCTCAAGATCCGACTCTTCGAAAGTACCCTAAAAGGTACGGCCTTTGATTGGTACTCCACTCTTCAGGAGGACTCTATCCAAAACTGGGCCATGATGGAGACACGCTTCCTAACTCACTTCAAAGGTGAGGATCATCCTGTGACTATGGCTCAACTCTGCAGCCTAAAACAGGAAGAGAATGAGTCGACATACGACTACATTCACAAATGGAAGGCAATGGCGTACAAATGCTTAGACGTACTGCCACAAGCGTCGCTGGTCGACATTTGCCGTAACAACATGAGAGCAAAGATACGCTCCATGATTATCGGCAACAAATCAAAGAATCTGGGAGAACTCCTAGAAGCATCAATGGAGGCTGAGACGGTGATCAAGGATCTCAGTAGTCAGAAATCATCAAAGAAGGAGCCGACCGCCATTGCAACCTCGAAGCAAAAGAAAAAGGAGGTTCTCAATGTGCAAACCAAGTCAGCTCTGCAGCCACCAAAGAAAGCTGAAAACAAAGGTGCAGGTTAAAGACCTGAACTCTCTGATGCCTTCAAAGAACGAGTAGAAAAGAAATACCCGTTCGATGAAGATGTCGAAGAAATCTTCGAGGCTCTCTTGGCAAACGGGAAGCTCACCCTGCCTGAACCCAAAAGACCAGGAGATGTTGGCAAAACCAACGATCCCCGGTACTGTCCATACCATCAGATGATCTCGCATCCTCTTAACCAATGCTTCGTTGTGAGAGAAAAGATCAACAAGATGTGGAAAAATGGAGTCATCACCTTTGACAAAAACTATGGGTCTGCCTCCGTTAACATGGTGTCATATGGACAAACACAAAAGTCACCAAAGAAGAAGGTCACTACTTCCTTCAAGGTGATAAAAATGGCTCAAACATCCCCAGAGCTAGTCCCGTGCCCAACACCAGATGGACAGCCCATATGGGTACATCCCGATCTCCTGGAAGATGAAAACTGGGAGATCGTCAAAACAAAGCCAACCGCTCGATAGCGAAGGCAAGCCAGGAGACAACTCTGCAAGCTTAAACAGTAGGAGAAAGCTCAACCAAAACAAGAAGTTCCTGAAAAGACAGAAACTTCCCCTACCCCTTCACTGGAGGCAGCAGAAAAGTCTCCTTCCAAGACTTCGAGGCCGGCAAGGAAATTCACCCTTCGTGATTTCATGCCATTACTACTAAAAACTGAAGACATGCAGGGGGCATTATACTCTTGCAATTCAGTAATTGGATTCCCCATGGATGGGTACGAGTCCAGTGACACCGCCAGTGACACCGATGAATGGGAGGAATCCCTCGAAACAGGAGAATACCTCTCCGACGAGGAATGGATCCCCGAATCCCACCTCATGCCGGTGATCTGGTATAACCCTTTACAACCACAGGGATCTTGGTCTGATGATGAAGGAGACCAAGAGGTTGTTCAAGAAAATGCAGTTGACACAGCACCTGCCAATGCTCCGGTAAAACCCGATCAGGAGGAACTACAAGGAGTAGATGAAGAAGAAGATCTGGCTCCTATGCCTGATCTCGAAGAATATGCAAGGATCTTGCAGCGTCTTGCCATAGAGCAAGGACAAGATCACATCAATCAGCTTCATCGCAATCCAGAACCGGTGGTCCCAGAAAATCTACAGGAGTCCTCTCCAGTAACTCCTGAAAATGAAGAAAACTGCTGGGTGGATGATCCCCTTACATCAGAGGATGAATCTGACTCCCAACAATCCGTTACGGAGACGTTTCCTATTGCTTGCAATGCGATAGTTCGAGACGACAGCGCCTCTGGAGCTTCATCTGCCGAGGCCACAAACTCCCATACTACATCAGGTAGTATATCCTCTGATATTACTACCTCGGAGATGGCATCTTCTCAACCTTCGTCTTCTGAGACTGTCACATCAGAGTACAGACCCCTTCTGGCTGACTACCTTGAAGACATCTCTACCGATGAAGTCTACCTAGTCAACTGGTCCCAGATGCCCAACCTCATGGGTGATGTCTGGACCGACGAAATTGTAAACAAAGAAGACAAATTGCTGGACGCTGTTCAGGACTTGTTCCCAGAAAATGCTCCATGCAATGCAATCATTGAGGATGGTAATGTTGACACGGAAGCATCTTCAGCAAATGAAAAGGATCAGCCCCTCAATCCCGAGGGTGGACTTCCGAATGAAGAACCGTCTCCAGAAACTCTCGAAGTTGGTAAAGGTACCCGCTCTGGCTAGGATTACCACAAAAACTATAATCTAACTTCTTCTTCTTATGTAAATCCTTCGGGACAGAATGTAAGCGCCCCAAGTGGCAACAATAATGAGAATGCAGGCCCTAAGGAGGCTTTCAAGTATGACTTGATTGAGCACTTTAGACATATACCTGCACGTCTGCATATCCTAGACTTATTACGAATGTCTCCCCAAACTCGTGATAGTCTCATTTCAGAACTGCAAAGACTGAATGTGGATGTCGACAAGCATGCCCCACAAGTCCTACAAATTGAAATGGACTATAGGGTTAAAAAATCAAATACCTCCTCAAAAGGAAAAAAGAAGACTGAGGGATCTTGCAATGATTGCCTCTCAGTTCAAAACGCAGCAAGTGCAACTATCGCCTTCACTAAGGAAGACCTCCTACTAGGCGAAACAAAGCACAACCGGCCCTTATACTTTATAGGGTACATCAAAGAGATGCCGATACACAGAGTACAGATCGATCCGAGTTCTGCCCTCAACCTCATCTCTACTTCGGCACTCGAAGAGCTGGGCATCCCGCCTAGCAAGCTGAGTCACACATCCGTGTCTATCTTTGGATACGATGGGAGCGCTCAGAGGCCTATCGGCAAGATTAGGTTCAAGTTGCAAATCGGTGATCTTATCTCTGAAGTCACTGTATATGCAATAAAGACCCCCTCATGCTACAACATCCTTCTCGGACGCTCTTGGATACACGAGAATGGTGTTGTTCCTTCAACTCTTCATCAGTGCATCAAGTTTGTTGGCGACGACGGCTTGGTACATCGGGTATTTGCGGACAAAAAGCCTTTCAAAGACAAAGAAGTCCATTTCGCAGACTCGCAGATGTACAAAGATGAAAACGAAGAAAAGGAGAAAGAAATAGCATCCCTTGCCGAAAGTCTCCAGAAAGATAAAGGCAAGGCTCTCAGCAATCACCGGAAGAAATTCAACCATCCGGCAAAACCGAGGAGATCAACCAATCTCCTTTTGTTGTCTCCCTCAAGTCTTCAAAGCCGTTGGTGATCACTACCAAGGCAAAGAAGACCAAACAAAAGCCTGGGGGCAAGTTTGTCATCTCTTTTGTGTCTATTATGCAAGACACAGATTCAGATTCAGAGACAGAAGACGACATGTCGTCAAGCCAAGCTGATACTCAGCAAGCTCAACCTGCTCTCACTCCATTGGAGGCACCTGCTGGCATAGGCGATCCAGCATCAGCTTCCTTCGTTGTTCCGACAACCTCACCAAAAGAAAAGCCGATCTTTTTCCACAAGTCGGCGGCTTCTTCATCAAACTCTTCGCTTGAGCCTTTCCAAAACGAAGGTATGCCACAACTATCGTTCTATAGTCCAATGGCGCAAGCTATCATGAAGAAAATGGGCTATGACGCTCCAAATCCAATCGGCTTGGGAGGTGGCCACGGTATTCTCGTACCATTGGAGCCCACCCTGACAAAAGGCCAGCAGGAGGATTGGAAACTCTATCGTCATATAGAAAAGTCTTCATACGGACTGGGGTACGACCCTGATGCTCCCATGAGACAGTTGACCCAAAGGCTACAAAGTCGTCTGGCAGACGAAGCCTCAACATCTCGTGTCTGTGAAGATATTGATTTCCCTGGATATCTCTTTGAAGAGTTACCCGTCAAGGATCCAGGAAGCTCCTCCAATTGGTATGATTTCTCTGATGATGAAGAGAAATTGTCCAATGATACAAATGCACAGTCTTCTGGTCCAGAAGAACCATCATCTCCAAAAGAAGTGCCATACTTCGATCCAGTTTCAACAGGCGATTGGGACCATCTCATAGCAAGTCTTGAGAAGAGTGCCGATCAAGAAGACCCATGGTCAGAAGCACAGCCTTGGTCTGAGAATACCTTTGAAACTCCGGAAGGTCTTGTTGAGTTGGAAGCCTCCGAAAATATTATGGAGGAACCACCTTCAAATCTTCCAACAGAAGATTCTGTTCAAAAGATAGACTTGGGAACGCCAGATAGCCCACGTCCTGTATTCATAAGCAAGAATATAAAGGATGATGAGTTACCCGAGTATATCGCTTTTCTTCGTGAGTTTGTTGATTGTTTTGCATGGTCTTACGCTGAAATGCCTGGTTTAGACCCCAAAATAGCAGTTCACAAACTCAATCTACAAAAAGATATCAAGCCTGTCAAACAAGGCCAAAGAAGATTTCGTCCTGACATAATGGACAAAATTGAACAAGAAGTTCAGAAACTCAAAAACGTTGGCTTCATCCGCGAGGAACAGCATCCTGAATGGTTGGCCAACATCGTCCCAGTGACAAAGAAAAATGGGCAGATTAGGGTCTATATTGATTATAGAGACCTGAACAATGCATGTCCTAAAGATGAATTTCCGCTCCCCATACCGGAAGTGATGATCGACAACACCTGTGGATTCGAGCGGATGACATTCATGGATGGTTTCTCTGGGTACAATCACATAAAAATGCATCCTGAAGACGAAAGACACACATCATTTCGGACCCCATTTGGCGTGTATTGTTACACTGTAATGCCATTTGGTCTGAAAAATGCTGGTGCGACATATCAAAGGGCTATGATGAAGATATTCCAAGATATGCAGCATAAGACGGTCGAATGCTACGTTGATGACATCGCCGTCAAAAGCAAAAGAAAAGAAGACCCTCTCAAAGATCTTCGAGAAGTCTTCCTCCGACTACGCAGGCACAAACTGCGAATGAATCCCCTAAAATGCTTCTTCGGTGTATCATCGGGTAAGTTCCTCAGATTCGTAGTTCGAAAAGCGGGAATAGAGCTTGACCCTATCAAAGTCAAGGCTATCCTAGAAATGCCATCCCCAAAAACCCTGAGACAGTTAAAAGGGCTTCAAGGAAGATTGGCATACATTCGACGGTTCATCTCCAACCTGTCAGGGAAATGCCGTCCATTCTCCCGCCT
>QPKB01000006.1:48422331-48436601 GCA_003546025.1 Camphora micrantha
GGGCCTATCATACGAAAAACGGTGGATTTTTTACTAATAAATAAAGTCGAATATAGTGATGAACTTGTCTCGGTCAGCACATTTGGAGCAATGCTACGGGTGCATCCTGATCTTATAAGTAGTGACGGCTGGAATACAATGAAGCCAAGGTCTACTTCCAAAAAGAGAAAGAAGATGAAAAGATCACTTCACAATTCCCGTCGGACAGTCAAGGCACAGCCTATAAAAGAGGCAAAAGAGGAAACTAAACCAGCATCAAGGAGAAGGGACCAATAGAATTTTCTAAGCTAATGAGGAGACCCATTACTCTGGCAGATTTCCTTCTCCCCTCAATGAAGAAGAAGATGATTTGCTGATTTCAAACTGCAACCAAATCTTCGAATTGAAGCACTCTCCACCTTCACATTTATAGGACTCAGATGGCGAATGGGTCCCCCCCCCCCCCACCCTAACAATGTTGCCACCTATGGATGATGACCACCAGAACAGTGATCCGAAGTCTGATTCTAATGAAGAAGATTACCTTTTAAATGAGGTATTGAATGAAAATGACTTCATCACTGATCCCTTCTTCTATCAAGAGAACATCCCAGAAATAGAAGTTCAAGTCTACAATCCAAGACACCCTGAACCCGGTGGTTGGCTTGTGGACCCTCCTTCATTCCCGGTGCCGACGAAAATCCATCCAGATCCTCTACCGATTGTAAATAATGGTGAATCCCACTGTCAAGCACCTGTAAATTCACCTATAGAGAATATGTCGGCGGTCATGATCATCGTGCAAAGTTTGAAGAAGCTCTTGACACTATACCAATCAGTTCATCGGATTCATTGATCATAAGAATACAAAAGATTTTTACCTTGGGTAATGAACCAACAAGCTTTGAGAATGAACCCGAGGTGACGCCTTGCCATGTGGCCGCTAGTGTGGAAGAAGAAACCACGACATCCTCTGCATTTGTTGATGTGGAGGATGTAGCTAAAGGAATGGAAAATCTCCTCTCAGCAAGAAGTTATTGCTATCCAAAGAAGCACTGGGAACGGCCTCAGGTCCAGAAGAAATCATAAAGCCAACACTGATAAACCTCCCGCACCAACTCCTTTTACTCTTCCTCCTGCCTCTCCTTCACTTGTAGTCCCCACAGGGCAAAATGTAATTCTGAGAGTGTAAATGCTAATGTTAATGAAAGGCCGATAGAGCCATTTAAGTATGACCTTGTCGAACATTTGAAGCACATACCTGCACGATTACACATTCTCGATCTACTACAGATGTTGAGAGAAAGTCGAGCCGGTTTCATCGAAGAATTGCAAGCGCTAGATCCTAGTAATCAAGTACATGTGGCAGAATGGCATCAAATAGAGAAGAAGCATCAAGTAGCTAAATCGAAAAGGCCCCAGAAGCAATGTGAAGAGTGTTAGTCCATCTAAAACGCTTCTAAAGATACTGTCTCGTTCTCTAAAAAAGATTTGTTGCTGGGGAACGCCAATCATACAAGCCTTTATATTTCACAGCATACATCAAAGAAGTACCAGTTTCTAGGGTACAAGTGGATCCAGGTCAGCTCTTAATCTTATTACCATTACGGCATTGCAAGAATTGGGAGTTACCCTAAACAAGCTCACCAACACCAATACCACAATACAAGGATACGATGGAAAAATTCAAAATCCCATTTGGAAGATTCGAATCAAATTCCAGCTAGGGAGTTTGGCTTCTGAAGCTACGTTACACGTCGTCAAAACCCGAGCTCGCTATAACACCGTGCTCGGAAGGAGATGGTTGCATGACTACTCCATTGTACCGTCTACCCTTCACTAGTGTTTCAAATACATTGATAATGGTGGAAAGGTACATCGTGTGTTCGCTGATGAGAAGCCTTTCAAAGGAAAAGAGGTTTACTTCACTGATGTAGCCATGTATGAAGAAAGGAAACCCAATATAAAAAAGCTTGCGGTGGGAACGAGTACATTTGGGTTAGCCAAAGCCTCGGGTCAGCAACAAAAGAAGAAGCTGGTGGTACGGTTCACGGATACACACGAACCTTTCACAATCAAGGTGAAACCTAACGTAAAGAAGGGAAAATCCATAGTCATTGCCGCTAAATCTTCTAAATCAGTCAATGTGGCTTCTCCAATTTACCAGCCAAATCAGGGAATCCACTGGCCTGATCTGTTATGGATCCTCAATGGCAATAGTCAATCACCGCAAGATTGCAGTGGAGTTGGACATTATGAAACTCCAATGTATAGTTCGGCATCACAAAGGATGTTTAAACTCGTGATGAGTGCGACGGGAAGTCATCATCAAATTTATCATGCTCTAATGTCCTCATCTCACAACTGAGGGAGTAGGCAAGAGACAGAATCCAGGAGGCTAGGAAGCGAAACTTGCAGCTCAGCTCGACGGGACTTCCTAAGACGTTCATTGGATCTGATACACATATTAGAGGCATCCCAATCAAGGGAAACATAAACGGTCTCCTTACACCATTTAGTTCTCACGCGTCAAGGGCCGGGTGAGTCTGTTGTTAATTATATAGATCGATGGTTGGAATTGGCTTACAGGTGTGAGGAATCTCCTCCTCGGCACGTGTGGATCTCATTATGCCCACATAGCCTACATCATAATTTTTGAATACTATCCATCGGGAAAGATTTCAAAATTTTTGAGGAATTCGCTAGTTTCATGGGAACTATCGGAGATCATATTCTCTCCCCTTTGAGAAACATGAGGAGAAGATCACACTCAACAAATGTAGTATCTGTGGTACAGGATTATGATTCTGAATCTAACTCAGAAGAAAACAAGGGATTGTTCATCGATCCACCGCCAATGGTAGGATATGAGCCTCCTCTTCATCCATACATAGGCCCATATCCAATATTCAAAGTCGAGGGGTCAACCTTTGTGGTACCCGCCAACAAACCTTGGGACGACGACAAGATATTCCATCGGGAAAAAGACGCCTCCACTTCATCTCCACCCGGGGATTTTGTCAGTGAAGACAAGTCGGACATCAAAACGTACAGTCATCAGTCCCACAATATGATAAGAAATATGGGATATAATCTCAAGAAACCTACTAGATTAGGGATGACTGAAAGGATACCGGTACCTTACATCGGTATGACGAAGAGGCAAAAAGAACAATTCGAATGGAATCACCGGATAGAAGAATTTTGGTCAGGTATTGGGTACACTCCTTACCAGAACATACCCAGAGTCACAAAAAGCTTCAGGGCGAAAATAGTGGCATTGACCAAAGAATATGATTCTGATGATTCTTTGGAGACAGATTTACAAGATACAGCTGATTTGAACATCTTCTAGCATCAAGAGGAGGCCCTTGATGATAATGATACAGCATCCCAGGCCACTGATCACTAGCAGCCTGAGTTTGATGAAAGTCAAAATCCATACAAAACTAGCCCTCGGAATAATTTGAATTTGAATCTACAGACCACCGAGCCTCCAAAGTCAAATCCTTGGAAAGGGATCAGGCCTTGGTTTAAATCTCCAAATGATACCCCGGAGGAATTTATGGAGTTGGAAGCTTCTGAAAATAATGTGGAAGAGCCTCCTCCCAACACCCTCCAATTGAAGATCAAGTGCAAGGAGTAAATCTGGGAACCCTAGACAATCCTCGTCCTACCTTTGTAAATGCTCATATTAAAGGACTGGAACTAGAGGATTTCATGTATTTCTTGCGTGAGTTTTGTCGATTGCTTTGCATGGACTTATGCAGAAATGCTAGGATTGGATCCAAAAATTATTGTGCACAAACTAAATATCTCAAAAGATATCAAACCAGTAAAACAAGATCAATGGCGCACCAAACCAAAGATCATGGAAAATATTGAATAAGAAGTACAAAAGCTTCGAGATGTTTAATTTATTCGGGAAGAACAACATCCTGATTGGCTGGCCAATATTGTCCCTGTTACAAAGAAGACTGAGCAAATCAGGATATGTATCGATTTTTGAGATCTAAATAAGACATGTCCGAAAGATGATTTTTCGCTGCCTATCCCCGAAATCATGATTGACAATATGTTTGGGTATGAGAGGATGTCATTCATGGACGGGTTCTCGGGATACAACCAGGTCAAGATGTCCTCAGAAGATGAGAAGCACACCTCATTCAGGACACCATTTGGGGTATACTGTTACACAGTCATGCCCTTCGGCCTCAAGAATGGAGGAGCCACATATCAAAGAGCTATGATGAAAATCTTCCAAGATATCTAGCATAAGACGATTGAATGTTATGTAGGCGATCTCGGCATTAAAAGTAAGAAGAAGGACACTCACCTTGATGATCTATGCAAAGTCTTCTATCGATTGCGGAAGTTCAAATTGCATATGAATCCTCTCAAATGCTTCTTCGGAGCATCTTCAGGAAAGTTCCTCGGATTTGTAGTGCGCAAAGGAGGAATCGAGCTTGACCCAATCAAAGTCAAAGCAATACTAGAGATGCCTCCACCAAAAACTATCAAAGAGCTCAGAGGTATATAGGGCAAATTAGCCTGCATCAGGAGATTCGTCTCTAGCCTATCCGGCAAGTGCAAACCTTTCTCTCGCCTCATGGAGAAAGAGGTTGATTTTTTCTAGGACAAGGAATGCGATGAAGCCTTCAAAGACATCAAAAGGTATATGACCAATCCACCTGTACTGGCAGCTCCAAGGTCAAATGAACCATTTATCCCGTACATAAGGGCCTTAGATCATTCGTTAGGCGCTATGCTAGCTCAAAACAACACTGATGGCAAAGAAGTGGCTCTCTACTATCTATCTCGAATGTTAGTAGGGGCAAAGCACAAATACAAGCCTGTTGAAAAAGAATGCCTGGCTCTTATGCTCGCAGTACAAAAGCTCTGACACTACATACTATCAAATACAGTATATCTAGTGTCCCGGATCAATCCACTGAAGGTATTGATGACAAAGGCTGGTTCTTTGAATGATCGACTAGCCAAATGGTCTATATTATTGTAATGCTATGATATAAGACATACACCAGCAAAAAAAAATCAAAGGGCAGGCCTTGGCAAATTTCATGGCTGAACATCCTTTATCAGAAGACTCCGAATTCAAAGACGACTTTCCGGATGAACACGTATTCTTCGCCGAAAAGATCATTAAACATGTTGTTGATCCCGATCTTCACTGGATCATCCACTTTGACGGAGCTATACGAACCAATGAATTTGGTGAAATGGTGTCAAGAGTGGAAATTATCTTTTGCAGTCCAAAAAGAATATACATCCCTCACTCCTTCTCATTGCAGGAGCCTTGCTCTATCAATCCAGCTGAATATACGGCTCTAATCATGGGGTTGGACTTAATGTTGGAATCTGGCGTCGACATACTGGCTGTATGTAGAAATTCTCACCTGATCATAAAACAAATGAATCTAAAATATGAGGTAAGAAAGCCAAATTTAGTCCCTTACTTCAACAAAGCCCAAAAGCTCAAAGACCAGTTCATGTTGATAGAATTTCGTCATATACCAAGACGTGAAAATGTCAAGGCAAATGCTCTAGTAGGACTAGCAGCTTCAATGGCCTTACTGGAGAATAGTACGGTGGAAATTACTGTCACTGAACGGAAGTTACTGCCACCCCTTGATACTGACCAAGCTATAGCAGATTGCTTTCAAGTCTCGAGAAATAAAGCTCCTTCATATGAAAATTCATTTAGAGACTGGATAGAATTCTTCATTGACTACATCTTACATGCCATCCTACCTGACAACATCAAAGATCGAACTAGTATCCAAAGGCGTGCACACAGATATTATTATGATCTTCCATCCAAAACTCTATATAGAAGGTCATTCTATGGAGTTTTGCTATGATGCCTATCCCAAAAGGAAGTTGAAGAGGCATTAAAACAAGCTCATGCAGGGCTATGTGGCGCTCATCAGGTTGGACCGAAATTACATGACCAGATACGAAGGTTGGGGTATTATTGGCCTACAATGATTGCAGACTCCATACAGAAAACAATGCAAGGAATGCCAAGTTCATGGTGATTACATACACCAACCGCCAACTTATCTGTATCCCACAATGGTGTCTTGGTCTTTTGTAGCCTGGGGCATGGACATCATCGAAAGAATTTATCCTTCATCGGACAAGGGCCACCATTTCATCCTGGCAACCACGGATTATTTCTCCAAATGGTCCAATGCAGTTCCATTGCCGGAGGTGAAAGCTGACACTATAATCAGTTTTGTCAAAAACCACATTATCCATCTTTGGTGTGCCTAAACACTTATATCACGACAATGGGCCCCAGTTCAGCCACGACAAACTCTACAAAGTTTGTGACAGGTATGGATTTGCAGAAGCTTTCAACAAAACCATCTAAAAAATTTCAAAGAAAATGGTCTCCAATAACAAGAAGAAATAGGGAACGAAACTTCACGAAGCTCTTTGGGCTTATTGGACCACAGTTAGTGGTCCGACTAAGTCTACTCCATTTTCTCTTGTTTATGGGTGTGAGGCAGTCATATCCTTGGAAACTCAGTTGCCCTCACTCAGGGTGGCAATTGCAGAAAAGACCACAGATAATCAAAATGCCAAACTAAGACTTCGAGAGTTGGAAAGTCTTGACGAGAAAAGGCTTGCAGCTAGACAAAGCATTGAAATCTACCAAGCTTGCATGACGGGATCTTTCGACAAGAAAGTACGTGAACGAGCCTTTAAGAAAGGAGATCTAGTCCTCGTAGTTAGAAGACCTATGATCCTCACCCACAAATCCAAAGGAAAGTTTGAACCTAACTGGGATGACCTTACGTCATTGACAAAGTCTACTAAAAGGGTGCATATGTTGTTCTCACTGTCGAAGGCAAAAGGTGTATGATGCCCATTAATGGAAAGTTTCTTAAACGTTACTATTCCTAAGCATTTTCAGATTCATTTTCTTAGTTTAAGGATGGTACCTCAAACCTCCTTAACTAAAACTACATTTGTCATTTGGCCTCTACAAATATAGACCCCAGTTAACTTAAAAAAAAAAAAAAAGAAAAACCCTCCTTTATTTGATTTCGAAGAATCAAGGTTGAACCCCGGCCCCCAGCTAATGTTCATTTTAAATGACTAACTTCATAATCAAATTTATCAAACCTAGACCCCGGCTAATGTCCCTACTAGACCCCAACTAATGTCTATTTCCCATCCCACTTCATTATGATTTACTTTTTTTAGTGAGTCATTTGAATATGAAAATCAAAATCATACATTCTTTCCATATCAGAAAGCCATGAAGATAGATATGCAAAAGTGTCACTTTCATTAATAACACTCTCAAAAGTGATTACACATGCACATCCAGATACATCAATGGATGACAAAAAAAAGAAGGAAGATAATCTAGCTATCCTAGAAAGCTTAGCACTTGGCATTGAAGAATTCTACATGCCTCCTCAACGCTTCTTCCTTTATTGTAATGTATCTATGCATTCAGAACTGATGTAGAACATCCACCACTTGGGGAGGATTCTAGCCCTCTATAGCAGCGATTGTGGCGTCATAAGATTTGCCAGAGGTCACCAAATATGCTGGCTTGATTTGTGCACAAACCTCAGCATACCATATTTTATGGGGTGATGTTAGCAAAAGGTCAATGCAATCCAGTGGGCATCCCCGCAAGTACACAAAAAACTAGTCGTTCCGCACATTATCATGTCTTGTGGGATGAAAAAAAGTTTTTTGCAGATGCAATGCACATTTTGGCCAATAATTTATGCTACACATACACCAGGTGCACTCGGTCTATTTCTGTAATTCCGTCTGCACATCAAGCACACTTGTTTGCTGTCACCCCAAACAGTGAGTGACACCTCTTATAACCACTGCTATCATTAAAAGCATGGCCAAGCTTTTGCAAAGATCATTGATCCTTGTCGCTCCAGGCACCGTTAAGCAGGGAAGTCCACTTATTTTGGACGATGTTGTCCACATTCCGGGAGATATGCTCCATCCTAGCACGACCCTCTTGCATTATGCTGCGAGGAGAAGGAGGGGCTTGTGCATCCTCAGCAGCCGAAACCTGCGGAGCCTCAACAGCAGGCTGCTTGCCTTTGGCAATGGCAACAGCATTAGTAACAGTGGAGGAGTAAGAAACATTCTTATCTTTTGAAAAGAAAATAAAAATGTTAGATTACAAGATTTTTCAAAATTTTGGCAGCACCCCCCTCACTTTGAAAATGGGTAGAAAACCCAGAGGAAAGAGATGTACTTGGTTTTCAACCTCGGCAGGTGTCGCGACCCCGGTCCGGGTCCCACGGGCCTAATTCGGGATCGAGACTAATGATTATGTGGATGATGAATAAATGATACACAATCCTATGAATTAGTTTGAATCAAAATGTATACGAGTTCATAAGAGATGCCACTCATACACGCGATTTCCCACAGTGTCCGCGGTGAGGATATCACATCGACACAAATATTTATTTAAGTGCGGAAGCGTGTAGCAAATCTAATTCATACATTCATGTCCAAGATAACAAGATCAAATATATTTAATGCCAGTATCAAAATGAGCAATGATCATTAGCTATTCTCAAAAGAAGGTTAGAGTTTACAACAATATCATTTAATTACAATTCCCAAAAATAGAGGCCAACAAAGGCCAATATAGACAAAGTATCAAGTACCCAAAAAGAATGATTAATTCCTAACCCAAAATGTCACGTGACTCAAACACCCGAATATCTAAACGACATCATCGGCGTGCTACTCAACTAGACGTTATGGTTCTCTGATCGCCTCCTCGTGCTCCTCCTCGGGAAAACCGACGACAGAACCTGAGTACCAAAACAAGGGTCAAACACGACGGTTTGACAAATGGGTGAAAAGATATGACAAAATAGAAATTACTTTGGAAAACGTTTAAACCTATTAGAACAATAATTTCATAAAACGAAAGAATCATTTATTCAAATGCACATGCAATATAAAACAAGTGAGGTATTCAAGGAATTCAGGAAACAAGCAATATGGCAACCACACGAAGCTAAGTTCTCTATCACCGAAGTGACATGAGCATATTGGGATATTGACCTCAGTCACCGAAGTGAGGAGATACAACATAAGTAACATATACATATACATAATAATAATATGGGACATGACTACGGTAGCGAACCGGACATCAGGAACCATAGTAGCAATCTGCAGCATCGGGACAAGACTACGGTAATAACCGGGTAGTGGGATCCAAAGTGCAGCTGGTGGGACGGGAGGGGAATCTCCAAGTCGATGGATCAGACCGGCAAGGTTATCCAAGCTTAGTGGTGCCGACTCATAGGTAAAATGTCGTAAATCAAGACATGTACAAAATTCACATGATGCACTTATATAAACAGGAGGGACGAGGTGCTCAAGGCACAAATATAGTTTCAACGGGAAGTGCATATCGAGACTAGCAAAATGCTACAGTTGCAAGTTCAGTATTTTCGAGAATGGTAAATCATGAATCATGAAGTTCGGGACAAGTATCGGGATTCGAAATTCGATCAAAGTGAATAAATGTCCCGTATGTCATATACGATAAAAATTGGCACTCCTTGAGTTTGGAGACATTCCGGGCTCTTTATACACCTTACGATTTTCAAAGCTTCAAATGAAAACTTGTGATTTGGTTTCTCTTTTCAAAGGGGTACCAAACAATGGTTACAAGTTTTCCCATCACAACAGGGTTCTATGAACAAATGGTTCGCTCGGACTAACAAGGTTCTGTGAGGAGCCTAATACAATTCTGGGAGGGTTCGCTCGAGCGAACTGTCTACTGGAATGGTTCGGAGCCTGATCTGGACACTTTGCTCGAGCGACCACCAGGTTCGCTCGAGCGAACTGTCCAGAAATGGGTTCTAGGACAGTTCTGCTCCCTTTCATTTCCATTTCTTACAACTCCCTTAGCCACATTTTCACTCCACATGGGAGGCTCCAATACTCCTTTCTAACATCATTCAAACTCCACATCAACACTTCCATAATCATCAGTCAAACACCTTCTTCTCCTCCATTACATTCAACCACAAAGAGAAGAGAAAGTCCCAATCACAAGGAGTCATTTAAACTACAATCAAGCAATAAATGAAAACTACCAACCACATTTCCAAAACCATTAAATGAATTAATAAGAGTCATTAATGCACATTTATTTCAAATCAATACAAATCAATAATGGTGAGAAACATGTATTGAAATCATCCATGCATCTCATCAAAATCATTCAAGCTCAAATATCAAATCATCCACTTGCCTCGAGTCCAAGCTAAGCAAAAAGATGTTCTAATCACCCTCTCAAGCTCAAAATCAACAATCTCTACAAAAACCCCGAACAAACCCTAAAATGGGTCAAACAAAGAAATAGGAAGAGAGCTTCCAATAATGGAAATGGAGCTCCTCTAAGGTCACAAGAACACAAATCTAGAAGATGGAGATGATTGCTTACCTATAGGTTCTCCAAATGGGCAAGACAAGCTCAATGAGGATCTTGAAAATGGAGGTTTTCTTGAAAAATGGTATCAAGATGAAGCCTTCAAGGAGAGGAAGAGAATGGTGATCCCCATTTTGATGTTGGTGCAAGTTTGGTGGGAGGCTGAGATGAAGGGAGCAAGAAGAAGAAGAGAAAGCAAGAAAAACCCTAGGTTGGCTCTTATTGTACTGGAAAAGGAGAAAGGGAAAGAGGTCGGTTCTCTTATAAAGGTAATGCAAGTGGGCTCCACTACTAGGAAACATTGTGAGGTCAAAATCATGGCTTTCGGGACTTCAGATGAAATCGACTTTTAATTTCCAAAGTATATGATCGTCGAAATTTAAAGTCAAAATGATCGTCGAAATTTTTAATTTCCAAAAAGTATATGTTTTGTGGGTTTCGGGAATACCAAATATTGGGTCCAGATTTAGTGTAAAAAGGCTGTTTTGCCCTCAATGCAATGGAAGTCGGGTTTCGGGATTCGAGACGGGAACGGGATCAACATGAAAGTTGAAGAGATCGACGAGATTAGTAAAATAAGATAAAAACACCAATCATAGAAATATCGAATAATCCCCCAAGTACACGCAAAGTCATAAAAGGAACCCCCAAAGGGCCCCACTAATCACAAAGGCACTCAAAATTCCCTAATGCTATAATAAACTATTCTAAACCCAAACTGAACCAAAACACACTAAACACACTTAGAACTAACACACGGCTTAATCAACACTAATCGAGGTCACTCGGGTCGAGGTCTTACAGGAGGGCAACAAGTAGAGATTTGCGCACCAAGGTCTCCAATCAAGTAGGGCAGCAAGTACATGATAAAGACCATATGGAGACATGCATAAAGATTGATAAATGCAGAAAAGAAAATCAAAGTAGGAACAAATAGCCAGCGGCCAAGATTCTATCAATCCAAAAACCGAGCGGCTAAGTCAGAAACAGGACTGGGCAGCTAAGGTTTTGATATCCTAGTGCTCAATGGCTAAAGCACGGTGGCTTCGTCAGCGGTCAACATTCAAGACTCAGCGGTCAATCACTAGGCTTTTGCAGGGAAAACCCTAACAACCGCTACCTCACTGCATTGAGGGCTAGCAGCTAACCAAAACCTCCCACAAGCTATAGTCGTTCATCCCCAACATCCAGCTGCTAAGGTCAGCCCATCAGCGGTCAGTATATGCATTAAGACCTTGGGCGGCCAAAAGCCCCAAATTAAAAAGGCTTAATGGCCAACTATTCTGTGGCCAAGTCGCAAAATACCCAGCAGTCACCCACAACATTGGATGGCCACTTATCTCCCCCGACGATGATCGTCATTCAAGTGCCAGGTCATCGCTTGAAAACCACACTGACAGGGTGTGTGTTCCATAAAAGCAAAGGAGGGGTAAAACCTTGGAACTCTTCATCTTCTACGGAAAGAAAGAAAAGAAAAAAAAAGGGAAATTTCCCACAAACGGCAGAAGGCAAGGTCCTTGACTGGAACCAGGCAGCCATTCTGCTTAGACTGTTGGCTTGAAATCACCAACTAGGCCGCTGCAATGGAAAATCAAAACCCTAAATGGGTTATGTGCTCAAGCCAAAACCGAAAAGACTGGAGTCCATGCCAAAGTCAGACCACGCATCAGGTCGTCACAGAGCAAGCAAAAGGAGAGGGAAAAAACCTAAATCTTTAACCGAAAGGAGATTATCTGTCCACAAGTGCAAAAAAAAAAAAAAAAAGAATATGCAAATGCAATACATATATAAAAAAAAAGGAAGAGGAAAAAGAAAGAGAAGTTACACTTCTAAAGAGGATGATTACCAGCCATTGTCTCTGAAGTGAAGGAAGGAAATTGCATTAGAGACTTAAAGAAGAAGGAGAGACCAGAAAAAGACTCCGGCATGCCAGAAGCTCTGAGAAGCATGGAGATTCTGGAAATCTGAAACAGTGAAGTGAAAAAAAAGGTGAAGATCCCTCCTTTATAATATCTAACGCCTCGATTTTTGCAAAAGGGGCCGGCTGCGGAGTTAAGAGCCCAACGGCTACTCTGGAAATAGATTAATGCCCAGCGGCTACTTTGGAAATGAAATGATGCCCAACAGCCATCCTGAAATCACTTCAGCGGCCAAAGTCTAAAAGCAAGCAAAAACAAAAGACTGGCCGGTCAGCGTGCGGTTCAAGGAGACGACGTTTGGATTTTGAACTCCTTTTTGAAATCTATGGAGCCGCCAAAATTCAAAAGTGACGTCAATATAATGGTCCATTCAGAAATACCTTTGAATAGACTGGTCATATGCTCAATTTGGAGTTAATTTGCCTATTGAACCACCAAAATCCCATCAAAGTGCAATCAATGCAACAAATCCTAAGCTTTTCATTCATACCTGACAAAATCAACTTACTTTTTATCTCCAAAAGAGAAAACCCTTCAAAAAGTTATTCTACACATCTTGGGATTCTTCATTGGGCTTTTCCCCCATAATCCCCATGGAGATGCAAACAAAGGATATCTGCGAAAAAGCATGGCATGAGCAGCTTTTAAAATAAATGCTCTACACCTTTCCATCAAAAGTACAGATTTGTGAAATTCCCGAGGCACAACGATTACCATAACACACTTCAATCATTGTACCTTGAGGGGGGCACTTGTTGACATGCAAAAAATCCATCTACCCGTGTGTAACCCTCCCAAAGGCAAATTACTCATTTCTCCAAAAAGAAATGATGACATTAAAGTTTGGCCAGCCACAGTAAGAGATTTCCTCAGCGGCTACTGACTATAAGGCCCATTGGCTGTTGCAACCCTTGAACACAGTGGCCGCTCAAAGCAATGAGGCAGCCGCTGATCTCCAGTAATACACACTAGCCACTAGTCTCAAAGCAATGAAGTGACCATTGGGCATCATACACACTGGTTACTCAAAGCAGTGAAGCAGTTGCTAGTCTCTAGTCAAAAAGTGACCCCTGGACTCATGCGCACTAGCCGGCCGCACTCTTTTCCTTTCGGCTACTGAGCGCCCATGATCTCCCACAAACTAGCCAGTTCCATTTTCTCATGGCCGCTGAACCTGTAGCATTTCTCATTGAAGACGGTTTTGAAAACCACCTCCACTCTTCCATGATCTCCAGCAGTTATAGCTCTCCAGCAACTATAACTCCTTCAAAAGATATAAAAGACTTGGTAGAGCGTGAAAACCCCGCGCCCCAGCACCTAGATTCAAGCACAAGAAACCCATACACTCTGCCATTTTTTTTTAAGACTCTCTCCTCGAAATGGTGAGAATTAGGTAGTAGTAGAGACCTCTCTTTAGACCTTGGCGACAGCTTCTGAAATGCAATCTTTGTTCCTCCCACCATGGAGGAAGGATGGAGGTTGTCTATGTTACATTGTATGGACTCAATCCATCAGATGATATAATAAATTGATTAATTTCTTTATTTATCAATAATATCATGCTTTCCTTTCATGAGATGAATGGTGTTTTACTACTTAATGCACATGACCAATACATATGACATGATGGTTCATGAGATGAACTGGGTCCCATTAGTATATTAGATGTGATATATATATGTATGGATGAAATCCACACACGGGAGACATGTATCACAAATCTTATACTTAAATATCTTCACAACCGGTGATGAGACTTGGCATCTCATCTGATAAGGTTGCAGCACTTTGATCACTATGAGATAGTGTGATTTGTCTCAATCATCAGAATGTAAGATTCTGGATCACGGTGCTGGTACATTGGATGTATTGAAGGACCATGAGAAGCACCTTAT
>QPKB01000006.1:48437083-48621352 GCA_003546025.1 Camphora micrantha
ATAAGGTGCTTCTCATGGTCCTTCAATACATCCAATGTACCAGCACCGTGATCCAGAATCTTACATTCTGATGATTGAGACAAATCACACTATCTCATAGTGATCAAAGTGCTGCAACCTTATCAGATGAGATGCCAAGTCTCATCACCGGTTGTGAAGATATTTAAGTATAAGATTTGTGATACATGTCTCCCGTGTGTGGATTTCATCCATACATATATATATCACATCTAATATACTAATGGGACCCAGTTCATCTCATGAACCATCATGTCATATGTATTGGTCATGTGCATTAAGTAGTAAAACACCATTCATCTCATGAAAGAAAAGCATGATATTATTGATAAATAAAGAAGTTAATCAATTTATTTCATCATCTGATAGATTGAGTCCATACAATCTAACAAAGTTTACATCAAGATCATTTAATTACACTTCCCAAAAATAGAGGCCAACAAAGGCGAATAATCAATTATCAATTTCCCAAAAGAATGGTTAGTCCCAACCCAAAATATTACGCAACTCGGGCAACCGAATGTCTAAACGACATCATCGGCATGCCACTCTACTAGACGCTACGGTTCTCCGACCGCCTCCTCATGCTCCTCCTCGGGATAACCAACAATGGGACCTGAGTACCAAAGCAAGGGGTCAAACACAACGGTTTGGCAGGTGGGTGAAAAGATATAACAATAATAGAATTTACCTTGGAAAACATTTAAACCTGTTAAAATAATAAATTTCATAAAATAATAGAATCATTTATTCAAATCATAAATGTAATCTAAAACAAGTAAGGTATCCAAGGAAATCGGGAAACAAGCAAGATGACAACCACACAAAGCTAAGTCCTCTATCGCTGAAGTGACATTAGCATATTGGGATGTTGACCTCAGTCACCGAAGTGAGGAGATGCAACATAAGTAACATATACAAATACATAATAATACGGGACATAACCACGGTAGCGAACTGAGCATTGGGAACCATAGTAGCAATCTGTAGCAATGGGACAAGACCACGGTAATAACCGGGAAGCGGGATCCAAACTGCAGCTGGCGGGACTGGAGGGGGATCTCCAAGTCGGTGGATCAAACTGAAAGTCCGGGATCCTAACCCTAGAGGGGGGGTGAATAGGGTGATCTACACTTAATGACTAATTATGGCCAATTTTAACTTTATTAACAAACAACTAGTCACATGTGATGATTAACATACAATATGCGGAAGTTTAAACAAAATAATCACCACAAAGCAAACACCACTACACAATGATTTATAGTGGTTCGGCCTCAATGCCTACATCCACTACCGGCTTGTGTCTCAACACCCCACCGGATTTCCACTATTTATGCTTTTGAAAAAGGCTAAGCAATAACCTCTACAATATGCTTTCCAAGGATAAGCAATAACCTAACAATGTTGTTTTTCTAGGCTTAACAACAACCTATACAAGATGCTTTTCTAGGCTAAGCAATAACCTTTACACAATGCTTTTCTTAGGCTAAGCAATAACCCTTACAATAAAGAGATTTTCTCTCAAGGTAGTGTCTTCACAAAACACTCTAAGAGAATACAATTAAGCTCAATTACAATGCCTCTTAATTAGGCGGATAAGAAATTGAAAATCTAACTCACACAAACACTATATGAATGCAAAGGTGTATGTTCATGATGTGTGTGTGTGTGATAACTTCAATCAAGTTAAAATTAAGCCCAATCAATATTTGCTTAATGCATTTAAAAGTTTAAGGCACACAAAAGATTTGATTGAAGTGAAATGCAAATCACATGTATAAATACTAACTTGTTGATGATATAAAAATCAAAGGTTCACAAGTTGTATGAAACTATTTAAGACTAAACATGTGATGCATGTGCAATGTTGTTTTCAAAACCAAACTAATTTAACTAAAGTTTAAATGAATGAAAACAACAATGTGATTCAACCAAGTAAATGAAACATGTTATAAAAGAAATCAAAAGATTTGACAACACATGTTTTATAAAGTTTTAAAACAAACTTGGTTTGAAATCAAAGGTGAAGAATCCAATCCAACTTAAATTAAGGATTAAGAGAAGTGATGGATTCAACACATCATAGTTAACATGCTAAAATTAATTTACCAATAATTTAAACAAAGCATGAAACATATGATAATGAAAAGTAAAACTTACTTAGAGATTTAACTTCATTAATCCAAGCTTTAGCTTTCCATTAGACCCCTTGATCTCTCTTAGTTCATCCCCTTTCTTTTGTCTCCAAACACCTCAAAGAAGACTAAAATGTTCAACCTTTTTCTCATGGGAATGAACCTCAATTTATAGTCAAAAAGTGACTTTTCACGTGTCCCCGGTCGACCTGGTACATGGCGCGGTCGACCCGGGCTCAACGGTCATAATTCTGACCGTTTGAAAAGAGAGCCCAACGGCTCTTTCCCGGTCGACCGCGCAGTGTGGCCGGTCGACCGGGTCCATAGGCTCGGTCGACCGGCCACGCTGCGCGGTCGACTCGGGCCTGGGACCAATTTCCTCCAAAAAATGTATTCTTAAAGTATTTTCTTGTGGGGACTTTTGGGCCATGGAATCAAGTATGGAAACATGTTTTAAATCATTCTAAGAGTTTTAAAAACATGAAACATAAAAGCCTAAAAAGATTTAAAAGATTTAAAACATAGGCTAGCTTGATTCATAAAACTTCTTTTTCAAATTAAAATGCATCCAATCAAAACATGCATGAAACATATGATTTACAAGATTTAAAACAATGCATGAGTAAATCAAGATTTCAAGATTTTCTAAATCAATGCATGTGTGAAAATTCGAATGATGATTAAAATGATAATGCATCCATCAAATTGCAAATACAAAATCCCTAACAATTTCCCCCTTTGCAATTTGATGGCAACTTACTCATCACTGAAATTACACAACAAGTCTTCAGCTCCCCCTAAGCTGGACAAGTCTTGAAATCTTCTTGGATGCTCCTCCTCTTAGCTTGGGCTCTTGAGCTCTTTTCTTCAATCTTCTTGATGCTTGGAGTTTGAACATTCTTCAAGCTTTCTCTTCTTCTTTCCTTTCTATGACCAAGCATCTTCTTTAGCTCCCAAGCTTTCACTTCTTTCACTCTCCCCCTTTGACCATGCACTCTCTCCTTTTGGCAAGATATGCATTCTCTCCCCCTGTAGAAGATCATACAATATCTTCCCTTAGGATGTATGGTCATACTCTCCCTCTTGAGACAACTTGATTGCTCTCTCCCCCTTTGACATTAAATTGCAAAGGTACCTACACACATGAAATAAGGAAAATACATTTTAGTAGCACCTGTTAACAAAAGAAAACGAAAATGAAACACATAACAGGCCATCATGTATGGTTAGAAGTCTCTAAGGGTTCATAGCCAATACAAAGGTCAATTTGATCAAAACTAAAACTTCCTATGAAGGTTTACACTCCCCCTCAATCCATTCTCTTCTTTTGTCAAACTTTTGACAAATATTTAACTATTTGGAGCAAGAAGAAGATGGTTTTAACAATTGAGGAAAAACTTCAAGGAAAGAATTAGAAACATATAACTATAGAACTTAATATGATCAAATTGCCAATATAAAGAGCAAGGCCAAGGAGAAAAGCGATCATGGATACCAATTGGAATATATATATAAAACAAATATACCAATTGAGATTCAAGGATATGACTATTAAAACAATCACTCTAACATGGAGTTAAAAAGAATATAACTATTAGGAAAAATCCAAATTAGAGCTATCCATGATGTTATGAGGTTTTCTAATCACAGCATCAATCAATATAACTTATGAAAATCATATGCTACGAAAATTTTGAAATCATTTCATCCAATCATTAAATATGACTATCAAGTGCAAGATGAATGAAATGAAATTCAAACATGAAGCCAACCTCAACTATTAACCAACCAATATTATGCTCACATAAACATGGTGGTCATGATATTTACCTATATGAGCAAGAGAGGTGGCAAACATGAAATTTATGATGCTAATGGAATGTGACATGGAATGAAAACATATTACTATAAAGTTCAATCCAATGTACATGGTCTATCACATTCTCAAGATATGACATCAATTGGATATTACAACAATCGAAAATTATACCAACTGAAACCAATTGAATTTGAAAACATGATTAAGGGCAAGGATGTGACAAACACAAAATTCCATCAAGCATCATAAATGGATATTCATCACTTTTAATGATATAACTAATAAGCATTGTGATGAACATAAGAAATTGCATAAAAAGATATGAATTAAAAGAAAATGCAATTTACGAAGTATCAAAATCATATGAATTCAACATCTAAGATATCCATCAAACAATAGATATAACTATAAAAATACAAGTAATGGATTTCAAAGAGGCTCATATGATTGAGATCACTAGTATGAAGTTGAAACATGTATTAGAATGACATCTTTAAGAGAATATACATGAAACAACATCATAACCATCCATTTCAAAAATAATTACTTAGAAAGCATAAAGGATGGATTTGAGAGTTCTTAGTATGGTATCTTCAAATATAACTAAGATTACAACCATACAAGGAACTCATTGACATTTGCATAGAGAGGATCTATTACAATCAAGATCTAACTCATACCATATCATTAACAAAGAATACAACCATGTGTGCACAGAAGGTATGAAGTTAGAAAGATATCATAGATCACATATAGATGAAAAAGGATTTCACATATGGGTTTACCTATAAAGAACAATGGTTTAAATCAAATTCATCTAAGATGATCCATTAATCTATCATGCAAAATCTCTACCCTTAGCAAATGTACTAAGTTTACAATGCAATGGAAAGGGATATGAATATCATATCAAATGAGTGTAGCATATAAAAACTCATATGTACTTTTGAATCTCAAATGATCATGAAACAAAAGATTTTACTATAAAGAGCATAAACATCATCAATTTGCATTAATGAAAGGATATCCAAGTTTAAGAAAAATATGCAAATCAATGAGACCATACCCAACCATGCAATGTAAAACATCAAAATCAATTTGCTTTTGAAAGAATGTGACTTTGTTGAGTAAAGTAGCAAATTGTTTGTAAACTTTATCTCCTTACAAAAGATATATTCATAACTAGGCACAAGGAAATAAATTCAAGGAAAATGCTTTTATAAATATAACCAATAAAGCTTAGAACATTTTCCAACATCAATTGATCATGAAAAATCTTAGCTATGAAAGCTTATGTAATCACAATCAATTGACCATCAATAGAAATGCAATGCAAGAGATATAACTAAATGAGAGCAAAAAGCAAATCTATCATGAGGAAAATATAATCAAATGATTTTGAAAACCATGATATGTAACTAGAGAAGTACATGAAAACAAAATCAATTGATTACAAATAAACATTGCATTTAAAGAAATGTAACTAATGAAATAACATAAATGCAAATGATCATGACCAACAATATGATTTAACTATAAAGGGTAGGTTGGTCAATGAGGTTCAAGGCCTTAAGGTTTGACTAAGTATATAACTTTAGGAATCCACCTAAGGTCTTGAGAGGGTTGATCTTTGAGGTCTAGGTTAGAAGTCCCACCAACTATAGGAGATTTGACTTGATAAATTTTCAATTTAGACTTATCACCATTATGTTTAGTTTTAACTAAATTTAGCTTGGGTTAGTGAATAGTCTTTTGAGGTTGGTGATTCTTCTTCTTAGGGGGTTGATTTCTTTTCTTCTTATTTTCTCCCTTTATTTGACTTTTGAATTTTAAATTTAACTTAGCTATTTTCTTCAAAAGTTCTTTCATGGGTTGATTTAAGGGAAATAGGTTGAGAAGCTTTTTGTTTATAGATTCTTTTATAATTGGTTTAACTTGTTTAACCTTTTTAGAATCTATCTTAGGATACTCCTTTTTAATTGATTTAACTTGTTTAATCTTCTTGGAGTCTTCTTTGATTTTTAGTGTCTTACCCTTTATAGATTTTGATTCTACTTTCTTGAGTTCAAAGATGGGTTTAGACACATGGCTTCTTCTTAGTTTGCACTCAAACCTAAAATGCCCTTCAATGCCACAATAATTACATTTAGACATGGGCAAGGAAATATGAGTGCTAGAGAATGAGGACTCACCTTTCACAAAAGTGTTGGTGAATTTAGGGTCATGTGAAATATTCCTATTGTAACCAAGACCCGTCCTATCTCTTTGAGATTTACCCAACCTAAATAATTTTTCAAATTTCTCTTCACCTTGGGTAAATTTGCACTCATACTTTTGTTTGTAGCTTTCAAGTTGAGTGACTTGCTTTTTAAGGGTTGAATTTTCATTTTTAACTTTTGTTAGTTCATTTTCAATTCCCTTAAATTTGTTTAGTTCTTCATGGGCAAGTTTTAACTCAAATTTAAGTTCATTAATAACATTAGATCCAAGTTCTAAAGTTTTTATCTTATTTTGAGCATTAGATAAATTTTCCTTAGAAGTAGTCAACTTGGATTCTAGGTTGTTAATGTTTTTGTCTTGCCTATGTAATTGATCTCTTAGTTTTGAATTTTCCTTATTAAGATCATCATTTTCTATTTTTAATTCATTTAGATCATCTTTAATATTATGAAGGTTATTTAAAGAGATCATAAACTTAGAGTCTAGACAATGTATAACTTCTTCTTTCTCTCTAAGTTCATCTTTTGAAGAAACTAATTCTTGGTTTAGTCTTTTAGATTCTTCTCTTAATTTTTTATTTTTCTTATCAAGCTCTATGGACAAAGTATATAATTCCTCATAGGCTTGTTGAAGGTCATCTTCATTTTCATCATTTTCTTCCTCTTTTAATTCAAATTGAGATTCATTAATTTCAAGGTTTGAATCTCCAAAAGAGGGAAGGAGGGGTCTAGAAGAATCTACACATGAATCTATACAACCTAACATAGTGGAATCCATTCTAATGATTTTCATGAAAATACAACACTAGGGTTTTGACTCTAGGTTTTTACACCTAATCAAGAGTTCCAAAAACACTTGATCCAAAAATAGAGCATAAGGCTCTGATACCAATTGAAAGTCCGGGATCCTTACCCTAGAGGGGGGGTGAATAGGGTGATCTACACTTTATGACTAATTATGGCCAATTTTAATTATGTCTAAACATGTGATGCATGTGCAATGTTGTTTTCAAAACCAAACTAATTTAACTAAAGTTTAAATGAATGAAAACAACAATGTGATTCAACCAAGTAAATGACCCATGTTATAAAAGAAATCAAAGGATTTGACAAAACATGTTTTATAAAGTTTTAAAACAAACTTGGTTTGAAATCAAGGGTGAAGAATCCAATCCAACTTAAATCGAAGATTAAGAGAAGTGATGGATTCAACACATCATAGTTAACATGCTAAAATTAATTTACCAATAATTTAAACAAAACATGAAACATATGATAATGAAAAGTAAAACTTACTTAGAGATTTAACTTCATTAATCCAAGCTTTAGCTTTCCATTAGACCCCTTGATCTCTCTTAGTTCATCCCCTTTCTTTTGTCTCCAAACACCTCAAAGAAGACTAAAATGTTCAACGCTTTTCTCATGGGAATGAACCTCATTTTATAGTCAAAAAGTGACTTCTGGCGTGTCCCCGGTCGATCTGGTACATGGCTCGGTCGACCCGGGCTCAACGGTCATAAATCTGACCGTTTGAGAAAAATCTGCAACAGCTCTTTTCCCGGTCGACCTGCAATGTGGCAGGTTAACCGGGTCCATGGCCAGGTCGACCTGCCACACTGCAGGTTGACTAGCCTGGGACCTTTTTCCCAAAAATTGTATATTTAAAGTATTTCTTTGTGGGAACTTTTGGGCCATTGAATCAAGCATGGAAACATGATTTTAATTCAATCTAAGTGCTTTTAAAATCATGAAACATAAAAGCCTAAAATGATTTGAAAGATTTAAAACATAGGCTAGCTTGATTCATAAAACTTCTTTTCAAAAACTAATTGCATCCAAGTTTAAAACCAAAACATGCATAAATCATTATTTCTAAAAGACATAAAAACAATGCATGAGAAAATCAAGATTTCAAGTTTTTCTAAATCAATGCAAGTGTGAAAATTCAAATGATGCTAAGATGATAATGATCCATCAAATTGCAATACGCAAAATTCCTAACATATACCAACACAAGAAGATTTGAAGCAGGCAGTGATGTTCGAAGCTCATCACACTAGATATTCTATGCATCGGGGAAGCACAAAAATGTATAGAAAACTCAAAGGCAGATTCTGGTGGAAAAATTGGAAGCAGGAGATAGCATGTTATGTGTCTTCCTGCTTAACTTGCCAGCATATGAAATTTGAGCACCGAAAGCCGCTTGGATTACTTCATCCACTGAATATTCCTAGATGGAAGTGGGAACACATTACGATGGACTTTGTATCTGATTTACCCAAGACGAAGAAACAGCATGATATTGTATGGGTAATCGTTGATCGTCTTACGAAGTCCGCACACTTCCTTCCATTTAGAAAGGATATGGGATTCGGTGATATGTCCAGATTGTTTGTCAAGGAAGTGACTCGATTGCATGGAACACCGGTCTCAATTGTCTCCGATCGGAATAATCTGTTTGTATCCGCATTTTGGCAGTCATTTCAAATTCCATGGGTACTAGGCCTTGGTTTAGTACTGCTTATCATCCACAAACAGACGGACAATCGGAACGAACTATACATAGTTTGGAAGACTTGTTTCGTGCCAGTGTTGTTGATTTCGGGAGTGATTAGGATGACCACTTGGCGTTGTGCGAATTTGCGTACAATAATAGCTATCACTCCAGTATTGAGATGGCACCATTTGAGGCACTGTACCGTTGAAGATGTAAGACTCCAGTGAGCTAGGAAGAGGTTGGAACTCGAAGTTTCCATGGCCCTACGATCATTGCTAAAATAGTAGAGAAGGTTTAGAAAATACAGGATATGTTAAAGGTTGCTAGATCAAGGCAGAAAAGCTATGCTGATAATCGTCGGCGTGATCTAAAATTTGCAGTTGATGATCTAGTCTTTTTAAAGACTTCTCCAATGAAGGGTACTATCCGATTCGGACAGAAAGGGAAACTTTCCTCGAGATTCATTGGACCTTTCAAAATCTCAAGCCGGATTGGAAATGTGGCTTATCGCCTAGACCTTCCAGCAGAACTCTCCGGTATTCACAATGTATTTCATGTTTTAATGCTTCGAAAGTATATGGCTGATCCTTCACATGTCATTCGTCATGAAGAGATTCAAGTGTTACCAAACACCACATATGTTGAGAGGCCAATTCAGATTATAGATACCAAAGAGGCAGTTCTACGTACAAAGATGATAAATTGGGTCAAGGTCCTTTGTGATCATCATGAAGCTAGTGAAGCTACATGGGAGCTTGAGGAGCAAATAACTCAGAAGTATCCCGAACTGTTCGTTTAGGTAACTTTAATTTGAATTATTTATTGGTTCGTACTGATTTATACTGCATTCGGAGGACAAAATGATTCTAAAAGTTTAGGGGAATGTTAGGGCCCGTCCCGAGTTAATCAAGATTAACTCTAATTGATTGGAAATTAAGCTAATTAACTATATTTAATTAAGCTAATGATGGTTTATGGCCAGATGGAATTGAATCGGCCTAAAATGAATGATTTAGGCCTAATGAAATGATATTGAAATAGATTAAATGAATTGAATGGATTTCTGACTCAAACAAGGAAACTATGGACTTTTTCTTAAATAGGGATTTTCACGTATTTTATCGACTATGGAAACTGTTGATACCAACGCGTGTATCTTGGCGAGTACATTAACTTTCATAGAAGACTTGAAGTCGTTCGACGAAAATCGAATCAAATGACCCTTCATTTGACTTGAATCGTAAATCGGGAGAGATTGTGGACTTAAACGCAAAATGTGAGCTTATGTAACCTAAAATGAGCTTCAATGAGCTTATTCATCTCATTTGCAAACCCTAGACTCAACTCTTCTCCTTTTCTTATTCATTCTTCCATTCTCCTCTCCATCAAGCATCAAGAGTGAAGCTTTATAGCGGTTTTGAAGAAGACTTCATCTTCTCCATCTTCTTCATCTTCTTCCTTGAGCTTTTCTTGAAGAAAGACATTCAAGTTGAGAAGTTTCCACTCAAGCCTAACCTAAAGAAAGGGTTTGTATTTATCACTCTCCAAATAGAGGCAAGTATATACATTCCTATGTTTTATGATGTTATTAGAGTGCTTAAAGTTCAAATAACTCAATTTGCATAAGTTAGCTTCAGAAAACTGAAGCTTTGGAAATTCGTTCCTGGAGTAATTCGACTAGCCGCAAGGCTAACCGCCAAGCTAACCGCCAGAAATTCACGAATTGGTCAGTCTCTAGAAAACTGACCGCTGAATTTTGGTTAGCCGAAAGGTAACCGTGAGCTGACCGAATTTAGGTCAGTGATTACCATCAGAATACGAGCTTCTGGAAAGCTAACCGTAGGTAGCCGAATGAGTTCGGCTAACCGAAATTGAAATTTCAGTTAGCCGAGAGGTGACCGACGAGGTGACCGAACTACCTGAATGCATCAGAAATTTGTGAGGTTCTGGAAAGCTAACTGAACCTAGTTCGACTAGCTGCCTACTAGATTTCGGCTAACCGCCAGGTAATCGTCAAGGTAACCGCCACTGAGGAAAATTACAGATTGAATTCTGATTCTTTCTGAATTGAGAGCGTCAGCTAAGGTTATCGGAATGCACAATTTAATTAAAGTAATGTCATCCATAGTAACACGTGCATCGATAACGAACGTTTCACTCAATTGTTTGGTTTAGATAATTGTTTAGGATGGGAATAGGATTGACTAGAATGACTGAATTTTTATTTGAATTATGAGTCTGGCACTACATAGTAGTTTCCTAAGCTCATTATTGAGTCATACTGAATTAACACTGAATGAATAATAAACAGGTACTAAAGGAACAACAATCTTACAGCAGTAGATGGATTTGGGGGCATTCCGGAGCTCTGTAGTGATACTAGTGATCTTTGAGCCAGACACTGGGAAATCCCACCCTTATTGGACCGAAAGGTCTCATATATTGGACTAACGAGTCCCACTGACAAGCCATTAATAAATGTTTAATGTAATGAATGAATTAAATGTGAATGCTGAAATGAACAAATATGAAATGCTTCCTTTGGGAAGAATCAAATTGAACTGAAACCAATACTATTGTAGTTGCCAATATAGTTATTATTATTACTTGTGTTTAAATTGCACAAGACATTATCATAGAATTGATTGTCTAGAATTGATGAAATTAATATATGCTATCATAGAATTGTATATGCATTGTTGAACCGTCATGTTCACAGTGTTACTGATGATATTACATGCCCTGTTTCCCGTGCCAATCAGGCAAAGGACGAGCCACCAGCACAGGATGCCCATCTGATACCCCCAGAAGGTTTAATCGAATGGACTTAAATCGGAGTGCCAAAGGAAAGAATGTTTTGGAGATATTTCATAGACATTTTTGTATATTCATTTTGAATAGTAATTAGATGTCACCTGCATTGTAATTGAATATGCAATTGTTGACTTAGTTGTACATGGATTATGTATATTGGCTTTAATTATGTAAAGTACTTGTTAGTTTCTTTTTTTTTTAAATGATTGTCAATGTATACATATATGTGTTTCCGCTATTGTACATTGACATGTACATATGCAAGATCCCTTGTGAACTTTGTCTTAACTTCGGTTAATTCAGGGTTTACGGGAGTAAGTATGATGAATTCGCGACCCGTGGTTAGTCAAGATTAGTCGGATCTCGGGCCCGGGTCATGACAGGCTAACACAAAGTTAGGAAATGGGATCTAAGGGGCTACCATTACACAGAATAGAAGATGGGAAGGAAGCTCTTATCTCTAAGACCATCACTTAACAAGAAGAAGCTTGGAGAAGGGGTTGCCCATCTTGGTTTAGCACAATAATGGTGTCTAAAGAGAGCTCGAGATAAGGAGAAGAAGATGGTGAGCTCCAATCTCCATTTGGCAAGGGTTTCTCCATGAATGGGAGAAGAAAACAAAGAGAAAAGGGAGGGGAGAGCTCAGTTGCAGAGTTCTCCCTTGGCTGGAATGAACGAGCGAGAAGAGAGGAGGGTGGTACTTTTTTATAATGGGTGGGTGTGGGCCCCACCACACTTAAAACTTGTCAAGGGTAAAACATCAATTTTTAGGCTCCAAATGCCATCGACGAAGAAGAGAAAAATGTTTCTCATAAAATAAACTTCTCAAAAATTTTAATTTTGGCATGTTTCTGAGATCTTGAAATTTCAGTCCAGATTCAATGTGAAAAGACTTATTTTGCCCCTAGGGCTGGAAAAACTGGTTTTCGAAGCTTCGAATGGGTACAGAGAGAACATGAATGTTATAGGGAATAACGAAACTAGTCAAACAAAGCCAAAATAAAATTTTGTGAATCATAAAGAACCTCCCCATGTAAACCACACAAAACAAATAGGACCCTACAGTCACTAACTAGGTTCATTGGCTCTCAAAACTCCTCAAAACTAATGAAAAGTCATTCTAACTCACAAACTCAACCAATCAACCACTAATCCCATTTAGAAAACTAATCCACAAATAAAATAACACTAATCCCAAAAATTAAGGGTCGGGGTCTCACAAGCTCTAATCTCAAACTAGGCTGCAGTGGTTGCAGGTAGAACTATACAAGTGGGTGGGGCAACAGAAGCGGGTGCAAATAACTCATTGAGAGTTCTCTCTTAATTTTCCATTTTGGGAATAATTGAGAAGTTACTGCAAACTTGATGGGTGACTCAAATAGTTCAAATCAGGTTAGACGACCTCTCTCATGTATCCAAGTTTGCATAAGCCAAGGTGCAACCTACCTAAACTAAATGAAAGATCCTATTAGGCCCTAGACTGATGCACACGCAGTCAATCACACATTAATGTTAACACACCAATAATCTAATGGGTTAGCCTATGTCAACTAGACAACTCCTTAACTGGTTGAAGAGTGCACCAAAGCCTCCAATCCAGTATTATAAAACCTTAGTTGATAGATCAGCCCCTAGGTAAGGGTAGGATTACATAATGAACCCGTTTGAGAGACCCTTGCCTCGAACATTCTAGCTGTCTCCACACTCTGGACAAGGCGTTTCTTAGATCAACTTTGGTCAAATAGCGCAATTGGTGCAACATTTGGTGGTCTTCGTCCTAATGAGCTCAAAGATCCTAAGGCCAATGTCTAATTGATTTTAAATTATTAGCTTTGGTGCCTAAAGTGGGGTGTGGTTAACCTAATGGGAAAGAATCCGATGATGAAATCCGGCCCTTATCTTATAGGGGTGAGAACTCCCTTAGTAAGTGTGTGATTCCAATTTAATCAATGTGTGACATTCAATCAATCATACTTTTGCTGAAATTTCACAACCATGAATTCACCCACTTACTGAAGAGGCATGGGTAGGGTTTCAGTACACACCTCCCACTCAAGATGGGGGAAGATCTAGTTGAGTCGACTCGGACCATCAATACCTCGACTCAGTGTACCAACCCGAGGTGCAGAGACAGTATCATCCAACTATCGTCCTTCTTTGCCCATAACTATTACAATTTGGGCCTTTCCAGAATTAAAAATAATTAAAATGATTACACTTTGGAAGTCCTACTACAATGGATCTAAAAAAACTACTATTACTATAAAAAAAAATTCCTTTCCCACTTTGATTGCGTTCCTTTTACATGATTCTTCTCATGGAAACTTATTGAAAATTATTAGTGCTCCAAATCTAGTAACTCCTTCCTTTAAATGCTTCATCCTTTTTTTTTTCTTTAATCTTGCAAAATCAACTACCAAAGTGTAAAAAGAAAAAGTAAATTGCTAAACGGCTAAAGTCTTACAAGAAAAAAAAATTCAAATAAAATAAAATAAAATAAAATCCTAAACTAAACTAGAGTAAAAATAAAAAAATCAGGTTTTCAAAACCATTTTCAGGAACAAATCCCAGGCAATGGCACCAAGATTTTGATGTGCTCAAACTCAAAATAATTAACCGCAATCGCACAAATTTTTATTAATTAGACAGTGGCAAGTACGGGTCAATCCACAGGGATTTGCATAAACAAGATCCAAAAACCCTCAATCAATTTTCACACTAATTAGGATTTTAAAACACAATTAATCAATAAAATAATAACTAAAATGCTATCAAAGGAAATTAAAGCAAACTTATCAAAGAAAGATAGATTAGGGTATTGGATTCCACCAAAACAGATTTACTCATCCCAAAATTACTTTCTAACCTTATCCCCATAAAACTCAACCCATTGAGGAAGCAATTACCTTGGATTGGAGGATTTAGCTTTAAAAACCTTTTTTCTTAAAAATCCAATTCTCTAACAAGTATCAAAGACTCCCTTCACTTCAACATGTTGAAACTCTAATCACTATTTATCAAGATCAAGCACAAACCATTAAAGGATTTTAACCTAAACATAATATGTCAAGATCAAGCATAAAAAGTAAAAGATATTTCAAATAACTATACAAAACAAGAAGTTGAATAGTATTCATGAGTAACAACCTATTAAATCATTCAGCATGATGAGGGAAAGATATAGAAAAATAAATAGAAACCATCTAATTGGTTTTGGTTTTCTCCTCCACCACAATCCCCAAATTAGCCAAGCATTGTGGAACAAGCAAGAATAAAGAAGCAAATCTCCATTATTGAAAGCCTTCAAAGTTGTCTAATATACCACTCAATCTCCACCTTCACTTTTTAATAAATATTAAAGCACTAACTTTTGAACAAGAGAGCAAGAGAGAACCTCCCTTTAAAATAAAAAAAAAATACAAGAAGAAAAAAGAAGGAAAAATCACTCAAATTCGTCATCCCTCACATCCCTCCATTTGACAGCCTATTTTAACCCCAAAAACATTAGAATTAAGAGATCCTCGTGCCACATGATATTTTTCCCCTCTGAATCCTCTTTCAAACGCATCTAACCTTGCCTTAATCAGAGTCTAAAGTCAAACGTTATGATCAAAAAAGTAAAGCTTACGCAGATACCAAAAATCTTCTTTCCTTGAAAATTTGATCACTTACTAAACCTTGCTTTTCTTTTAAGGTTGGTTACTAATTTTTAGCAACCAGTCGCTCTCAGGCCTACATGCTCTTCTGCATAGCTTTTCTCTAATGGGCTTTTTAGCTTTAAACCTCTCCGACATATTAAGCTCAAATATACTCAGCTCCTTCTAATTCCTATATAATAAGAAAAAGGCTATAATTAGAATATTTAAGATAAAATTAAGAAATTAGCAAATTCAAATAAAAGGGTAATTATTAATATTATGTCATTCATGTCAAATAGGTTCTAAACATGCATCGCTAACGGTTAAGCATGAAAGTCCGGGATCCTAACCCTAGAGAGGGGGGCGGGTGTTGTCACGACCCTGGACCGGGCCGTCGGGCCTAATCCGGGATCGGGACGATGATTGTGATTGTGTATGATGGATGATGAATTAATTTAAATCTCAAACGTGTACGAGTTTACCAAAGAATGCTACTCATACACGCGATTTCCCACAGGTGTCCGCGGTGAGGATATCACATCAACATGAATATTTCTTTTATGTGCGGAAGCGTGTAGCAAATCTATTTCATACATTCATGTCCAAGATAACAAGATTAACACATATTTAATACCAGTATCAAAATGAGCAATGATCATTAGTGCTATAACCCCAAAAGAAAGTTAAGGTTTACAACAATATCGTTTAATTACATTGTCCCCAAAAATAGAGGCCAACAAAAGCCAATAAAATAAAGTATCAAGTTCCCAAAATAATTGGTTAGTTTCTATCGCAAAATATTTCGCAGCTCAAGCACCCGAATGTCTAGACGACATCATCGGCGTGCCATTCAACTAAGCGATGCGATTCTCCGACCGCCTCCTCATGCTCCTCCTCGCGGAGACCGATAACGGGACCTGAGTACCAAAGCAAAGGGTCAAACACGACGGTTTGGCAGGTGAGTGAAAAGACATATCAATAAAGAAATTGCCTTGGAAAACATTTAAACCTGTCAAAATAATAGTTTCATAAAAACGAGAGAATCATTTATTCAAATACATATGCAATATAAAACATGTAAGGTATCCAAGGAAACGAGAAACAAACAAGATGGCAACCACACATAGCTAAGTCCTCTATCACCGAAGTGACATGAGCATATCGGAATGTTGTCTCAGTCACCGAAGTGAGGAGATGAAACATAAGCAACATTTACATATACATAATATAATACGGGACATGACCACGGTAGCGAACCGGGCATCGGAACAAAACCACGGTAATAACCGGGTAGCGGGATCCAAACTGCAGCTGGCGGGACGAGAAGAGGTCTCCAAATCGGTGGATCAGACCGGCAAGGAAAGCCAAGCCTAGTAGTGCCGACTCATAAGTCAAATGACAAATCAAAACATGTATAAAACAGATCAAGTGCATGTATGTAAACGGGCGGGGCGGGGTGCTCAAAGGCACAAGTATCATTTTATTCGGGCATGTATAAACGGGCTAGCAAAATGCTAAAAAATACTTTCAATACTTTCGGGAACGATAAATCATAATTCGAGAAATTCGGGACTAGTGTCGGAATTCAAGATAAATCATAATTCGAGAAATTCGAGACTAGTGTCGGGATTCAAGATAAATTAGGTGAGTACAGACCCCTATGTCTATTGTAATAATGACTTGGTACTCCTTAAGTTTGGAGACATTCCGGGCTCTTTATACACCTTAGGGATTTTCAAACTTTTAATTGAACTTCAAAACAAACGGAACTTCAAGAGAGATTCTAAGTACAATGGTAACCCTGAAGCATCGTACAACCTACTCAGTCACCGAAGGGGATAGGATTCGCGATACCCAACATACAAACCTCGTGTATAGTTATAAAGGGGGTATCCCGTTGTCCCGTACCGTTCAAGATTGAATTAGGTTAAGTTCCGATACAACCGGATTAATCTCAAAGAAATGTCGGGTCAAACGATCTCACGATAAGTCAAGTGAGTCCAATAAAAAGGTTAACCAAGTTCCACCTAAGTCCATTTAAGAATAGGATAAAAATCACTTCCTAGGAGAGATTCACAGTTAGCCCAGTTGACCCGGCCCTTGGCCGGTCGATCGCCCACACTGTGGTCCCGGTCGACCTGAGGAGGTCAGGTCGACCCCTCTCACGAATGCCCGGTCGACCAAGTGTTAGATTGTATGGACTCAATCCATCATATGATGTAAATAAACTGATTAATTTCTTTATTTATCAATACTATCATGCTTTCCTTTCATGAGATGAATGGTGTTTTACTACTTAATGCACTTGACTAATACAAATGACATAAATGGTTCATGAGATGAACCGGGTCCCGTTAGTATATTAGATGTGATATATGTGTCTGGATAAGATCCACACACAGGAGACATTTGTCACAAATCTTATACTTAAACATCTTCACAACCGGTGATGAGACTGGGCATCTCATCTGATAAGGTTGCAGTGCTTTGATCACTATAAAATAGTGTGATTTGTCTCGATCATCAGAATGTAAGATTCTAGATCACGGTGCTGGTACATTGGATGTATTGAAGGACCATGAGAAGCACCTTATGGAATACTGTCTCGAGTTTAAGGTTTGCTCTCATAATTCCCTAGCAATAGGCTCTCAATCCTGAGACATTGATGAACTCAAGTTTCTATCTATTCATTTGCTTTGAGTCACCAATGAGTGAGGCCAACTGTAGGTCAACACCTCGGTGTCTTGGGTATGTGGTAGTAGGACTATGGGAACATCCAATGGTCAAGATGGAATCTATCTATATTATCCCCTTGTGCCAATTAATGGATTTATCATTAGTAAGTGCGCACCCATCTCGATTAAGAGTTAATTGGATGGTACTGATGATCACTGTGATTAATTGGGGCTCAAGGATAATAAGATGTGGATCTAAATTGGTGGGACAGTTTTTAGTCCAATTAATCCATGGATATTGATAGAGGGGCTTAATTGTGGTAATCGGGAAGTTTAGGGTCTTCATTGTAATTTATTCCTAAGACTGGAGTGCAATTGCATTTATATAGTGGTGTTATTTGCAATTAACTGTGGGCCCGGATTGCACATGAGATGTGGGGTCACGTGTCCCAGTTGGAGCCAGCTTTCTATGGAATCCCTAGTGGTCCCCACGCTAGCCCAAGTTATTGGAAAGATACTAATCCTACTAGAACTCTAAGATGAAGGAATTAGGAAGTTACTATTTCTATTTGAAGTGGAACTTCTAATAGTGGTAATAGTAAGGTTACTATTTGGTGTAGAAGTAAGACTTCTATTTCAATTAGTACAAGAGAAGGAGGTTGCTTAATGCTATAAAAGGAGTAACAAAGGGCTGGAATAAACACACTCTTGAAAAACGTGCAGCCCCTTTAGTGTGCAATAGTTGCACATATTCTCTTCTCCTTCTAGTTCTCTTCTAGTTTCCTTGAGAGCTTCTAGTAGTTTTCTTTAGGTGATCCCACCCATCTCCTTTAGAGAAGAGTTCTGATACGGGCCTTAGCGTGGAAGGCTAAGAGGGCTTGGAGATCCAAAGTTGTTTTCTTCTCCATCAAAGTACAAGCGGACAGCAAAGGTATAATCTGCTTCTTTAATGTTTTGTAGATTATTTTGCATGGTTTTGCTTGTAATATTGCTGTACATGATATAAGAGTATGAGGGATTGCATCCTGGATATGGTTAATGGCCTTGTGGACGTTTGATCCCTGAATCAAGTGGGTCAAAAGTTTTGAAATCACATCCACGAGGCCCACCTATTTCCAACAATTGGTATCAGAGCCTTACCTCATCTCTAATCATATTAGATCAGCAAACTAGATCTAATCTTTGCATGAGATGTGAAGAGGTTAGACCTAGGGTTTTGTAAGGATCAGATTTGATTTTTGTTTGCCTTTTATATCTGATATGAATGCTAGCAAAGGGACTGGTTCGGACTAGAAAGAGAAATTTTCTGCAAATTTCCGAGCAGGTCGCTCGAGCGAACCTCCATCCGCTCGAGCGGACCAGGTTCTGGAACAGTCCGCTCGAGCGAACATTAGTCCGCTCGAGCGGACCGGGTTGCTGGATTTATTTTTTAGAAGTCCGGGATTTTCTTTTATGTGGTTATTGGTTTATTTGAGGCTAAGTGTAAAGGGCATCATGGTTTCCTTGGTTTCCCGTGAAAGGGCAAGGCATGGTGAATTTCCCTATAGCCCTTTTTATTTCCATGTTTAGATTACCATGTAAGTCTCATTCTTGAGGCATAGGAATTTATGTATTTTTTCAATAATTTGTAAATTCTGGTGATGTCCAAGACGAAGAAAGAAAGTTAAGTTGGATTCCTAAACAAAGAGCTTTGGAGATGCCCAAAGAGTTTGATGAATCCCAAAGTTTTGGAAAGTCTAGAAGTCCAAGAAGTCTATTCCGCTTGGGCCATGTGGAGGAGAGGACTAGTTTCTTTTATTAGCACTTTCTATTTGTGGATGGTTGCTTATTTTTAGAATGTTTCCAAATCTGATCCAAACAAAGCAATTTCCAAAATTGGTCAAATCAAATTAATTTTTGGAAAGAGTTCTAATTAGAGTTGGTGGGCCCATGAGATGGACCCATTGGTAACACTAATTTAAGAAACTGGACTTTCCATAAAATAACTTGACTTGGAATCAATTATTGGTCATATCATGAGATGATTTGATGTCTATATATAAGGGCCCATATACCTATAAGGAAATCCTCAATCCTAAAATATTAAGTGGGAGCGGGGCATTTAATTTTAAAAATCCCCATGGTTTTCCACCATAGGTCCATTGTAAGGAAAGTATTAGCCTCGCACCATCTTGAGAATGGTCGTTCCCCACGGAGGGCTAGTATTTGTCTGGTTACTAGATATGGATCTCCTATGGATAGTATTGGTGAGACGGGGCGGGGGTCCACTCCCCAAGGAGGAACTGCTCGCAACGGTTATCATACAATGCTAGTTGGTGGGTCACACTTAACTAAAATAATGATGTAGTATCCCCAAGGATTTGCCTCATTTATTTTAGAAACCAATTCCAATCGGGAGTCATACATTATTTGGTATGAGATGCCTAGATAATAATGAATGATGGGGATCATTAATAGTTAGTCATAATAATAATTTTGACCAACTTTTGATCCGCACTAATCTAGGTGGTATTAGCACTCCCCAAGGAGGCATACCCCGGGGATTGGGATTCCGATGTATTCTGAATTTTGTGGTTATGAGGATTCCCATATAATTTTGGTAGAATACTAAAACCTAATGTCATTTAAATTCATTAATTGAATGTATGGTTATGTGCTACAGTTTTTCAAGCATGAATTCAAATACTTTCAATCCACTTGCGACCATCCTCAACCAGAATAAGTTGGTGGGATCCAACTATGTAGACTGGAAACGGAACCTGGATATTGTCCTGACTGCTTCAGGATATAAATATGTCCTTACCAAAACCCCCCTTGATGAGCCTGGCCCGGATGCATCACAAGAAGAAAAGGAACTTTACACCAAATGGGCCAAAGACGATGAGATGGCTCGATGTTACATTCAGGCATCCATGTCTAGTGTTTTGCAACACCAACATCAATCCTATAAGACTGCATACGATATTATATCGAACTTAAAGGAGATGTTTGCGGAACAGGGCAGGCCTGCTAGGCAGGCAGCTATGAGGGTGCTCATAAGCACCAAGATGGCTGAAGGTACATCTGTTCAGGAACACATGCTAAAAATGATGGACTCATTAAATGAGTTAGATGTACTGGGAGCTGCGATTGATGCAGAATCGCAGATCGACATAATCCTTGAGTCACTACCAGAGTCATTCAATAATTTCAAAGTGAATTATAACATGAACAAAATGAATCTGACTCTGGCTGAGCTGTCTAGCCAACTGGTAGTGACTGAAGGGATTTTGAAGAAAAAGCCGACTGCCCTAATGACAGAAAAGTCAGATGCCAAGTCCAAGCCGAAAGGCAAAGGGCGGAAAGGCAAAAAGAAATCAGTTCCGAAGGGTCCTAAGGTGGAGAATGGTCCTAATGGTGGCGTGGCCAAGGCTAAGGGTACAGGGACAAAAGGAAAGTGTTTCCATTGTGGTAAGACAGGACATTGGAAAAGGAATTGTCCAGAATATCTGTCTAAGAAGAAGATCTCAGGTATGATTGAGTCACTTATTTCTGAAGTTAGTTTTGCAACTGGTACTTCAGAATCCTGGTGTGTGGACTCCGGGGCAACTAATCACATATGTAATACGTTGCAGGGGTTCAGGGAAACCAGGAGGCTCAGTGACGGAGAAATCATTGTCAACCTAGGATCTGACGCTAAGGCGGATGCTGTTTCAGTGGGAGTTATTACTTTATGTTTTTTAAATAATAAGTTGGTTTTGTCAGACACATTATATGTACCGTCTTTACGACGGAATTTAATTTCAGTTTCTAGTTTGGTGAATAAAAGTTATTCTATTACTTTTGGTACTGAAGTTGTCATAAAGAGGAATGGTACTTTTGTATGTTCTGGCAAGGTAACCAATGGGCTTTATTTATTAACTCCCACAATGTATGAGATACATGATACTGAAACACTCAATAGACCATCATTAAAGAGGAAGTCACCTTCATCTAATCCAACAAAACTTTGGCACTTGAGGCTAGGTCATATAAACCTAAACAGGATTGACAGGCTAGTGAAAGATGGTATCTTGCCTTCACTGGTGGTGGAACCAATGCCTGTCTGCGAATCTTGTCTAGAAGGCAAAATGACCAAGAGACCCTTTTTATCTAAGGGCAATAGGGCCAAAGATTTATTGGAATTAGTGCATACTGATGTGTGTGGACCCATTAATGTCAGGGCCAGAGGAGGATATGAGTACTTCATCACTTTCACAGATGATTACTCAAGATATGGATACATATACCTTATGCACCGCAAGTCCGAGGCTTTTGAAAAGTTTAAAGAGTTTCGAGCGGAAGCGGAAAAGCAATTAGGTAAAAGTATCAAGACTCTTCGATCAGATCGAGGAGGGGAATATCTCTCTGCTGATTTTATGGGATACTTATCAGAGAATGGGATTTTATCCCAGTTGTCTGCTCCTGGTATGCCTCAACAGAATGGAGTAGCAGAAAGAAGGAACCGGACTCTTTTAGATATGATCAGGTCTATGCTGAGTTTCTCAAGATTGCCTATATCCTTTTGGGGATACGCCTTAGATACTGCGATGTACGTACTAAACCTCGTACCATCTAAGTCTGTACCTAAGACTCCCCGGGAGTTGTGGTCCGGGCGAAAGCCTAGTCTACAACATTTACACATTTGGGGTTGTCCGGCACACGTGCTGAAGGTTAAGACGGATAAGTTGGAAACGAAGTCGGAAGTATGTACGTTTATTGGATATCCTAAGGGAACTAAAGGTTGGTTATTCTATAATCCCAGAGAGCAAAAGGTGCTGGTAAGCACCAATGCGGTTTTTCTGGAGGAAGATTATATGATAAATCGGAAATCTTTAGAAAAGGTGATCTTGGAAGAAATCCAAGAGAAATCAATTCCAAATCCAAGAGAGACCGAACTTGAGGAAGAACTACCCCTACCAGACCCAGTAGTTACACCGGTGCCTCGTCGTAGTGGGAGAATTGTCAGACCTCCTGACAGGTTCTCGTTCTTGGGAGAGTCTTACGAGGCAGTCTCGGAAGAACCGGAACAAGATCCCTGTAACTATGATGAAGCAATTAATGACATAGATTCGGGACGTTGGCAAGATGCTATGAAAGCTGAGATGGAGTCTATGTACTCCAATCAGGTCTGGAAACTTGTCGACTTGCCTGCCAATATTAAACCTATTGGGTGCAAGTGGGTCTACAAGAGAAAAAGAGGACCAGATGGTAGAGTGGAGACCTATAAGGCCAGGCTTGTTGCGAAAGGGTATACTCAGAAAGAGGGTATCGATTATGAGGAAACTTTTTCGCCGGTAGCCATGCTTAAGTCCATCCGGATACTCTTATCCATTGCGGCTCATCTCGATTATGAGATTTGGCAAATGGATGTCAAGACGGCGTTTCTTAACGGCCATCTTGAGGAAGACATCTATATGGTGCAACCAGACGGTTTTGTAGCTAAAAACCAAGAGCAAAAAGTTTGCAAACTGCAGAAGTCCATCTATGGATTAAAGCAGGCATCCCGAAGCTGGAACATCCGTTTTGATCAGGCAATCAAGTCATTTGGTTTTTGTCAAAATCCGGATGAGTCATGTGTGTACATGAAAAGTGAAGGTGATAGGGTAGTTTTTCTAGTTTTATATGTCGACGATATCCTTCTCCTCGGGAAGGACATAGGAATGTTGTCAACTGTGAAAGTTTGGTTGGCCAAGACTTTTGATATGAAAGACTTGGGAGAAGCTAGCTACATCCTAGGGATCAAACTTCATCGAGACCGGCAAAATAGGATGATTGGCTTATCTCAAGCTGCATATATAGATAAGGTGCTGGTACGGTTTGCTATGCAAGACTCCAAGAAGGGCATTACACCTTTCAGGCATGGAGTGCACCTTTCCAAAGACCAGTGTCCTAAGACACCTGAGGAAAAGGAGCAGATGAGGTCGATACCATACGCTTCAGCTGTTGGTAGCCTCATGTATGCTATGCTATGTACTAGACCGGATATCTGTCATGCAGTGGGCCTAGTCAGCAGATATCAGTCTAATCCAGGACCTGAACATTGGACTGCTGTAAAATGTATTCTCAAATACTTGAGAAGGACTAGAGATTACATGTTGATTTATAGCACTGATGAGCTCATTCCAGTCGGATACACAGATTCTGACTTTATGTCAGATAAGGATTCCAGGAAATCCACTTCTGGTTATGTATTTATGCTTGGTGGCGGAGCAATCAGCTGGAGGAGTATAAAACAGGAATGTACCGCTGATTCCACCTCGGAGGCTGAATATGTAGCAGCTTGCGAAGCAGCTAAGGAAGCAGTATGGCTCAAAAGATTCCTTATGGAACTTGGGGTGGTACCTTTGGCCCGACAGCCGCTCACAGTTTACTGTGACAGCAGCGGGGCAGTCGCTCAGTCCAAAGAACCCAGAAGCCATAAAAGCCAAAAGCATGTACAAAGGAAGTATCATTTAGTCAGAGAGATTGTGCAGAGAGGTGATATAGCTATTACCAAGATAGGCTCTGCAGACAATCTGGCAGATCCCTTTACTAAGCCTTTGACTACTAAAGTCTTTGAGCAACATGTAGATGGGATGGGCATGAGATGCAACCCTGACTGGCATTGAGCCCAAGTGGGAGATTGTTAGATTGTATGGACTCAATCCATCATATGATGTAAATAAACTGATTAATTTCTTTATTTATCAATACTATCATGCTTTCCTTTCATGAGATGAATGGTGTTTTACTACTTAATGCACTTGACTAATACAAATGACATAAATGGTTCATGAGATGAACCGGGTCCCGTTAGTATATTAGATGTGATATATGTGTCTGGATAAGATCCACACACAGGAGACATTTGTCACAAATCTTATACTTAAACATCTTCACAACCGGTGATGAGACTGGGCATCTCATCTGATAAGGTTGCAGCGCTTTGATCACTATAAAATAGTGTGATTTGTCTCGATCATCAGAATGTAAGATTCTAGATCACGGTGCTGGTACATTGGATGTATTGAATGACCATGAGAAGCACCTTATGGAATACTGTCTCGAGTTTAAGGTTTGCTCTCATAATTCCCTAGCAATAGGCTCTCAATCCTGAGACATTGATGAACTCAAGTTTCTATCTATTCATTTGCTTTGAGTCACCAATGAGTGAGGCCAACTGTAGGTCAACACCTCGGTGTCTTGGGTATGTGGTAGTAGGACTATGGGAACATCCAATGGTCAAGATGGAATCTATCTATATTATCCCCTTGTGCCAATTAATGGATTTATCATTAGTAAGTGCGCACCCATCTCGATTAAGAGTTAATTGGATGGTACTGATGATCACTGTGATTAATTGGGGCTCAAGGATAATAAGATGTGGATCTAAATTGGTGGGACAGTTTTTAGTCCAATTAATCCATGGATATTGATAGAGGGGCTTAATTGTGGTAATCGGGAAGTTTAGGGTCTTCATTGTAATTTATTCCTAAGACTGGAGTGCAATTGCATTTATATAGTGGTGTTATTTGCAATTAACTGTGGGCCCGGATTGCACATGAGATGTGGGGTCACGTGTCCCAGTTGGAGCCAGCTTTCTATGGAATCCCTAGTGGTCCCCACGCTAGCCCAAGTTATTGGAAAGATACTAATCCTACTAGAACTCTAAGATGAAGGAATTAGGAAGTTACTATTTCTATTTGAAGTGGAACTTCTAATAGTGGTAATAGTAAGGTTACTATTTGGTGTAGAAGTAAGACTTCTATTTCAATTAGTACAAGAGAAGGAGGTTGCTTAATGCTATAAAAGGAGTAACAAAGGGCTGGAATAAACACACTCTTGAAAAACGTGCAGCCCCTTTAGTGTGCAATAGTTGCACATATTCTCTTCTCCTTCTAGTTCTCTTCTAGTTTCCTTGAGAGCTTCTAGTAGTTTTCTTTAGGTGATCCCACCCATCTCCTTTAGAGAAGAGTTCTGATATGGGCCTTAGCGTGGAAGGCTAAGAGGGCTTGGAGATCCAAAGTTGTTTTCTTCTCCATCAAAGTACAAGCGGACAGCAAAGGTATAATCTGCTTCTTTAATGTTTTGTAGATTATTTTGCATGGTTTTGCTTGTAATATTGCTGTACATGATATAAGAGTATGAGGGATTGCATCCTGGATATGGTTAATGGCCTTGTGGACGTTTGATCCCTGAATCAAGTGGGTCAAAAGTTTTGAAATCACATCCACGAGGCCCACCTATTTCCAACACCAAGCCCTTGGCCGGTCGACAGGCAGTTGTAAATAAAAAGGAGTGAATAGTGTTTTGGTCAGGTTCCAAAGAACCTGACCCCCATGTGGCCGGTCGACCGAGCTCCCTGGCCGGTCGACCGCGTGAACTGCGTAACAGAACCTAAGTTCTATTTTCTGCAGTGCAATGGGTCATTCATTAGAGACCCTGACCCCGTGTGGCCGGTCGACCGAGCTCCCTGGCCGGTCGACCGCGTGAACTGCATAACAGAACCCAGGTTCTGTTTTCTGCAGTGAAATGGGTCATTCCTTTTTCTTCATTCCTTTTTCTACATTCTTAAAACCTAATTAGCAATCTAAATCATGGATAAAACAAGCTAACAAGATTCACTAATGTGCATTTATTTCAAATCTAAACAAGCCATTAATATCACAAAATATATGGTGAAATCATAAATGCGTTTCATAAAACTCATTCAAAGCTAAACATATCAAATCATCCACTTGCCTTGGGTCTCTAATCAATGGAAAACAAGCTCCTAACCACACTTGCAAGCCAAGATCACAATCTCTACAAAAACCCCCAAAACAAATCCTAAAATGGGTCAAACCAAGCAATAAGAAGAGAGAGCTTTCAATAATGGAAAAGTAGCTTCTCTAAGGCTAGAAGAACACATATCTAAGAGATTAGGAAAAGAGCTTACTTGGAAGATCCTTTAATGGCAAGAACTAGCTCAATGAAGATCTTGGAGATGGTGGTTTCTTACACAAATGTTATCAATGGCAAGCTCTCAATGAGAGGAAGAGAGTGATGGTCCTCATTTCTCAAGAGAGTAAAGTTTGGTGGAGATTGATGAAGGAAAAGCAAGAAGAAGAAGAGAGGAAATGAAGAAAGAACCCTAGGTTGGCTGTTGTGCTGGAAAAAGAAGAAGGAGAAGGAGATGGGTGCTCTTATATAAGCAATACAAGTGGGCTCCACTAACTAGCAATCTTGTTGGGCTGAAATAGTAGTTCTCGAGACCTCGGATGAAAACGACGAAGCAGGAAGAAATGATCGTTGAAATTTCTACTTTCCAAAAAGTATATGTTTCGCGGGTTTCGGGAATATTAAATATTGGGTGCAAATTTAGTGTAAAAAGATTGTTTTGCCCAAGAAGCTAGAAAAGTCGAGTTTCGGGATTCGGGACGGGAACGGGATCAACATGAAAGTTGAAGGGATTAACAAAATAAGTAAATCAGGATAAAACACTAAATCAAAAGAATCTCGAGTACACGTAAGTCATAAAAAGGAACCCCCAAAGGGCCCCACTAATTCCAAAGGCACTCAAAATTCCCAAAGCTATGACAAAGCTATTCTAAACCAACTAAACCAAAATCCACTAAACAAGTTCAAGACTAACACGAGACTTAAATAGTACTAATCGAGGTCACTCGGGTCGGGGTCTTACAGGGGTGAATAAGGTGATCTACACTTAATGACTAATTATGGCCAATTTTAATTTCTTAACAATCAATTAGTCACAAGTGATGATATAGAACTAAAGTGCGGAAGATAACAAAAACAATCATCACAAAGCATTCACCATAACACAATGATTTATAGTGGTTTGGTGAATAGTCTTTTGAGGTTGGTGATTCTTCTTCTTAGGGGATTGATTTCTTTTCTTTTCATTTTCTCCCTTTATTTGACTTTTGAATTTTAAATTTAACTTTGCTATTTTCTTTCTAAAGTTCTTTCATGGGTTGATTTAAGGGAGATAGGTTGAGAAGCCTTTTGTTTATAGATTCTTTTATACTTGGTTTAACTTGTTTAACCTTTTTAGAATCTATCTTAGGAGACTCCTTTCTAATTGATTTAACTTGTTTAATTTTCTTGGAGTCTTCTTTGATATTTAGTGTCTTACCCTTCATAGAGTTTGATTTTACTTTCTTGGGTTCAAAGATGGGTTTAGACACATGGCTTCTTCTTAGTTTACACTCAAACCTAAAATGCCCTTCAATACCACAATAATTACATTTAGATATGGGCAAGGAAGTATGAGTGCTAGAGAATGAGGACTCACCTTTCACAAAAGTTTTGGTGAATTTAGGGTCATGAGAAATATTCCTATTATAACCAAGACCCGTCCTATCTCTTAGTGATTTACCCAATTTTAATAACTTTTCAAATTTTTCTTCACTTTGGGTAAATTTGCACTCATACTTTTGTTTGTAGCTTTCAAGTTGAGTGACTTGCTTTTTAAGGGTTGAATTTTCATTTTTAACTTTTGTTAGTTCATTTTCAAATCCCTTAAATTTGTTTAGTTCTTCATGGGCAAGTTTTAACTCAAGTTTAAGTTTATTAACAACATTAGATCCAAGTTCTAAGGTTTGTAAATTACTTTGATCATTAGACAAGTTTAATTTGGATTTTAAATAGATAATGTTTTCATCTTGCCTTTTTAAAGTATCTCTTAGATTTAAGTTATCTTTATTATGCTCATCACAATTTAACTTTATTTTATTTAGTTCATCTTGAGCATTAGATAAATCTTTCTTAGAGATACTCAACTTGGATTCTAAATTGTTAAAGTCTTTGTCTTGCCTTTTTAATTGATCTCTTAGTTTAGAATTTTCCTTATTAAGATCATCACACTCTATCTTTAATTCTCTTAGATCATCTTTAATATTAGATAGATTATGCAAAGAGATCATGAACTTAGATTCTACACAATTTATTAATTCTTCTTTCTCTCTAAGTTCATCTTTTGAAGAAACTAATTCTTTGTTTAGTCTTTTAGATTCTTCTCTTAATTTTTTATTTTTCTTATCAAGTTCTATGGACAATGTATATAATTCCTCATAGGCTTGTTGAAGGTCATCTTCATTTTCATCATTTTCTTCCTCTTTTAATTCAAATTGAGATTCATTAATTTCAAGGTTTGAATCTCCAAATGTGGGAAGGAGGGGTCTAGAAGAATCTACACAAGAATCTACACATTCTAAAATAGTGGAATCCATTCTAATGATTTTCATGAAAATACAACACTAGGGTTTTGACTCTAGGTTTTTTACACCTAATCAATCCAAAAACACTTGATCCTAATAAAGAGCGCGAGGCTTTGATACCAATTGAAAGTCCGGGATCCTAACCCTAGAGGGGGGGTGAATAGGGTGATCTACATTTAATGACTAATTATGGCCAATTTTAATTTCTTAACAAATAACTAGTTACATGTGATGATTAACAAACAATATATGGAAGCTTAAACAAAACAGTCACCACAAAGCAAACACCACTACACAAGGATTTATAGTGGTTCGGCCTCAATGCCTACATCCACTACCGGCTTGTGATCCAACACCCCACCGGATTTCCACTATTTATGCTTTTCAATAGGCTAAGCAATAACCTTTACAATATGCTTTCCAAGGCTAAGCAATAACCTCTTACACTATGCTTTTCTTAGGCTAAGCAATAACCTCTTCAACCAAAAGATTGGTTATCTCTCTAAGTAGCGTCTAGAATACACTTGATGGAGATACAATTTAAGCTCAATACAATTGCCTCTTAAATAGACGGATATGAAAGTGAAAATCTAATTTACACACACACACAATGAATGCAAAGATGAATGCACAACGTATATATATGATGTCCTCAATCAATTTGAAAATTAAAGCTCATAAATGTATGCCAAAGGCTTTTAAAAGTTTTAGCTCATAAAAACATTTATGAATGAGGAAAGAATGCTAATCACTTGTTAAAAACAACTTGTAAAAGATTTACCTATCTAGTTCAAGCAAGTTGTGAAAGTTTAAGAACAAAACATGTGATGCATAAGGATTTCAATCAAATTAACAATGAAGCTTAATATATGTATGCTTAAAGCATTTAAAAGTGTAAAACACAAAAATAGATTTGATTAAAATCAAGGGACAAATTACATGTACTTAAAATACAACTTGAAAATTACATACCTATCAAAGCTAAGCAAGTTGTGAAACTTTAAAACAAAAGTACATATGATTTGTGAAGTTGTTGAATCCAAAACATAAGATAGATTTGAAAGTGATTTTCTTATGATGAAAAACAACAACCAAAGATTCAACCAAGTATATGAATCATGTTACATATAATTTCAAAGTTTACAAAACATGATTTACTTAAATATACCAATTTAAGTACTACTTGGTTTGAATCAAAGTGTTGCATCTAAAACAATAAATCAATTCAAAACATATACATGTTAAGGACACAACAAATCATAGTTTATCATGCTAGAAAAGATTTACCAATATTTAAAACAAAGCATGAAAACATATGATTAAGAAAAGTAAAACTTATTTAGAGATTTAACTTCATTAATCCAAGCTTTAGCTTTCCAAATGTCCATTAGTCATCCTTAGCTCATTCCCCTTTCATTGGCCTCAAAACATCTCAAGGAGGGCCTCTTTGTTCCTCAAAATTTCTTTAGGAAAGAGCTTCTTTTTATACAAAAAAATGCCCAACGGCTAGTCCCCAGTCGACGTGGTACATTGCCCGGTCGACCTGGCCTTCAACGGTCATAAATCTAATCGTTTGAAAAAGAGCTCAACGGCTCTTTCCCGGTCGACCCGCAGTGTGCGCGGTCGACCGGGTCCATGGGCTCGGTCGACCAAGCACACTATAGGTCGACCGGGTCCTGGGACCTTTTTCCCACAAATTACATATTTCAAAGATTTTTCTTGTGGGGACTTTTGGGCCATGGAATCAAGCATGGAAACATGTTTTAAATCATTCTAAGAGTTTTAAAAACATGAAACCTAATATGCCTAAGATGATTTGAAAGATTTAAAACCAAAGGCTTGCTTGATTCAAAAAGATCTTTTCAAACTAAAATGCATCCAATCAAAACATGCATGAAACATATGATTTACAAGATTTAAAACAATGCATGAGTAAATCAAGATTTCAAGATTTTCTAAATCAATGCAAGTGTGAAAATTCAAATGATGCTGAAATGATAATGCATCCATCAAATTGCAATATACAAAATTCCTAACAAAGCATAATTAAATAATGCTAATCACAGAAAATAAAGGATCGGGATCTTACAATGGGGCTGTGGATGTGGAGAATGCGATGATTGGTAATATTTCCAAAGTTAATGGTCAAAGGTTGAAACCACTCTTGGAGGAAATTTTCCCAGAGGTTGATTCTACACTTCTAGAAGATGTTGTTTATCAGGATTGACCGACCACTGGATCTGATAATGTCTCTTCTATGTACATTATGTATATAGTTTCCTTTTGGTTTTTGTTTGTTTTGTGTGTTTTGTCTAACCTTGGACATGTATGCGGACCAAGTTTCACTTTATCAGGTGCTTTATTCCCTTTTCCCTTCATTATTTTATTTATTCTCTCATGTTTCATGTTATATTGCATTTCATATGAACATCAAGGAGGATGTTGATCTTATGTTAGGGGGGTTGACAATCATACTTGTCATTTGTTAGACAAAATTTTTACATAGTTTTTGCTTTATTTCTCGGTCTTAGGAAAAATTTTCAATTTTTTGTGTTTTTCTTTATTTTTGTTTAGGGTTTCGGAAGAAATTTAAAAAAAAAAAAAAAGATTTGTAATTGGAAGCTCTTTGATTTTATAATTTTCAAAGTATTTGGAAAATATTGAGTTTGGTTCACTAGTTTGTCTGTAGAATTTTTTTTGAAAAAATGTTAAATTTTGATTCTCACAGAACACAGCTTGTGAGGCCCCACTCCTTATGGACCCTTATTTGGATTTGAATATTATAAATTATGGTATAATTGTACTAATTAATAAGGATTAGTAAGGATAGATATGTATTTTCCTAAGTCTTATCCTATTTTATAGGAATTAGGCCTTTGTATATTTTATAGGTTTTGTAGGTGTCAATTGTAAATTGTAGGGTTTTGTAAGACCCCGACCCGAGTGACATCGATTAGTATTGATTAAGTTGTGTGTTAGTTCTAAGCGTGTTTAGTGTGTTTTGGTTTAGTTTGGATTTAGAATAGCTTTGTTATAGTTTTGGGGAATTTTGAGCACCTTTGTGATTAGTGGGGCCCTTTGGGGGTTCCCTTTTTATGACTTTGCGCGTACTTGGGGGATTGTCGCAACCCCGGACCCGGTCCCACACGAGCGGTCCTAATCCGGGATCGGGACCTAATAAATAGAAATGGATAATTGGATAAATGTGGATAAGATAAATGAATGATAATGACACAACCCATGTCAACACTATGAATTAATTTAAATCAAGACGTATACGAGTCCATCAAGGATGCCACTCGTACACGCGATTTCCCACAGGTGTCCGCGGTGAGGATATCACATCAACATGAATATTTCTCTTAAGGTGCAGAAGCATGTAGCAAATCTAATTCATACATTCATGTCCAAGATAACAAGATTAAACATATTCAATACCACTATCAAAATGAGCAATGATTAATGGCTAATTCCCAAATGTAAGTTAAAGTTTGTAACAAAATATTTTAATTACGTCTCCCCAGAAATGGAGGCCAACAAAGGCCAATATAACAAGTATCATGTCCCCAAAAGAATTGGTTAGTTTCCATCCCAAAATGTTCCGTAGCTCAAGCACCCGAATGTCTAAACGACATCATTGGCTTGCCACTCGACTAAACGTTGCAGTTCTCCGACCGCCTCCTCATGCTCCTCCTCGGGAAAGCCGACAACAGGACCTGAGTACCAAAACAAAAGTCAAACACGACGGTTTGGCAAATGGGTGAAAAGATATGACAACAATTGAATTTACCCTGGAAAATATTTAAACCTGTTAAAACAATAAATCTCATAAAACAGAATGATCATTTATTTGAAACATAAATGCAATAGAAAACATGTAAGGTATCCAAGGAAACAGGAAACAACAAGATGGCAACCACACAGAGTCAAGTCCTCTATCACCGAAGTGACATGAGCATATCGGGATGTTGATCTCAGTCACCGAAGTGAGGAGATGCAACATAAATAACATATACATATATATAATAAATACGAGATATGACCACGGTAGCGAATCGGGCATCGAGAACCACAGTAATAATCTGCGGCATCAGAACAATACCACGGTAATAACCGGGTAGCAGGATCCAAACTGCAGCTGGCGGGACGGGAGGGGGATTTCCAAGTCGGTGGATCAGACCGGTAAGGTTATCTAAGCTTAGTGGTGCCGACTCATAGGTCAAAAATCATAAATCAAGATGTACAAAATTCATATGATGCACTTATATAAACGGGCGGGACGGGATGCTCAAAGCACAGATATCATTTAAAACGAGAAGTGCATAACGGGATTAGCAAAACGCTACAATTGCAAATTCAGTATTTTCGGGGATAGTAAATCTTCATTCAAGAGGTTCGGGACAAATATTAGGATTCGAAATTCAATCAAAGTGAATAAAGGTCTCGTATGTCGTAGACAATAAGAATTGGCACTCCTTGAGTTTGGAGACATTCCGGGCTCTTTATACACTATAGGATTTTGAAAAGCTTCAATGAAAACTTGTGATTTGATTTCTCTTTTCAAATGGGTGTTATAAATGGTTACTAGATTTCCCATCACAATTGGATCCCCAACAAACGCCTCTCAATCAAATAAACGCTTCATTTTTTTTTGTTCACAGATTAGTCCCAGGTAAACAATGCTTATCGCTCGAGCGGACAGGAAGTTCGCTCGAGCGACGAGCTCTCTGGAATGGATTTCTGGGAGGTTTGCTCGATCGGATAACGGGTTCGCTCGAGCGAACATGTTGGCTTGAGCGAATAAATGGTTCGCCCGAACTAACAATGTTCTATAACGTTCTGATAAACTTTCTGGGAGAGTTCGCTCGAGCGGATAACGAGTTCGCTCGAGCGAACATGTCGGCTCGAGCGAATAAATGGTTCGCTCGAAGTAACAATGTTCTGTGACGCTCTGATAAACTTTTTGGGAGAGTTCGCTTGAGCGATGAGAGGTTTGCTCGAGTGAACATGTTGGCTCAAGCGAATAATTAGCTCGTTCGAACTAACAAGGCTCTGTGATGAGCCTGATACGATTCTGGGAGGGTTCGCTCGAGCGAATAAGGGGTTCGCTCGAGCGAACTGTCTACTGGAATGGTTCGGAACCTGTTCTGGACACTTCGCTCGAGCGACCACCAGGTTCGCTCGAGCGAACTGCCCAGAAATGACTTCCGGGACAATTCTGCTCCCATTTCATTTCTACTCCTCACAACTCCCCTAGCCACAATTCCACTCCATAAGGGAGGCCCAATACTCCTTTCTAACATCCCTCAAACTCCACATAAACACTTCTATAATCATCGATCAAAAGACCTCCTTCTCCTCCATCTCATTCAACCACAAAGGGGAAAGAAAATCCTAATCACAAGGAGTCATTTAAACCATAATCAAGCAGTAAATGAAATCCACCAAACAGATTTCCAAAACCATTAAATGAACTAATAGGAGTCATTAATGCACATTTATTTCAATCAATGCAAATCAATAGTAGTAGGAAATCATCAATGCATTTTATCAAAATCATTAAAAGCTCAAAATAACCATTCATCCACTTGCCTCAAGTCCAAAGCTAAGAAAAAGATCCTCTAAACACCCTCTCAAGCACAAAATCCACAATCTCTACAAAAACCCCAAAATGGGTTAAACAAGGAAATAGAAAGAAGGAGCTTCCACTATTGAAAATGGAGCTCCTCAAGGGTAAGAAGAGTGTATATCCAAGAGATAAGGAAGAAAACTTACTTGTAGAATCTCCAAATGGAAAGAGTTAGCTCAAAGGGGATCTTGGAGATGGAGATTTTCTTCAACAATGGTATCAATGGAGAGCCTTGAAGGAGAGGAAGAAGAAGATCACATCCATTTCTCAAATGATGCAAGGTGGGTGGTGTTGTGATGATGGAAAAGCAAGAAGAAGAAGAAGAACAAGGAAGAAGAAACCCTAGGCAAGAAAGTTGCTGGAAAAAGGAGAAGGAAGAAGAGGTGGGTTCTATATATAGTATTTGCAAGTGGGCTCTACCCCTTAAGAAACTTGGAAGGCTGAAATAGTAGTTTCGGGACCTCAGATGAAATCGACGAAGAAGGAAGAAATGATCGTCGAAATTTCTAGTTCCCAAAAAGCATATGTTTCGCGCGTTTCAGAAATATCAATTATTTGGTCCAGATTTAGTGTAAAAAGACTGTTTTGCCCTCAATACAATGGAAATCGGGTTTCGGGATTCGGGACGGGAACGGGATCAACATGAAAGTTGTAGAGATTGACGAGATTAATAAAACGGAATAAAAACACAAATCCAAGGAATCGCAATTAATCCCTGTAAGACCCCGACCCTAGTGACCTCGATTAGTGTTGATTAAGTTGTGTATTACTTCTAAGCGTGTTTAGTGTGTTTTGGTTTAGAATAGCTTTGTTATAGCTATAGCTTTGGGGAATTTGAACGCCTTTGTGATTAGTGGGGCCCTTTGGGGGTTCCCTTTTTATGACTTTGCGCGTACTTGGGGGATTAATTGAGATTCCTTGGATTTGTGTTTTTATTCCATTTTATTAATCTCATCAATCTCTACAACTTTCATGTTGATCCCGTTCCTGTCCCGAATCCCGAAACCCGATTTCCATTGTATTGAGGGCAAAACAGTCTTTTTACACTAAATCTGGACCAAATAATTGATATTTCCGAAACGCGCGAAACATATACTTTTTGGAAACTAGAAATTTCGACGATCATTTCTTCCTTCTTCGTCGATTTCATCCGAGGTCCCGAAACTACCATTTCAGCCTTCCAAGTTTCTTAAGGGGTGGAGCCCACTTGCAAATACTATATATAGAGCCCACCTCTTCTTCCTTCTCCTTTTTCCAGCAACTTTCCTCTTGTCTAGGGTTTTCTCCTCATTCTTCTTCTTCCTCTTTTTTTCTTCTTCTCAATCCCTCACCAAGCTTGCACCAACATCATAATGGAGATCACCATTCTCTTCCTCTCCTTCTAGGCTTCCCATTAATACAATTTGAGAAGAAAACTACCATCTCCAAGGCTTGCTTTAAACTAAACCTTGCCATTAGAGGACCGTCCAAGTAAGCTCTCTCACTAATCTCTTAGATTTGAGTTCTTATGATATTAGAGGAGCTCCACTTCCATTATTGGAAGCTCTCTCTTCCTATTTCTTTGTTTAACCCATTTTGGGGTTTGTTTTGGGGTTTTTGTAGAGATGGTGGATTTTGTGCTTGAGAGGGTGTTTAGAGGATCTTTTTCTTAGCTTTGGACTTGAGGCAAGTGGATGAATGGTTATTTTGAGCTTTTAATGATTTTGATAAAATGCATTGATGATTTCCTACTACTATTGATTTGCATTGATTGAAATAAATGTGCATTAATGACTCCTATTAGTTCATTTAATGGTTTTGGAAATCTGTTTGGTGGATTTCATTTACTGCTTGATTATGGTTTAAATGACTCCTTGTGATTGGGATTTTCTTTCCCCTTTGTGGTTGAATGAGATGGAGGAGAAGGAGGTCTTTTGATCGATGATTATAGAAGTGTTTATGTGGAGTTTGAGGGATGTTAGAAAGGAGTATTGGGCCTCCCTTATGGAGTGGAATTGTGGCTAGGGGAGTTGTGAGGAGTAGAAATGAAATGGGAGCAGAATTGTCCCGGAAGTCATTTCTGGGCAGTTCGCTCGAGCGAACCTGGTGGTCGCTCAAGCGAAGTGTCCAGAACAGGTTCCGAACCATTCCAGTAGACAGTTCGCTCGAGCGAACCCTCCCAGAATCGTATCAGGCTCATCACAGAGCCTTGTTAGTTCGAACGAGCTAATTATTCGCTTGAGCCAACATGTTCACTCGAGCAAACCTCTCATCGCTCAAGCGAACTCTCTCAGAAAGTTTATCAGAGCGTCACAGAACATTGTTACTTCGAGCGAACCATTTATTCGCTCGAGCCGACATGTTCGCTCGAGCGAACTCGTTATCCGCTCGAGCGAACCTCTCAGAAATCCATTCCAGAGAGCTCGTCGCTCGAGCGAACTTCTTGTCCGCTCGAGCGATAAGCACTGTTTACCTGGGACTAATCTGTGAGCAAAAATGAAGTGTTCAGTTGATTGAGAGACGTTTGTTGGGAACCCAATTGTGATGGGAAATCTAGTAACCATTTATAACACCCATTTGAAAAGAGAAATCAAATCACAAGTTGTCATTTAAGCTTTTGAAAACCCTATAGTGTATAAAGAGCCCGGAATGTCTCCAAACTCAAGGAGTGTCAATTTTTATTGTCTACGACATACGAGACCTTTATTCACTTTGATTGAATTTCGAATCCCGATATTTGTCCCGAACCTCTTGAATTATGATTTACTATCCTCGAAAATACTGATTTGCAATTGTAGCGTTTTGCCAATCCCGATATGCACTTCTCGTTTTAAATGATATATGTGCCTTGAGCATCCCGTCCCACCTGTTTATATAAGTGCATCATATGAATTTCGTACATGTCTTGATTTATGATATTTGACCTATGAGTCGGCATCACTAAGCTTGGATAACCTTGCCGGTCTGATCCACCGACTTGGAAATCCCCCTCCCGTCCCGCCAGCTACACTTTGGATCCCGCTACCTGGTTATTACCGTGGTATTGTCCCGATGCCGAAGATTGCTACAGTGGTTCCCGATGCCCGATTCGCTACCGTGGTCATGTCCCGTATTTATTATATATATATATATATATGTATATGTTACTTATGTTGCACCTCCTCACTTCGGTGATTGAGATCAACATCCCGATATGCTCATGTCACTTCAATGATAGAGGACTTAGCTCTGTGTGGTTGCCATCTTGTAGTTTCTCGTATTCCTTGGATACCTTACATGTTTTATATTAATTGCATTTATGTTCCAAATAAATGATCATCCTGTTTTATGAGATTTATTGTTTTAACAGGTTTAAATGTTTTCCAAGGTAATTTCAATTGTTGTTTTATATTTTCATCCATTTGCCAAACCGTCGTGTTTGACTCTTGTTTTGGTACTCAGGTCCCGTTGTCAGCTTTCCCGGGGAGGAGCTTGAGGAGGCGGTCGGAGAACTGCAACGTTTAGTCGAGTGGCACGCCGATGATGTCGTTTAGACATTCGGGTACGTGAGCTACGTAACATTTTGGGATAGTATCTAACCAATTCCTTTGGGAATTTGATACTTTGTTATATTGGCCTTTGTTGGCCTCTAATTTTGGGGAAATGTAATTAAATGATTTGGGTATAAACCTTAACTTACTTTTGGGAATTAGCCATTGGTCATTGCTCATTTTGATACTGGTACTGAATATGTTTAACATTGTTATCTTGGACATGAATGTATGAATTAGATTTGCTACACGCTTCCGCACCTTAAAAGAAATATTCATGTTGATGTGATATCCTCACCGCGGACACCTATGGGAAATCGCGTGTACGAGTGGCATCCTTGATGGACTCGTATGCGTTTTGATTTAAATTAATTCATAGTGTTGACATGGATTGTATCATTCGTTCATTTACCCATTTCTATTTATTAGGTCCCGATCTCGGATTAGGACCGCTCGTGTGGGACCCGGTCCGGGGTCGTGACAGGTTTTTTAGTTAGTAGACGCCCTAGCTAGTGATTAAGTTTTATTATAAGGGGTTTCTCACTTGAAAAGCTTCTAGAATTCCTACAAATGACCAACTTACCTATACACTTCTCCTCATTTCTATTTAAACTAAAAAGACTTTTTGGTATTAAAAAGACTTTTTGGTAATAAGCCCTAACCCTAACCTATATAAGCTAAACCCTTTCGTCCCAAATGAAATTCAACCCTAATTCACTCTCATCTCTCATTTCCCCTCCTTTTCACTCTAGAAACCCTAATTCTAAAACCCTAATCAAGAAGAAGAAGAAGACCATCTACTACAAGTTGCTGGAATTATCTCCTAAGGATTTCTCTGATCTCCTAGATCTCTCTTCTATCTACAATTCCAGGTAATTTTCTCTCTCTAGCTCAATTTCCCAAGAAACCTCTCTTTATCTCTCTAGATTTCCTTCCTTATTGCAATTCTCTTATTGATTGGGTATTATGAGCAATAGTTTGGTTTGAGTGTTGGAAGACCTTAGAGGCTTGGATTTCTATTAGGAGCTTGGATTGCTTCTCTTCTTGTCAATTTCTATTACAATTGGATTAAAGCAGGTGCAATATACTTACTTAGTGTAGAATGCATGATTTACTATTATTGATTCTGCAATATCAATTCAAATGATATGAGAATGCATAGATCTATCTTTGAGCTTGTTTTGTGGGTCTTTGGCCATTTGGTGGATGAATTCTCTCATTTGGGAAGATCAATGGCCCGTTTGATGATGGATGGCTGGAGATTGAAGTGTTTCAAATCTTGAATTGTTACAGAGACATGTACCCGGTCGACCGACCTGCAGTCGGGTCGACCGGCAACACTGAAAATGAGAGAAACTCAAGTCTCAGTTAAATTTCTAAGGAGCTCTTAGTCCAGTGTACCCGGTCGACTGGACCATGTGCCATGTCGACCGGATACACAGGAAATCCAAATTTTAACTGGGAGTTGGAATTTTCCCTCAGGCCCAGAAATCCAGTGTACTCGATCGACCGAACCTTATGCCAGGTCGACCGGATACAAAGGACTTCCAGGGTTCAACCAGAAACTAGAACATCTCTTCATTCCAGAATCCTAGTGCGCGCGGTCGACCGACCTGGCCAAGAGGTCAACCAGACACACAATGAATTCCAGGATCAAGCCATTGCCTGCCAGGTGATTGTCTACAGTCCCCAGTGTTCTCGGTCGACCGACCTGGCCAGGAGGTTGACCGAGCACACTGCACTAGATGTCAACTTGAGAGTCAACATCCTAACTTCCCAGTGTACCCGGTCGACCACCCCATGGGGGATGTTGACCGGATACACTTTGTACAGTGATTTTCCAGTTTTTCAACTTCTAAGGTTGTGATCTATTGTGGGGCCCATTGACCATCTAAAAAGACTTCCATTGATGTGCCAAGCATGAGTCAATGGTGTGGCTCAACCTTGACTCATGGGGACCACTAAAGTAGGGTCTAAGGTATAGATTTGATGTTGATTCGATCCTTAAATGTTGTCGAAGATGCTCGTAACTTTTGGAGCACCAAACACTGTATCATTGGCATCTGAAACTTTATTTAGGGATCAAATTAACTAATATGCACATGGACCTGAAAGTGGGACCATTATTTAGGTTAGGCCTTTGTTATTTTCCCGTTGATTCTCTTACTTTAGAGGTTTACTATACTTAATGCATCACTGTCACTCTTATGTCCTTGTTATTGCTATATACCTGTTAATTAAATGGAAATTGGATGACCTGAACCTAGGATTACTTAGAGGTGACCCGGTGATGTGATTTGGTGATGAATGACCCATGTCTGTGTCTAAGCAGGCCCTCATATGGCCTAAGTTGGGATGTGTGATACCCTAGGATGAAGAGCTTGGTTATGATGGACTTGTGACTCATTTTGTGGATGAGATTAGACTGATTGTTATTGGAACCGACCTTGTTATCTTATTTGTACTGTTTTAGACTAAGGCCATGGTTTTGGTGGGCCTTAGTATGGGTCCAATGTTGGACTTGGACTTGCATTGTATTTCATGGATTGGGCTTGTGCTTTGGACCTCTTAGGGACTTGATAGGACCGTGCTCGTGCAAGGTAAGCCTATATAGACACAGACCTTCACTTGTACTCCTTGAGTCGGCATTAGCATTCACTCAGTTGTCTTAAACTCAGCATTTGGACTGATCATCACTGATAGGAGCTATATTGGTTAATGTTGAGAGCTATCATGATGAGCTATGGTTGGACGAACGGTGTGATAACGGTTCTGGTCTATTGAGTGTGAGAGTGTTGAGATTGATGAGTGTTATTATTTGCGGGGCTCGTCATCCCTTGCATTGTTACCTTATTTCCCCGCTACGATTGTTTATAGTATGGGAGGGCCGCAGCATAATATCCCATGGTATCCAGCTTGTGTGAATGTGCCATGTTGTTGTATAGTTAGATAAGATACCTTACTTTTATCCTAATTCTAAATGATTATATCTTGCTCAACTGCTTAGTTTCTATACTTCGCCATCCTCATGAGGATATTATCGTCTTTACTCCTTTGATGCATACATCCTATGTTACTTGTATATTGTGCCTTGCCAGATCCTTGTATCTGACCCATTATTGGTGCTTAGGTATTGACCCCGATTCTGAGGACGACGCGCTCATCGAGGCGCCCGTAGCTGAAGACTGCGAATGGGGACGAGCTGACCATGAGGTCGAGTTGGATGACGAAGTGCCTACACACGGGATTTGATAGTACTTTCTTTTTGGGATTTGAGTGTTTATGTTGTGAGCAGGGAGATAGACTGATATGTAAAGACTTGTTATTATTCACATTTGAGATTTAGGCTGGACTTCAGCCCCTACTACACTTGATTCATTTTATGTGATACCTTATGCTTCCGCTATCTTTCTTATGCCTTTTTAATTCAACCGTTGATTATTAAATTATTCAAAAAGTTTTAAATTGGACCTTACCGCGGACTATGATCTTGGAAGTTATCGGATTTTTCGGGAAGTAGCGCGCCAAATTTGGGTACTTTGGCGGTAATCTTGGTATTCAGAATTGAGGCGTTACACAGCTAGTATACATTTCCAAAGTTCTAAATGTGATGTTATAAATGTAGTTTTTGATAATTCACTTAGAACATGATGAGAGAATGAAACTGAGTTGGACTTAAGTTGCTTGGTTCATTGGGGCGTACGATCAGCCACAAACTAGTGAATTAATTTGGGTTTGTTGAAATGGATTGCTAATTATTGGGGTCCTCTGAAATGAAATGAAAAAAAAAAAAACAAATGAAAAAAATATAAATATAGCCAAAAATTTAAATAAGAAGAAAAGTTCAAAAATGGCGAAACAAGAATTAGCAAAAACCGAAGAAGATTAAGAAAAAAAATGAATAGCCAAAAAGGCTATGGTAAATAGCTTTGTGAAAAACAGTAGTGTGAAAGTCGTCATAGTTGCCTTAAGAGGTGACATATGTTATGGTTAAGACTAAGTGGACATGATTATTTGAAAGAGAGTTATTAGGGTAGTATTATAATTGACCATTTAACACTCCGATCACGTATGCATACACATCAATGTGCACTCAAGTTTAACATGTTTTTCAAAAAAAAAATCTAAAGGTGGATCAGTGAAATTTTTTTTAACCTTGTTTCTTACTTTGACTATTCTAAAATTTGGGAAGATTCGATGATTATAAACTTTCTTTTGAAGAGCTTCTTTTTTTTTTTAGTTCTTCTAAAAAATAAAACAATAATTTAAAAAAGAATCTTGTGGATATATTTACTGCAAACCCTCACGAAGCCCAAACTCGTCCACTAGGAGTAACCTATGAGTTTAAGAGCTTATTGCATATGCTAAATGCGGTTGAGAGTGACAGTGAAAGTGGCATTTGTTTGTTTTCTTTTCTTTTTTTTAGGTTAGTTTGGTTTCACCTTTCTGCCTTTTTGCACGAGGACTTGCAAAATGCTAGTTGGGGAGTGTTGATAAGTCCATAAAGTTGCATATCATTCTCATCATTCTATGTTAATTTTGGACTTATTTAGGATTAAATGCCTTGAGTTTCATAAAATCATGCATCATGGTGTTCAAAGTTGATTTAATGTGAAAATTGATTTAAATCTTAGAAATTGCATGTTTTTATTGAAATTACTCTTTTTGGGTTTTCGAATAATCCTCTTGAATATCTTTAGATTCACATGTAAAGTCATTTAATTTCTTTACACCATTGGATTGTACAAGAAAAACTAGGTCAAATGGTGTATTTGCATGCATTCACACGTGTCTATAGAGGTCCCATCCATGGTATGACAGTTTTCTAGCTAAAAAATATTCATTTTAATTTAATTATTTTTCTTATGTAGGAAATTCAATAGATGGGGCCCACATGAAAAAGAAATTCAAGAGGAATGATAAAAAAAGAAGAAAATAAAGAAAATAGAACAAAAAGAAATCACCATGTGGGAGCCACCTTGGGCGTGAGTCCCAAGGTGGAAGTCCAACAGGTGGGGCCCACTATCTTTGCACAAAATTATCTCCTATTTATAGAATATTTGAAAATCATACGAAGAGTCCAAGTTTTACAAAAATTGAAGACGGATCAAATAAGGTGGGACCCATGAAAAGAGAATAAATAAGGAAAGGTGGCACGCCCAATGGGTGTGGGGCCCATGAATGGACCCCAAGTGTAGAGTACGATTGTAGTGATAATCTGGTAAGTCCAAATCGATTCACATGGAGCAATGTATTTTAAGAAACCTTGCAACTTTGACCTATCCTAAATAAACACTAATCTGGCCTAAATGGAAACTAATTAAATTATATCAGCTTTGCTAAAATAACTGAATGTAAAAAGATTTAATTACAATAATTTCAAAAAACAGAAACACTAATCTAAATAAAGAAACCTAATCTAAATAATCCTAACCCAACCAAACCAAATCAAACCAAGCCTTTTCCCACTAGGTGGGATCAGTTATATGGATTTGACGACGCCAATCAAATCTGTTTAGGGTCATGTCCTCCGTTAGATCTATGTAGGCAAGGTCATATTTAAATAAAGAAACCTAATCTAGATAATCCTAAATAAGCTAAAAACCTGCAAAAGAACACACAAATCAAACAACCAATTTATCATAAATTAGATCAAACTTCCCAAAATCAATTTTTATGCAAATATGAATGATGTATAATGCCCTAAATGCTAACAATGCAATTTTATGGAAGTTTCTAAAAATCTGATGAATGTTGAAAAATTCCATGTATGGGAAAACTTGTGTAGATGCCTGTTTTCATTAGACTGTACGACCTACCTAAGATTTTCCAAACCTAAATATAATGGCTGGAATTAGAACCTTGATGATGCATGAATCCAACAAAAAATAAAATAAAAATAGAGAGAAAAAATCTTTTAAAACGAGAAAGTTATGACTATTTAAAGATGCTTAGTTGAACATGCAGTGCTACTGAAATCTGTTACAGGCTGTCCGTGTACCCCTATTTGACCCACTTCCCAAGAAAGTTTTTGGCTAAAACTTGGGGGTCTCAAAGTCCTTATTATACATTTTAAATCTGCTATTTTTCAGGACAAAAAAATCACGTTTTCTTGGTTTTTAACTCGCGCACTTTTGGAGCACAGTAAAATCAAATCTGTTGAAATTGCGCAAAATTTTTCACTATTCACATACTAAGTTCGAATTTACTCTTTCTAATCAGTCCACAAACTTTGATTTTCAGCAACAAAATATAATTTTAAACATGAAACCTAATTCTAATGAATGCACTAATCACTTTCCAACCACAGATCATGCAAATAACATAAATAGAAAGTTTCTAATCTAACATAAAAGATGCAATTAAAAGTTTTTAAATCAGAAAGGTGATGTAAAATTAATCAGAAAATTTACTGAAAATAAAAAGAATAGAGGTGGAAAAACAAAAATCAGAAAAGATGTATCAAAGATCTAGAAACTAAACGATCATATAAGCATTGAAAATGCAATAATGAAGTCCTCTCTTTTCAGAGTAAGAAAAAAATGCAAGTGATTATGTGATGTCTCTCGACTTTTAATTCATTTTTTTATTTCCAAAATCCTAGATTTAATCAAGTGAAATATTGTCTCCAATCAAAACACATAAAAAAACTAAAAATAGAAAACTAAACCACTTACATAAAGAACATGCAGAATCAATCCAAGTAGCGTGTTTATTCCTTAATCTTTGAGTACAAGAAACTAAGGTTCATTAATCTTTTTCAATATCTCAACATGGCCTCTCAACCTATGTCTAAAAGAATTAGAAGAAAGAAGAAGAAAAAAGGGACTTAGAGAGAGAAAAGGTGGAGGGAATGGAGTGGAGAGAGAGAGGGCTTCCCAAGGTGATCCACGTCCAGCCCCTCCCCATGGTGTTAGAGCTTTTGTTTTGTTGCAATTTGATAGGATGCATTCATTTTCATAGCTTGACCTCTCATTCTTCATGTTCTTAATCTTTGGATCTTCATGCATGTTTCTCATTCATAATCTTTGTTTTTATTAAATGAAATGCATGGTTTTCAAATCTTAACTATCTTAAGTTCATGAAGTTTTTAGTTCATATTTTAAAATCTCAAAATGTTCTTTCTTTGAGTTCAAAAATCATTTCAAGCTTTTCAAAGTTTTCTTCATTAAATCCATATTTTAGTTTGAAGTGTTTCATGTCTTTTGAAAATCAGTTTTTCATTCTTTTAGCCTTGATTCCAAGCTTGTTTAATGTTCTTCAAGGTCCCTTGGTGTTCAGCCCTCTTAGTTTCATGTTTCTAAATTTATTAGTTTTTCTAGGCTGAATCCGTTCGACCCCTTATGTGGCCGGTCGACCGGCCCAATGGACCCAGTCGACCGACTCCACTGTGGGTCGACCGGGCTTCTAGCCGTTAAGCCTCATTCTGCAACGGGCAGATTTTTGACCGTTAAGGGGAGGTCGACCGGGCACAGGGGCAGGTCCACCGAGGATTATCCGTTGGGAACTTTTTCTTTATAAAAAGTGACCTTTTGTTTTGAAAAAAGTGCTGAACTTTTGGGAATCTTCAAGGCCAAGAAAGGACAACTCTTTAGGAGAATTAGTGAACGGATTATGAAGCCAATCCAATGATTCAACCTTTGATCTTCAAATGGGTGTGCTTTCTTTATCCCAAGATTAATTTCATGCTTTGTTTCTAAATCTTTGTTTTCTTTTAAGCATGATCAAATAGTTGGCTTTCTTCTTGAGATGTTGTGTTTCATAACATGCTTTGAACTTTGAAATGTTTTAGCTTTATGAAATCAACATATGATTTATCATTCACATGAGTTATGAATCCTTGCTTTCAAATCTAACTTGTTAACATTAAGATTGTACTTTTTCATTCAAGTTTGATCTTTTGGAAAGCCATGTGTTTGTCGAACAACTCTTTCTCATACATATGTTTATCATCTTTGCATCATTTAAAGTTTCATCTTTCTAAAAAGAGATAGAGTGATTTCTAGTATATGCATTATTCATAGACTTTGTCATTCATATGCATGCTTCTAGAAGTTAAGTTTTCACTTTCTAATCAGCCTTTTTAGAGGTATTAAATTGCACTTCATTGTTCTCTTATCCATGCATTCATAGGCATTTTATTTAAGAGAAAATAATCTTGTAAAGGTTATTGTTTAGCCTAAGAAAAGCATTGTGTATAGGTTATTGCTTAGCCTTGAAAAGCATAAGTGATGTATTTGTAAGGTTTGAGGTGATCGTAAACCTTAATTTGAGCTAGTGGAATCCGATATGGTTACCGGGAGTGGATGTAGGCATGTTGGTCTAACCACTATAAATGCTTGTGTCATGGTGGTTGATCTTTTGTTTTTCTTTTCATGGATGATGCTCTTATGTTTGATTCTATCAAGATTGTAGTTGTTAGGTTTCTTATGCATGCTTAACTTAGAGATTGCTTCTCTTCACAAGAAAATTAATCTTTCTCAAAGCATAAGTGACTTAAAAGTTAAAAGTTTTTATTGGTCTAGTAATTTTTGGCTCACCCTATTCACCCCCCCCCCCCCCCTCTAGGATTCGCTCTTGGACTTTCAATTGGTATCAAAGCCAAGTTGCTCTTGCTTAGGTTTAACCACTTAGAGTTAGATTCCTAGTGAGTGTTTTTCTTTTGATTACCACCATGCAAACTCATTTGGGTGAAGGCAATGCTACTAATAGACTTCCCTTGTTTAATGGAACACACCATCGTTATTGGAAAATTAGAATGCAAGTGTTCTTAGAATCCCAAAGCTTAGATGTGTGGAACATCATAGAAGATGGCTATCATCCTCCTACTACCATAGAAAAAGACTCTGAGGGGAATGCCATATCCATTAATAGCAAGCCTAAAAATGCTTGGACTCAAGGGGAGAAGGATAGAGCAAATTTAAATGCAAAGGCAAAAAACTCTCTATATTGTGCTCTATCTCAAGAAGAATTTAATAGAGTAGTAAATTGTAACTTTGCTAAGGAAGTCTGGGATACCCTAGAGACCACTCATGAAGGCACAGATCAAGTTAAGATAGCCAAAATTCAAATGTTGACCTCTAAATTAGAAGATATTAAAATGCTTGAAGAAGAAACATTTGACGAGTTCTACTCAAAATTTATGGAAATTGTCAACTCTCTTATAGGCCTAGGAGAAAAAAATGGATGAATCTAAAGCTGTTAGAAAGATTTTAAGATCTCTCCCAAAAATATTCAAGCCCAAGATTGTAGCCATAACGGAAAGCAAAGATGTTGACAAAATCAAAATTGAAGAACTAAGAGGAAATCTCCTGACTTATGAATTAGACTTTGAAGTTTAAGACAAAAAGAAAGGAATAACTTTTTCCTCTCAATTAAAAGAAAATGAAAGTGAAGTTGATAGTGATGATGATAATGCTCTATTTGTTAAATTTAAAAGATTCTTTAGGAACAACAAGAACAATAGAAATTCTGATGAAAACAAAAGTCCTAGATTCCAAAGAAATCCCAAAGAATCATTTATTAAAAGAAATGTGCAATGTTACAATTGCAAGGGGTTTGGACACATTGCTCAAAATTGCTCCACCCTTAAAGATTTTGAAAAAGGAGATAAGAAAGGAAAGAAAGCTTTAAACATAACTTGGGATGAGAAAGATGAAGATAGTGACAACAATGAATCCCCAAATAATGAAGATGAAAATTTCCCTAATTGGCTTCTACTTTCATCAATTGAAGATATCAATGAGTATAATACTTTAATAGATGACCCATTAGGACAAGAAGAAACAAATGATGAAGTTGAAGATATTGAAATCCAGCAAGCTTATGATGAACTGTATGAAAATTGGGAAATCTTATTTAAGAAAAACAAAATTATCAAAGAAGAATCCAAAAAGCTTGTTAATGAAATTAAAGTTTTAAAAGATGAATTGAAATTAAGAATCAATGAGAAGATTGACTTAGAACACAAGTTCACTACTCTAAATGAAAATCTAGCTCCTGCTCAAAACCAAATTCATAATTTACAATCCAAGCTAGAATCTAGTCAACTTGAAACTAACTCTCTACAAATGAAACTTAACAAAGGAAAATTCATTGTTGATAAATTCACTTTGGGAAATGATAAGTTTTATCAAATGTTAGGGATGCATAAAATTTATAGTGACAAGAGTGGGATAGGTTTTGAAAGTTCCCCTAGTAACAAGAAAAATAGTTTCCAAATTATTACTAAGACTTTCCAAAAACACCTAGTTGAGAGAAACTATACTTCTAGATGGGCTTGTCATTTTTGCAATCGTAGTGGTCATTTAGTTCCTAATTGCCCATACAAAATTAGATTGTCTCTCAAAAATCCCTCTAGAATCCTTTTCAAGTTTGTCCCCAGGACCATTCACTCTAAATCTTTTTTACCTAATTGGACTATGAAAGAAACAAATGTTGAGAGTCTCTTAGTGCAAACTGCTTTAAAAGCTAAAGAAAACCCTACTTGGTTCTTAGATAGTGGTTGTTCCAAACACATGACAGGAGACCAATCAAGATTTAGCTCTATAGTGGAATATGATGGAGGAAACGTTTCTTTTGGTGACAATAGCAAAGCTCAAATCATTGGAAAAGGAAGTGTGAAAGGAGATCAAATACCAACCTTAAATGATGTATTTCTTGTGGAAGGATTAAAACATAATCTTCTTAGCATAAGTCAATTGTGTGATAAAGGAAACAAGGTAGTCTTTGACAGTCAATCATGCAAAGTGGTAAATGATAAAATCAATCAAGTTATTCTTACTAGATCAAGGACAAAAGGAAATATCTACATTATAGAAGAATCTGATGATAATGAGTCTAGGTGCTTGATATCTAAAGATCAAGAAAATTACTTATGGCACCAAAGGACGGGACATATAAATTTCAAATTGATGAAAAGGTTGTCTAAAAATGAAATTGTGAGAGGGATTCCAAAATTGAGTAATGTAAAATCTGAAATCTGTAAGGCATGTCAATTAGGCAAACAAATCAAGAAGAGTTTTAAAGGTTTAAAGGATATATCGTCTTCTCGTCCTCTTGAACTAATCCACATGGACTTGATTGGTCCTGCACCTGTGCAAAGTATTGGAGGAAAGAAATTTATTTTGGTTATGGTAGACGATTATTCTCGTTTTGGATGGATTGCTTTTCTTCATGCTAAATCGGATGCTGTAGACAATATCATAAGAATTTGCAGTAAGATACAAGTGGAAAAAGATTGTAAAATTCGGAAGATTAAAAGTGATCATGGGGGAGAGTTTGAAAATGAAAAATTTGCTAAATTTTGTGAGAGTCATGGAATTAATCATCAATATTCTGCTCCCAAAACTCCTCAACAAAATGGAGTAGCTGAAAGGAGAAATAGAGTAATTCAAGAAATGGCTAGAACCATGCTTAATGAAAAGAATCTCTCTCGTAATCTATGGGCTGAAGCTCTGAATATTGCTTGTTATCTTATAAATAGAGTTTATCTAACTAAGAATACCAACAAAACCCCTTATGAAATTTACTTTGATAGAAAACCTAATTTGGGGTATTTGAAAGTAAATGTTACATTCTAAGAGATAGGGAGCAGTTGGAGAAATTTGAGCCTAAATCTGATGAAGGAATTTTTCTAGGATACTCTGAAAGAAGCAAGACATATAGAGTTTTCAATCATAGAACCATGACCATAATGGAATCAGCTCATGTTGTTATCGATGATGTAAATCAAGTTGAAAGAATTCTACAAGATGATGATGAAGCTGACACTGATAATGAACAACCTATTCCACAAGATTTTAGGAATTTCGTATATTGCAATTTGATGGATGCATTATCATTTTAATCATCATTTGAATTTTCACATACATTGATTTAGAAAATCTTGAAATCTTGATTTACACATGCATTGCTTTTAAGACTTGTAAAAATCTTGGTTCATGCATGTTTTGGTTTTAAACTTGGATGCAATTTGTTTTGAAAATAATCTTTTTGAATCAAGCAAGCCTTTGGTTTTAAAAGGTCCCATGCCAGTCAACCCGCAGTGTGGCCGGTCGACCGAGCCTATGGACCCGGTCGACCGGCCACACTGCTCGGTCGACCGGGAAAGAGCCGTTGTGCTCTCTTTCAAACGGTCAGATTTTTTACCGTTGAAGGCCAGGTCGACCGGGCAGTGTACCAGGTCGACCAGGGACTAGCCGTTGGGCACTTTTTGAGTATAAAATGAAGCTCATTCCTTTGCCAAAGGGGGCATGATCTAAGCCATCCTTGAGGTGTTTGGAGGCAAGAAAAAGGGGAATGAAGTAAGAGAGACCAAGGGGTCATTAGTAAAGCTAAAGCTTGGATTAATGAAGTTAAATCTCTAAGTAAGCTTTACTTTTATTTATCATATGTTATATGCTTTGTTTAAATTATTGGTAAATGATTTTTAGCATAATAACTATGATGTGTTGAATCCATCACTTCTCTTAATCTTTGATTTAAGTTGGATTGGATTCTTCACCCTTGATTTCAAACCAAGTTTGTTTTAAAACTTTATAAAACATGTTTTGTCAAATCCTTTGATTTCTTTTATAACATGTTTCATTTACTTGGTTGAATCATATTGTTGTTTTCATTCATTTGAACCTTAGTTAAACTTTTATTTTTGAAAACAACATTGCACATGCATCACATGTTTAGACATAATTAATTTCATACAACTTGTGAGCTTTTGATTTTCATATCATCAACAAGTTAGTATTTTGTACATGTGATTTGCATCTCACTTTAATCAAATCTTTGTGTGCTTTAAACTTTAAAATGAATTAAGCATACATTTATTGAGCCTTCATTTTAACTTGATTGAAGTTATCACACACACACATCATGAACATACACCTTTGTATTCATATAGTGTTTGTGTGAGTTAGATTTTCAATTTCATATCCGCCTAATTAAGAGGCATTGTAATTGAGCTTAATTGTATTCTCTTAGAGTGTTTTGTGAAGACACTACCTTGAGAGAAAATCTCTTTATTGTAAAGGTTATTGCTTAGCCTAGAAAAGCATCTTGTATAGGTTGTTGTTAAGCCTAGAAAAACAACATTGTTAGGTTATTGCTTAGCCTTGGAAAGCATATTGTAGAGGTTATTGCTTAGCCTTTTTGAAAAGCATAAATAGTAGAAATCCGGTGGGGTGTTGGATCACAAGCCGGTAGTGGATGTAGGCATTGAGGCCGAACTACTATAAATCCTTGTGTAGTGGTGTTTGCTTTGTGGTGACTGTTTTGTTTAAGCTTCCGCATATTGTTTGTTAATCATCACATGTGACTAATTATTTATTAAGAAATTAAAATTTGTCATAATTAGTCATTAAGTGTAGATCACCATATTCACCCCCCCCCTCTAGGGTTAGGATCCCGGACTTTCACAAGATAGTAATGATATCAGTCCATCCAAAGCCATTACTTCAACCAAATTAATGAAAAATCACACATTGGATAATATTATTGGAGATATCGACAGAGGGGTTATGACCTGGTAACAAGTTCAAAATCTTTGTGCTCATTACTCTTTTGTCTCTCAAATCGAGCCCAAGAATTTTTCTGAGGCTGAATCTAAATCTGAATGGATGGAAGCAATGCAAGAAGAATTGAATCAATTTAAGAAGAACGATGTTTGGGATCTTGTCCCTTTACCCACCGAGAAAAATCCTATAGGCACAAAGTGGATTTATAAGAACAAATCAGATGAATCTGGCAATGTTGTGAGGAACAAGGCAAGACTTGTAGCAAAAGGTTATGCTCAAATAGAAGGAATTGATTTTGAAGAAACTTTTGCTCCAATAGCTCGTTTAGAATCCATACGAATTTTATTGGGATATGCTAGTAGCATGAGAATCAAATTATTTCAGATGGATGTCAAAAGTGCTTTCTTAAATGGAGAAATTGAGGAAGATGTTTATGTTACCCAACCAAAGGGCTTTAAAGATCCTCATCATCCTAAATATGTTTATAAACTTAAGAAAGCTCTCTATGGATTAAAACAAGCTCCTAGGGCTTGGTACGAAAAACTTACAAACCATTTGCTCAAAAATAACTTTGATTGTGGGAAAGTTGACAAGACCCTATTTATCAAGAAAATTGATCAAGACATTCTTGTTGTTCAAATTTACTTTGATGATATAGTTTTTGGATCTACTTCAGAAAAACTTGCTCAAGAATTTTCAGTATTAATGAGTTCCATTTTTGAGATGAGTCTGGTCGGTCCCCTGCAATTTTTCCTTGGTCTTCAAGTTAACCAAACCGAGAAAGGAATTTTTCTTAGTCAGCCCAAATTTGCTCTAGAAATTATTAAGAAGTTTGGTCTAGAAAACTCTAAAATTAACTACAATCCCATGGGATCTACATCAAAACTTTCTAGTGACCCCCATGGTAAAAAGGTAGACCAAAAACTCTACAGAAGTATGATAGGTAGCCTCCTTTACCTTACAGCTAGCAAACCGGATCTATCCTTTAGTGTTGGAATTTGTGCTAGGTATCAATCAGATCCTCGTGAGTCCCATCTTAAAGCTGTCAAATGTATTATCAAATATATTAATGGGACATCTCATTATGGCATCTGGTATCCTTGTGACTCCTCATTACAATTGATTGGACACAGTGATGCAGATTGGGCAGGATCTATAGATGATAGGAAAAGCACTAGTGGCTGCTGCTATTTCATAGGAAACTGCTTAGTAGCTTGGCATAGCAAAAAGCAAAATTCTGTATCCTTGTCTACTGCCGAAGCTGAATATATTGCAGCAGGTAGCTGTTGTGCTCAACTGTTATGGATGAAACAAACTTTGTTAGATTATAATATTCCATAACAATGTATGCCTATCATGTGTGACAATTCTAGTGCCATTAGCATTTCTAAAAATCCTGTTCAGCATTCTCGCACTAAACACATTGACATTCGATATCATTTCTTGCGTGATCATGCTGATCAAGGCACTATTGAGTTAATTTTTGTTCCAACAGATTCCCAATTGGCCGACTTATTTACTAAACCCCTTGGAAATGATCGGTTCATAAAATTGAGACATCAATTGGGCATTGGCCCATGCCCTGAATTCTGAATTTTTGTTGGCTAATCACCTGTTACTACACTTTATTTTTACCATATCTCTTATAAACAGGTGCTACTAACAATGTTGTGTGTTTTCTCGTTGACGGGCAGGCTCCTTTGCAATTAGATGTCAAAGGGGGAGAGAGAAATATCATGTGGTCTCCAATTGAGGGGGAGAAGATTCAAGGGTTATCTAGTTGAGGGGGAGAAGCTTTACCTTCATTTTGCTCTCGCAAGGAAAATCCAAAGCTCCAAAATATCCAAATGCTCTCGTTCATCCAAAGCTCCTTAAATGTCCAAAGAAGTTGCTATTCTAGTTTTAAAGGAGGATAGAAATTCAAGCTTCTAGAGTTGCCATCAAATTGCAAAGGGGGAGATTATTAGAGCTTTTGTTTTGTTGCAATTTGATAGAATGCATTCATTTTCATAGCTTGACCTCTCATTCTTCATGTTCTTAATCTTAGGATCTTCATGCATATTTCTCATTCATAATCTTTGTTTTTATTAAATAATATGCATGGTTTTCAAATCTTAACTATCTTAAGTTCATGAAGTTTTTAGTTCATATTTTAAAATCTCAAAATGTTCTTTCTTTGAGTTCAAAAATCATTTCAAACTTTTCAAAGTTTTCTTCATTAAATCCATATTTTAGTTTGAAGTGTTTCATGTCTTTTGAAAATCAATTTTTCATTTTTTTAGCCTTGATTCCAAGCTTGTTTAATGTTCTTCAAGGTCCCTTGGTGTTCAGCCCTCTTGGTTTCATGTTTCTAAATTTATTAGTTTTTCTAGGCTGAATCCGTTCGACCCCTTCTGTGGCCGGTCGACCGGCCCAATGGACCCAGTCGACCGACTCCACTGTGGGTCGACCGGGCTTCTAGCCGTTAAGCCTCATTCTGCAACGGGCAGATTTTTGACCGTTAAGGGGAGGTCGACCGGGCACAGGGGCAGGTCCACCGAGGACTATCAGTTGGGAACTTTTTCTTTATAAAAAGTGACCTTTTGTTTTGAAAAAAGTGCTGAACTTTTGGGAATCTTCAAGGCCAAGAAAGGACAACTCTTTAGGAGAATTAGTGAACGGATTATGAAGCCAATCCAATAATTCAACCTTTGATCTTCAAATGGGTGTGCTTTCTTTATCCCAAGATTAATTTCATGCTTTGTTTCTAAATCTTTGTTTTCTTTTAAGCATGATCAAATAGTTGGCTTTCTTCTTGAGATGTTGTGTTTCATAACATGCTTTGAACTTTGAAATGTTTTAGCTTTATGAAATCAACATATGATTTATCATTCACATGAGTTATGAATCCTTGCTTTCAAATCTAACTTGTTAACATTAAGATTGTACTTTTTCATTCAAGTTTGATCTTTTGGAAAGCCATGTGTTTGTCGAACAACTCTTTCTCATACATATGTTTATCATCTTTGCATCATTTAAAGTTTCATCTTTCTAAAAAGAGATAGAGTGATTTCTAGTATATGCATTATTCATAGACTTTGTCATTCATATGCATGCTTCTAGAAGTTAAGTTTTCACTTTCTAATCAGCCTTTTTAGAGGTATTAAATTGCACTTCATTGTTCTCTTATCCATGCATTCATAGGCATTTTATTTAAGAGAAAATAATCTTGTAAAGGTTATTGTTTAGCCTAAGAAAAGCATTGTGTATAGGTTATTGCTTAGCCTTGAAAAGCATAAGTGATGTATTTGTAAGGTTTGAGGTGATCGTAAACCTTAATTTGAGCTAGTGGAATCCGATATGGTTACCGGGAGTGGATGTAGGCATGTTGGTCTAACCACTATAAATGCTTGTGTCATGGTGGTTGATCTTTTGTTTTTCTTTTCATGGATGATGCTCTTATGTTTGATTCTATCAAGATTATAGTTGTTAGGTTTCTTATGCATGCTTAACTTAGAGATTGCTTCTCTTCACAAGAAAATTAATCTTTCTCAAAGCATAAGTGACTTAAAAGTTAAAAGTTTTTATTAGTCTAGTAATTTTTAGCTCACCCTATTCACCCCCCCCCCCCCCTAGGATTCGCTCTTGGACTTTCACATGGCTCCTTTTGCTTTGTGCCAATATTTTTTTAGTAAAGAATCTCTCATCTTTAGGGCTCTCGTTTTCTTTTGTGTAGAGATTCTTGCTTAGGCTCCAAGCTAACTTCTTTCTTTGGAAAGACTTTAAATTTGAGAGATATCACCTTGCCTTACTGAATTCCTTGGAGAGCAATTGTTTCTTTGTAAAGTCCAAGATTATCTCAAAAGATTGCTACATGATATGCATGGGAGAGCTTTCCAATAATTTCAAAATCTTGCACATAATGAAGGATTTCATGCATAGGACGTCCTTTATATGTATGAGACCCATGTGGGACCCCACTTTGACTTAGCAGAAATCATATTCATTGCATATCTTGTGCTGATGTGGATTCCCTTTTTGACATGGTCTTGATGGATAATTCTTGCATTTGAAAATTTTCAAACTATGGAAGGCTTCGATGTTAGACTTTTGGAACACTTGTGGGCCCCATCTTAATTTGAGAAATATTCAAATCTGAATCTTCAGATTTTTATTTACAACTTGGAGCATATGGTGGGCCCACATGTGTGTGCTTCACTTGAAAACTCATTGCAAGAATGTTTATTACTTTGCATATTCTTTTTTCTTTGTTTCATTTCTTCTTTTGCTTCTTTCTCTCAAATTTTCTCTTCGCAGGCCCCAAGCTATTGATATTTCCTATACATTGAAAGAAATAAATTTATCATCAATCATATGTAAGAAAATGCACATGAACCAAGCATGGGACCCTAATAAGCCTAATGATATGTACCTTCTGGTCCTATCTAAAAATAGCACATGGTGCCGAAAATAGCAATTATGCATTGATGAAGCCAAAAAGCTAATTTTGAGCGATGAGTGTGAGATGAAAAATCCTAATTTCACAAATGTCATGCAATTTAGTGTATTTTGACATATTTTGACCATTTTTCCAAAGCTAGCTCCAAATGCATGTAATCATGAAATTAAGTGTAATTCTATGCAATTAAACCTAATGAAGTCCACAAATGCACATGAAATGATAACCTAATGACCTAATTTTGTGGACTTATCAACCTACGAGATCTACAAAAATTCAAATTGCTTTTTGTGAAGAAGACTTTCCAAAACTCCACGAATGCAAATGAAATGATAACCTAATGACCTAATTTTGTGGACTTATCAGCGTACGAGATCTACAAAAATTCAAATTCCTTTTTGTGAAGAAGACTTTCCAAAACTGAGAAGAATCTATCAAGGCAATTTCCAAGAATGAAAGGATAACATTTTTTGAAAATTTTGGAGAAAAACAAGGAGATAAGCTTCCAACCATGTGTGGAGTTTCCAAAGATGCAAAGAAATCTAAAGAAGGATAAAAGAAAACATGTAAAGATTTTGTTAGAAACGGAAAGATGGGCCCACCAAGTAAGGAGATTGACTAGAATCGAACCCTCTTTGAAAATAAATCTCCAAAATTCCTACTTTCTCTCCTTTTCTCCTTATTTCTCTTTTTCCTATTTTCTCTCCCTTTTTTTTTTCTATCCCGTTCTTATTCTTTCTCCCCAACCCACAAGAGTAGGAGTCTAGATCCCATGTTTCATTGAAACAGGAAGATACCGTTCCATCCTATCAACTCATGCCAGCTATATAAAATCTATTTCTTTTCTTTACTCATTCCAAGGAGGGCGCATTAGATGACAAGAGCTTTTATATAGCTAGCATGAGCTGATAGGACAAGACCGTATCTCTCTATTTCAACGAAATAGAGGATTTGGATTGCAAAAGTTGAAACAAAAACCTTTAAACAAGGGGAAGGAAACATTCCAATCCATACCACCGTCCCATAACAAATCACACGACACTCTCCTTTCTTCCATCCCCCACCCACGGCATTCCATCTATTTTATTTTCTTTCGTTTGCAAAAAAATAAATAAATATTGTAATAACTTTTAAAGGAGAAGATGAAGATGTATGAGATGGAAGGCTAATTTGTGATCTAAGTTGAAGGGGAAGCTTTATCTTTTATCCGTTCTATAGATAAACATGGTAAAATAAAATGTTATTTTTTAATTAATTGTTAGCGCTTCTTTATTATACATGTTCTTTGAGTTCTTATTTTAGCAAATAGAAGGGACTACTTGGAATCCTCAAATTTGAAAATTTAACCATTGCAGATTCCCCTTTAGACTGCATTCTAGCAAAGATGATCTAAGCTATACGTACTTCGGATCATTAGAGCGAGTGGATCCTAATCCTTAGATATTTTATTTTACTGATTTCTATTTACTGTGATTGGTTGTTTTCATTTTTTTTTTATTTGTGGTTGCGGTATTCTTATTAGATTTAATTAGAAATTTTTAGGTATAGGATTTTTAGATTATGAATTTTTTCAATGAGGATATAATTATTGTAATTATTTTTTATAATGATTATTGTAATTAATTTTATTCGAGAACTCAATTCAATTATACTAAAATTAGATTTTATTTAGAATAGGTCAAACGCATATCCGATTTCCATCCCTATGGATCAACCTCGGACTTACGGAAATTTATTACTTCATAACAACCTTACAATTGGGGTTCACCTCAATTATTTAATATAAATATTTTTTTTAAAGAAAAAGAGAAAATAAATGAACTACTGTAGTCTGTATGATGGAAATGAATTAGAGTCACATTTACTGGGGTCTCACCGCAGCAGAAAATGCCGCTATTATTTTATGCTCCCAGACTTCTGTAGCCTTACTAGAGTGAGGCAATAGGTAAGCGTATCACGTTCGAGTCTCTTGAAATGGCCTCACATTAATTGGAAGACGTGGAGATAGATTTTCCAAATCTACTCTGCTTCTTTCTTATGTCGAATTTGTTTTTTATGCCTCTTTCCAAAGTCAAAACATATACAGATACGTTTCTTGCTCTCACACACAGTCTGTCTCACACAGACACATCCGGCAGTGTCAGTTTTGATGTTAGGTTCTTGAGGAAGAGGGGTTTCTTAATCTGCATGTTGTGGAAATTGAGGTAGAGGTAGAAACTAGAAAGAAAATCTTGTGATAATCTTCTCTTGCTGAAGAAAATGAGTTGGGTTTCTGGGTTATGGGTTTTGGCAAGTATCATGTGGTGTTGGTTTTGGTGGTGGAAGCGGAAGGTGAAGGATACGAATGGAGAAAGCAGTGGCGTCCCCAAGGGCAGTTTAGGCTGGCCTTTCATAGGAGAGACACTTGAATTCATTGCCTGTGGTTACAACTCGCGCCCTCTAACCTTCATGGACAAACGCAGAGCACTGTAAGCTCTCTCTCTCTCTCCAAATGCTATTATCCTTTGACCATATTCTACTTTCATGTTTTTTATTGCTTCGGCTTCTCAAGACATGGGAGAGGAACCCATTTGATTGACAGAAAATTCAGTAACTTAGTTTGCAATTGTATAGATTTATTAGTGTGAGACTAATCAGTACACTCACACATTCTTCCGCAAAAACAACTGCCAACGTGCGGAACAGTAATCACGAAATCCTGACCATCCAAATCATTTTCCTATGTTGAGATCTCAAAATTGATGCTGTTCAACGGTGGTGAGCATTCGTCTCCGAGTGATCATCAAATGAACGGTTAACATGAGCAGTAAGCTGTCCACTGGACGAGTCTATGCGGGTATAGCCATTCATCAACAAGAAGGCCTAGTAAGTTCAACAATAGTAGTTTCTTTTGCACATAGATCGAAGTCATTAGAAATAGAACTTTTGGGAACCATCGACCTAGTTGTAGAGATCTAAATCTTGCAATGTTGTGCTTATTGGATGTTGTGAGTGCAGACCGAATACCATGACGCGGATGATTTTGACCATCCATCCCGTGATCTTTAACTGAACAGTTATGATCTTCATTTGTTTTAAATGGTTAACAAAGATCAGGCTCTAGGTAAGTCCATTAAATAATATTTAATTAATAGATAGTTGACAATATTCATTGATCAGATTTCCTCTGATTGCAAAATTCATGATAACCCTTGTGTCCTTTGTTGACCAGTTGCCACATGTTGGGTGCATGCATCTTAGGTTTTCCTTGTTGCAGGAGGGAAATGACCAAATGGGTCCCCTCGAGTACCGAAAAACACGAAGAAAGGTCATGTCGAACTTTCAAGAGCATCATTCAGATTTCTCTCCTTTCTCTGTGCTCCTTGTCTTTCCCAAGACAACACCGTACATTGTCATGTGTTGCAGGGAAGAAAAAAGAAGTCCTTGCAATCAAGAGGGTTACGTGGGGTTTTGGTTTTGTTTCCGAAAAGGAGGAGTTTGTGTTGGGAAGCCGGCCCTTTTGCCGGTTTGACCACTCTTGGGGGTTGCAGATTGTTCTATTCAAGGGGTAGGTGGATAGAATGGGATGGGTTTTTGGCATCTTTCCTCGTCTGTTCTGATTACTAGGGAGAGCTCTATAAGACTATAGGACGGTTGTAGGGTGTAAGGGGGGTTGAAGTACTTTTCGAAACTTTCGTGGACCTTTTGGGGAGATGTGGATCGTGGGTAATAGCGGAGAAACTTTCTTCCGCTGTAATTTTTATGCATCCATCCCTAACTTAATAAAATCATGGTGAGTGATAATCCAGTGGGGGTCAAACATATGATATATCCAAACCATCTATACGTATATACTATTAGAATTGCACTATATCTATTGAGTTTTCACCAATAAAATAAAAGATTAAATTCCAATGGGAAGATTTTAGGGGCAGCATGATGGGAAAGATGTCTATAAGGATAACGATGATGCAAAAAAAGTAAAATTCACCTTTATTCTAGCTATTGATTTAATAGCAATAAACTATAAACAATTTATTAACCATTGATTTTTTTGATATTCAATCAAATGGAAATAAAAAAAACGTACAATGCCTAATCATGGGGGATAAGAGTGTGAAATAGGTTGTGCTAATCAAAGGTGCCCCAGTGGGCCCTATAGAGTTGGACCACACATGCAGCCCGCCTAAAGAAAATTCTTCACTTGTGGGAGAAAATTTTCCTTTGAGATATGTTGGGGTATAATTCCCCTAAGAATATAATAATAGGGTTAAAATGTGGCCATAAAATGTGTTTTTCTATTAGCTTGGTTTTCTTTGAAAATGTCAAAATCAAGATTTATGTGTGTGTATATACACTTGTGCACGTGTGAAATTCTATAGACAGTCTAGTTTTTCAGTGCCCTCTGTTGAGTTTTCACATTTGGGGCCCACCTTTAATTAATCACTTGGCATACAATTGTCCCCATTGAATTGGCGCGAATCAAAAATTAATTCTATTATGGTCATTGTTCATTGTTAGATTTTGTCACAATGTAATTGCATATAGCCATTAGACTCTGAAGACTTCCTATTAAGGTTTTACATGTGAGGGTATGTTATATATCCTAAAGCTTTTTAATAAATAGTATCTTACATATATTTTTTATGAAAGCAAAATCTTAAATTTAGCTTATCAAAATTAATGAATATGAAGTGTGTTTTTCTAATTATTCATTAAATAGTTTTCCCCTTTTTTTTAGTGAAATTAAAAGTTCTTTTTATGTGCTGAGCTATGCAATGTATACATATTCTTGTTTTTCAGTATGATATATATTGTTTTCAAATATTGGCATATTGACCCATACGTTTTGAAAGATAGCAGGTGCACACCTTTTCCTTGGGTCTTATGACGCATATCTACTGGTGGATTCCACCTGTCTTCAATCTCAATGGGCCACAAACCCCTATATATAGTCACTGATCCCCCTTTTTCTTTTACACCCATTTTGAATGAATTGAGCCGGTGATCGAGTGTCCCTCATTTCAATATAAAATCATTGAATTTGTGGGCCACAAATGAAGGGATTAGGATGCTTTGATGGGCTTCAAATTTTATACGAAGGTAGGGTCCATCCAGATATTTCAATCACCCATAGTTCCATTGATTGGTGGAGCCCCACAACAAGGTGAGCAGGCGATCAACCATCTATGTATATACAAAAATTATCGAGTTCATACCTTTGTTTTTTGGGTGTTTTAGCTCACACCCCATAGTGAGGCCCACTTGATCACTCGTCTGAGTGAAGTTGTTAGGTTGATAAGGTGGACTCCATATTTTGGACAAAAGTAGCCCCAACCAGATCTTTGGATCTTCCAGAACCATCCCCATGTGTTCCCTATGCCGTGCGTAGGTGACGTACACGTTTCATACAAGGATCAGGGTATTTGATGCATGACGCCACAAATATTTAACGATTGATCATCTGTAAGCCCTTGTCATTTTCGATAGCACATGGGGCTGATCCAACAGTGCCAACACCCGTCTCTCTTCTGAGTTGTGTATACCAGAAATGTTGAAATATGAAGAAATATGAAGCCAGAGGTCTCCCTCTCTGTTTTCTCTGTTAGGCAAGTGGAGTCAGGTTTTTATTTAGTTTTAATTTTTCTGTGGACGGGGAGTAGACATAAGAGAAGCCAAAGAACATGGGATCTGAAAAACCGTTACAGTAGCACTACTACTACCCTTTTAATAATCAGATTGCAGTAGTTATGCCTCTTTATCGAGTGAATTCAATGGAAACCCATGGAGAACTGTAAATAGGCTGGTTGGTTTTATCTTCTAATGCCCCCTATCCTCTGCCCTAGTTTGGCCTAATGGGTCAGGTCAAGGATGTCTTCGTGCAACCCACTACAACCCGAATATTAATAAAGATGATGATGATAATATTAATATTTATCTTATTTATAATAGAATGTTTTTAATATTGATAATAAAAAACAATTAACTTTCAAAATTAACAGCAGCAACCATAATGATAGTTTTAATAAAGAACCACGATAACATTGTATATGCTACAGCATGATTTTTGCATTTAGTATTTTAATTTTTAACATAGGAACCAACCTAGTATTTGGATCATCACATAGACCAATAACTGGGTCTTCTTGCTTCTTTTGGTTTTTTGAATTTATAAGGACAAACATATTTGGACAAAATTGTTGTGGCTATCTTTAGATACTGTATGTTCTTTTATGTTCTCTCCTTAGTAAGAATGGGCCACGCCTTGGCTGCTATGAGCTTAGGTGACCAGGATCTATTTAGGATTTCAATTTCCTACGCTTGTGTTTGGGACTATTTAAAATTTGATCTTCCAATTATGATGGAGTTTAGATCCTTTGATACTGGGAACTGGAGAAATTCTGTGTCCTCCTCTATATATCCAATTGTGGAGACTTGCAGTTGTAGGGCTTGTTTGTGGAGGAAAATAAGGCACGGAAAATTGGGTTGCTAATCTCCTATTTTTCTAAGGACTAGTGTTGCACAAATGTGCCCGCAATGTCTAAACAATTCAAGTTAAAGTTTGGGGTGTTGGCTGTAGCCTGGATTTTGCTCCAATACAAGTTGGCCATGTCAGATTAATTATGTATTAAACACATGATTTACACATGTTGTGGATCTTATTCACATAATTTACACATTATCAATCTGATGGTGGCCAAGAACCAATACACGAGGGCATTTGTAGACCTATTTGGAATTTGAATGCTATGGCTGCACTGAGTTATTCATAGGCCTAGTGATAGGATTTCACTAATTCCTTTCATCAAAGGATCTGGGCTCATTATGATTTGACGGGGTTCTCGAATAGACCCACTAATGTTGAACTCAGTGAGAATAAATCTTAGCAAAGAACTCATTCATTTTTTCTAGATGACAAGTTGAATGCATGCAACGTAGAATGTAAGCGTGACCTAGTCTTCTATCATAAAAAGAGGTTCAGCAAATTAGCTAAATGTGTATAATCAGCTTCATTGAACCTTACTAGCTGTTCCAAAGGCAGCGAAAGCGGGCTGTGAATACAAAAACAGCCAATGGTTCGCAATCATGGTCTTTGATTAGTAGGCTAGCACCATTCAATGATCCTAATCTTTTATAGATAAATAATCAACCAACCCATCTTACATATGATAAAGACCAGTAGACCACACCTACAGGCACATATCCAATTATTAACTATTGTTTATTTAATAAGATCAGAAGTGGGCCAGAAAAGACCATTTGTAAGTGAAGAACTTACATACATATACAATATTTTTTCCAAAAATGAATTGTAATTATTTGAAGAATGTCATAAATATGCATTTAATGTCCGATACTCTATACAAGCGCTAAATTTCCAAGAAAAAAGAATAAATAAACAAATAATGTTACTAGTTGGTTGTCAATATAGACTCTGTTGTTAGCCACGGAACCAAGTACTTCGCTTATTTTAATTCAAATTTTAGTAATTGCTTAATTTTATTTCAACCACTACCTTTTGTACTCTCTCTCTCTCTCTCTCTCTCTCTCTCTCTCTCTCTCTCTCATGTGTGTTTAACTTTGTTTATGTATGCACTTTCTTTCATTTCAGATATGGCAAGGTATTCAAATCCCACCTTCTGGGAAGACCTATTATTGTTTCAACTGACTGTGAGGTGAACAAGGTGATTTTACAAAATGATGGAAGGATGTTTACCCCTTACTATCCAAAATCAGTGGCTATTCTGTTTGGCGAGTCATCCATATTGAAACTCAATGGGAATCTCCACAGAAGAGTGCATGGGCTAATTGGAAGCTTCTTTAAATCCCATCAAACAAAAGCCAGGATCACAAAAGACATTGAGGAATGTGTGCTACTCTCCATCGACAATTGGAATGATGGCCAGTTGGTTTACATTCAAGATGAAACAAAAAATGTGGGTTTGTTTTATTTCTCTTTCTTTAGGACAAAGCCCGAATCATCTCAATTCCAGCCCAAATCTTTGGTCTATTTAAGAAGGCCTGAACTTGCATGGGCCAAATCCAGAGACATGTCAGAATCCCAAAAGGCTGGGTGATGCAGGACAAATTTATGGTTCCCCATGGGTCGACCCACCAATGGGCCCAACCCATCCATCTCGACCAGTTCTTTGGGCCCAACCCACTTACAAGGCTATTTTTATTTTATTTAGGGTGTTTATTGTTTATGTTTTAAGTTATTTATCTTGATATTTTAATCTTGGCCGTTGATGTGTTTAGATGGCCAAGATTAGTTCTAGGTTTGTCCCAGTTCTTATATAATGCATTGTAATACCTCTTTCGCAATTTAGGAGTGCTTCTGGAGTTTCATGAGTTCTCTTCTTCCTCGCCTGTGATGGGGAGTTTGGCGTGAGGCCAATATTTAGGCAAAAGCCTAACCTATACCCTCCACCCTCCATCTCTACGCGCCCCGCACCTGGTACCCCTCTCCTCATCACTAGGTAAAGACCTAGTGTCTCGGGCCCATTGAATCTTATTAGGCCAATTGATGGCCTGGTTTTATTCTGTGATTAGGATTAGATTTATGGGGCTATTAGGTTAATGACATTTATCGTACTCTATTATTTTATAAATAGCCAACCATTTCTTAATGAAATATATGATTGCAAATTTGGCAATATGTAGTTCCCTTGAATGGATGATTGCAACAGTAAAAGTAGTCACAAGCAGCATTCACTTGATGACTGGACTTAGGTATGGCCCTTCAAATAGGAGAATCCACATAACAGTCCAGATTGTAGCATATGTTTGCGGGCATAACTTTGAATGAGATTGCAAATTGTAGAAAATAGTTCAATTAAATTCTGCAAATGGAATAAAATATGATAATATTCTACAGCTCGACTCATAATTCCAGCAATCTATTTAGGCTGGATTAGAATTGATCCATAGAAATGATTTTATAAGGCAAGAGAACTGGAAGTTTCTGATACATTTGAGTATAATATGCAAATGCAGAACCCATTCTTGTGAAGATTGGCTGTTGGATCGTGAGTAATTTGAAGAATCACAAATTGCTGAAATTTTCTTTTCCTTATCCATGTGTTGTAACTATGCCACTGCAGTCTGCAACTGATGTGTATCTTCCTCAGATGAAATAGAGTTTCACTGTTTGATCTGAAGAAATCTTCTTCAACCTGAGCATAAATATTAGATCACCAGTGATGGATGTCACTTCAATCTGAGAAATTATTTTTTTACTGCCCTTTATTTTCTACCAACGAAAAATAGATCCCAACTTCTTAATATAGGTCAAACTGTAATTTGTAGTGACTTTTCTCCTGTGTTCTTTTCTCTTCATGTGCATCAGATAGCATTTCAAGTGTTGGTTAGGGCTTTGATGAGCGTCGGCCCAGGTGATGACCTGCGGTATTTGAAGAGGGAATTTCGAGAATTCTTCAGTGGTTTGATATGCCTGCCAATCAACCTGCCTGGAACAACTTTATACAAGTCACTTAAGGTAGAATCCCTTTTTCACTAATTCAGATTCTTTGAATAGAATGTGAAATGTGTAAGACTCTGGTATGTTTTAGGCTAAAAAGAGGCTACTCAAATTTGTGAAGAATCTTATCACTGGAAGGATGGAGAGAACTAATAAGAATGGGATCATGGATGTAATTGATGTTTTGTTGAATGAAAGGAGCAAGGAAAGTGAGCATAAATTATCAACCGATTTCATATGTGGGAATATAGTGGAGATGATGGTTCCAGGGGATGAATCTGTGCCTGCAGTAATGACTATTGCTGTGAAGTATTTGAGTGACCACCCTCTTGTTCTAAATCAGTTACTGGTAAACACATACAAAGATGGCTCATTTCTTCAACTTTTTGGCATTTTTTTCTTCAGCACTAAATTGAGGTTTGACAAAATAGTGGTTTGTTGTTTCATTTTTGTAGGAAGAGAATATGGAATTGAAAAGAAAGAAAAGCTGCTTGGGTGAACCCTATACATGGATGGATTATGTGTCTTTATCATTTACCCAAAATGTTAGTCACACCAACCTTTCTTTGCTCTTGTTACCAAAAAGAATGGTAACACGTGCGCCAAAATTTTATCATTTCATCGGGGGTGGACTTGCAGTTGGCTTGGCCCCATAAATTTTGAAAATCGTGTGTATTTTTTGAACAATCATGCCCCAGAATCTTTTTACATAGTGGGTCCCTGAAGGGATTGGTTTGATAATCATTAGTGCAAATGGACAACATGTTGAGGCTCGTACGGCTGATTATTTTTCTCTATAATGATTAGTTGATTAATCAATAAATTGGAATTTATTCCTCAGGTGATAAATGAAACTCTTAGAATGGCAAATATTATCAATGCAGCATGGAGAAAAGCTCTCAAGGATGTTGAGATTAAAGGCACGTAAGGATTTATTTGTATTTGTGTGTGCGAGTTAATTTATGTTTTGTTTTATCGTTCTATCTCTTGCATGAGTGACCCCATGCAGCTTTAGAGGATTCCGTCTGCGTTTGAATAGAAAACTGTTTATGAAGGTGTATAATAGATCCTTCATAATGAATTGTGCTCCTAGTTTATTTATTTTATTTCATCTTACTATGGTTCTGCAGGTTATTTGATCCCCAAAGGTTGGTGCATCTTGACATCCTTTAGTTCCATTCATATGGATGAAGAAAATTACAAGAACCCATATCAATTTGATCCATGGAGATGGCAAGTGAGTAGCCACCTCTGATCCAAGTATACATCTCAAATTATTTGATCAATATATATATATATATATATATTTTCTTTAAGGATTATATTGCCTACTTCACTGCAATGGGTACATAGGATGATTTGCTTCTTGTTAGTAAAAGAAAAAAAAATGAGGAAGGCATGGATAAATAATAAAACTAGGAAGTGATCCTACACGTGATGGACTTTCAACATTCAGGAATGTTTTTTTTTTTTTTTTTTTATTATTATTTTTTTAATCCTAGCCAATACTTCATAATTGGGTTTTATTGTATTGTATTATAACTCCATCATATGATGATAAATTTATAAGTTGAAACTATGGAAAGTATCAAATCTGTCAGATACTCAGGGTTTTTTTTATTTTTTATTTTTTTATTTTTTTTTAAAAATATGTTTTCATATTTGTTAACTTTTGCCAATCATGTATTGAATCATATATTTGTATTGAAGGAAATAATTTCATCACATGTATTAAGTCATTTTATATTTAAAAGTTCAGAAATGGATAAAAGTTGTGAAGATTAATATATTGAATTTATTAAAAACCTGTGGTATAAATATCTAGAAGATAGTGAGTGGAGCATTTGGCCTCTGATTTATCCCATTGAAAAACTCAAGTTCCTTTCCATGAATTCTACTTTTGTTCTTTTAGGTTTCTTTTGGATGTAAACATTCAAAGAGACTACATTTTGAGAAACCATGGACTTGTTTGTGCAATGAGAGGAATCCTACATACCTAGCCTTCCAATAGGAAATTAAAGTTCCTCTCTATCAAGAAAAATTTGTTCATTTTTTCCATTTCCTGCAAAAGAAATGTGCTGCACCAAAAACTGTTGGTCCCCATGTGCCACACCAAGGATCCACTGTCTAGCTAAAGCTTGTAGAACAGGAAGATCAACTAATGCCTGCTATGTGATGCGGAACGGAGGGGAGATTGCGGGCAGGCAGGCAGGATTGTAGATGAGACCGAAGGGATAGGGGAATAAAAAATTACCTAAAAATTTCCCTCATGCCAAATTCTAATCCAGAAGACAGAGATACCTTGAAGGAAACTTGGGTAAGACCCCAAAGTCACTTGAATTTTTTTTTCATTAATCATCAATCAACCATTCTTCTAAGTCAAGAGGCTTTACATCCTTATATATGAAAAGAAATACCCTAGAACTAATACAGACCATCTAAACACATTGATGGCTAGGATTAAACACCCAACTAAAAGTAACTTACAACATAATTAAAACCCTAAATAATATAAAATACAAAATAAATGGACTAGGCCCATAGTTTTGAAAATCAGAATTGTATCGCTAATCGTTTTAGGAACTGAATCGAATCAAATCACAAATCGTAGGATTCATTCTATGTTTTCCAAAATAATTTTGAAAAATTAAAAATAAAGTAACAGTAAGAAAAAGTGTAGATATGTATTAACTCTTCCATTTTCCATACATAGCAACATTTATATAGTGACAAAGGAAAAGAGTCAATCAACAAAAGATGCTCATGAGGTCATCCATCATCATCATCAAAGCCTTGTCAAGTATGTTGGGGTCGGCTATAGGAATTCTATTTCTCCATTCCGATCTATTTTGAGCCAAATCCCTAGATAAGTTGCACTTCTTTAGATCTATTTTTACTCCTTCCATCTACGTCCTCTTTAGCCTACCCATTTCCCTTGGTGGGCCATCAACCTTCATAGAGATCATCCATGATCTAAACTCAAAATATTCATTCTAAAACATCAATCTAAAAGCACCAAAAGATGATCATGAGCTTATCCATGATCTAAACACAATATTTATTCTAAAACATTAATCTAAAAACATCAAAAGACAAAAGGTTTATATCCTCAAATAATCGATCTGCATCCTTAACATGGCCCATGACCATATCCACATCAATATCATCATCTTCAATCTCATATCACCAAATGAAGATGCTCCATCATCAAGACATTGAACTTCCTCCTCTTCGGTGTTTTGGTGAAGACAATAATGTTTCTTCTTCCTCTAGCTCAGATATCTTTCCGTTTTGCTTTATCTTTTATTCGAAATGTAAGTTTTCTTGACCCTATAAAGCAAGATTGCAAAAATTTAGTTTATTAAAAATAATAAATAGGTATTGATGTTTAGAATCTTAACAGTTGATAAATTCATAATATCTCGTCATCTATCTCGTCATAAAGGCTTCGTTTGGTTTGGTTTATCTCGTGTTCTGCTTGTCCCTACATTGGCAAGATTGTCAAAGCATTCTTCAAGGCCCATCCAAGACATGTCATTGTCCAAAACTGGTTCTATCATTTATCTTGTGTATTGCTTGTCCCTACATTGGCAAGATTGGCAAAGCATTTTCCAAGGTCCATCCATTACATGTCATTGTCCAAAATAGGATCTTCTCTTTCAGTGATCCATTGACATCAGAATTTAAATACAAGACTAATGCATCTCTTTCAGTGATCCACTGACATTAGAATTTAAATACAAGACTAAAGCATTAAGACGCTTTTGCTCTAGTCTGTTTCTCTCCTTTGAATGTCTCTATACAAAAGTTAGATTATATGTCAAAATTTATACAACTAATTGAGGAAAATAAATTTAGCAAATCTCACTTGTTCGAATGTATTCAATTTCGCTCACATCTCGATGAACTACACGTCAACATTAACATGTGACTTACTAGCTTCTGTAGTTCGGGGCAATGATCTCCATAATTCGCCCACCACAAAGCTAGTTTATACGAATAAAGTCGATTGTATAAGAAGAACATAGTGAAGGAAAACAATAAAGATTAAGGAATATGAAAATTTAATAATTCAAGTAGATTATTGGGTTTGTAAGGTTTTATGAGTGTTGGCTAATTCATTGGTTAATGGACAAAACAGGGTTTTAAAATAATGTAACTTTTATTAGAATGGACTGCCCAAGAAATTTAAGCGAAGAGGATCAGTTGATTTGAATCTGATTTTGTTCGCTCGAGCGAAGTTGCATCCGCTTGAGCGAACCCCTCACAGAACCTCCTTTGCTCAAACTCTCCTTTGCTTCTCTCGAGCCAACTCTCTTTTGTGGAAGACAGAACCTTCTTCGCTCGAGCGAACCCCTCACAGAAGCTTCTTCACTCGAGCTCTCCTTATTCTCCGCTCGAGCCATCTATGTTCTGACATGAAGTTCTGAGACAGAATCACCTTCGCTCGAGCGAACTCCTTTGACCGCTCGAGCGAACCTGGGGTGAATCCTGAACCAATTCGGAAACTTCTTCATATTTTCTCTCAAGATGCTAAGTTGAACCCTAATCATATCACAACTCTTGAGACATGAACCTAGAAGATTTGTGAGAGATATATAGCCATTCTCTTTCAAATTTAAACTACTTCTCTTCAATACAAAACCCTATAGAAGATTTGTGAGAGATCTATCATCCCCCAAGGCTACTAGTTGTTGTTATGAAGATCAAACGTTGCTCGTTCCATCTACTCTTCTGAAGTAGAGGCACCTCGAAGGCTGGTTCAAGGTGTTTGTTTCAAACACAGTGAAGGTGTACGGCGAGCAGTCGACAAGATAGCGCAGTTCTTAGGTTGAGTTGCAATTGGAAAATGGTTGTAAGTTCTTTCTTGTAACTTTCAATATATTTAGTGTTTGATTGTCTGTTGGCCTAGACAATAAGGCCCATGGTATTTTCCCGAGTAGGGTTTTTCACGTATATATCGTGCGTCATTGTTTCTTCTTGGTTGATTGCTTTTAATCTGAATTAGGGTTAATTTTTAGATTAATTGTCGCGACCCCGGACCGGGCCCCTTGGACGAGGCGGCCTAATCCGGGATCGGGACTTCTTTGTTATGATAAAGATATTGATGTATGATTGTGCATAAATTAAATCCAACTCCAAAACGTATACGAGTCCATCAAGAAGGATGCCACTCGTACACGCGATTTCCCACAGGTGTCCGCGGTGAGGATAACACATCAACATGAATATTTCTTTTATGTGCGGAAGCGTGTAGCAAATCTATATTTCATACATTCATGTCCAAGATACAAGATTTAAGCATGTTTCATACTAGTATCAAAATGAGCAATGATCATTAAAGCTATAACCCCAAAATAAAGTTAAGGTTTACAACAAAGTAGTTTAATTACATTGTTCCCAAAAATAGAGGCCAACAAAGGCCAATATGAATAAAGTGACAAGTTCCCAAAAGAATGGTTAGACACAACCCAAAATGTGTTACGCAACTCAAGCACCCGAATGTCTAGACGACATCATCGGCGTGCCACTCAACTAGTCGTTGCGGTTCGCCAACCGCAACCTCGAGCTCCTCCTCGGGGAGACCAACAACGGGACCTGAGTACCAAAACAAGGGTCAAACACGACGGTTTGGCAAACGGGTGAAAAGACATAACAATATAGAAAAATACCTTGAAAATCATTTAAACCTGTCAAAGCATTAATTTCATAAAACAAGAGAAACATTTGATCAAATACATATGCAATATAAGACATGTAAGGTATCCAAGGAAACGGGAAACAGACAAGATGGCAACCACACATAGCTAAGTCCTCTATCACCGAAGTGACATGAGTATATCGGGATGCTGTCTCAGTCACCGAAGTGAGGAGATGCAACGTAAGTAACATATACATAATATAATACAATACGGGACGGGACCACGGTAGCGAACTGGGTATCGGGACAAGACCACGGTAATAACCGGGAAGCGGGATCCAAGACTGCAGCTGGCGGGACGGGAAAGGGTCTCCAAGTCGGTCGATCAAACCGGCAAGGAAAGCCAAGCTTAGTGGTGCCGACTCATAGGTCAAATCATGTAAAACAAGTCATGTACAAATCATGTATAATGCACTTTAAATAAACGGGCGGGACGGGGTGCTCAAAAGCACTAATTCCATTTTCAAACGGGAAGTGCATGTCGGGGCTAGCAAAAGCTTTAGTTTCAAATTCAATGTTTTCGGGAATGACAAATCACATTTCTTGAAATTCGGGACAAGTATCGGGATTCGATATAAAACAAGTGAATAAGGACCCCGTATGTCTATTGTGATGATCACTTGGTACTCCTTGAGTTTAGAGACATTCCGGGCTCTTTATGCACCTTAGGGATTCAAACCCTAATCGAGTTTTAATTAAACAAAACATAATAGGGATGGGATCCTAGGCACAATGTTAATCAAGTAGTACCTTACAACCTACTCATTCATCGAAGGGAAAACGGATTCGCGATATCCAAACAAACCAATTTCGCGTTTAGATAAAAGAAAGGATATCCCGTCGTTCCGTACCGTTCAAGATTGAACTAGGTTAAGTACCGATGCAACCGGATTAACCGTGAGGAAATGACGGTTCAACCATCCTCAAAAGAAGTCCAACGGGTCCACAAAAGGGTCACTAAGTTACATTTACAGTCCACCTAAACATAGGGTAAAAGTCCATTTTTCTGCAGGGTTTCCAGTTGGGCCGGTCGACCTGGCCCATGGCCGGTCGACCGCGTACACAGTGGCTCGGTCGACCGGCCATGGCCAGGTCGACCGGGAATTGTAACTTAAATAGGTGAACAGTGTTTTGGTCAGGCTCCAGAGAGCCTGACCTCTGTGTCGCCGGTCGACCGCGTGCTCTGCAGAACAGAAGATCCCGCAGTGCAGCTGGTCTTCTAACTGAGGGCCTGTTCCTGTGTCGCCGGTCGACCGCGCCCCTTGGCCGGTCGACCGCGTGAACTGCTTAACAGAACCTAGGTTCTGTTACAGCAGTTCAGTGATCTTCTCATTTTTTTCTATCTTTTCTACATTCTTTCCAAATCTGATGAGCAATCCAAAACATGGATAAAACAAGCTTTCAAGACTCACAAATATGCATTTATTTCAAATCTAACAAGTCATTAATATCTCAAATCATTAGGTAAAAACATAAATGCATTTCATCCAAACTCATTCAAATGTAAAAATGTCAAAACATCCACTTGCCTTAAGTCTTCAATCAATGAAAAACAAGCTCTTAGCACTCTTGCAAGACAAGGATACAAGCTCTACCAAAAACCCCTAAAACAAACCCTAAAATGGGTCAAAACAATGAAGAAGAGGAGAGAGCTTTCAATATTTAAAATGTAGCTTCTCTAAGGCTAGAAGAACACTAATCTAGAAGATTAGGAAGAGATCTTACCAATAGGTTCTCCAAATGAGCAATGCAAGCTAGAAGAAAGTCTTGGAGAGATGGGATTCCTTCAAAAATGGTGTCAATGGAGAGCCCTTGAAGTGGAGAAGAAGATCATGTAATCTTTTGAGATGATGGTGCAAGTTTGGGTGATGCTTGATGATGGAGAAGCAAGAAGAAGAGAAAGGAAAGGTGCACCAAAACCCTAGGTTCAGTAAAAGTTGCTGGAAAAGAGAGAATGAAGGAGGAGGGTTCTCTTTTATAAGCTACACAAGTGGGCTCCACCTTCAAGTAACCTAGTTGGGCTGAAATAGTGGTTTTCGGGGCTCCGGATGAAATCGACGAAGAAGGAAGAAATGATCGTCGAAATATCTAATTTCTAAAAAGTTTATGTTTCGCGGGTTTCGGGATTAACACTAATTTGGTACAGATTTAGTGTAAAAGTACTGTTTTGCCCTTGAAGCTAGAAAAGTCAAGTTTCGGGGTTTCGAACGAGAACGGGATCAATATGAAAGTTGAAAGCAATAACGAGATAAACAAAACGGGATAAAATACAAATCAAGAAAACCAATATAAAACCTCAAGTACACAAAAAGCCATAAACAAGGAACCCCCAAAGGGCCCCACTAATACCAAAGTACTCAAAATCCCCAAAGCTATTCCAAAGCTATTCTAAACCACTAAACCAGATCCACAAAACAAATCAAGACTAACACGCAACTAACCAAGCACTAATCGAGATCACTCGGGTCGGGGTCTTACATTAATCACTCGGTTTGGAAATTTGTTAGAAATATTGTTATTGGGACCTAAGCCTGTGTTAAGGCCGGGTTTTTCAGGGTGGTTCTATCTTGGTTGTTAAATTGTGTCATTTTTGTTCCAAACATGCCGATCTTCCTCTTGAAATAGTCAATTTGTTCATCAAGAAGAACATGGGTTCTACTATCTTGATCAAATCTATCAAAATGTGTCATACAGTCCTTTGTAACTTCCAAATCGGGATTAATGCAGGATTTATAAAATATATAGTTGTATATGCAAGGGTTGATGCAACTGTAGGTTCTATCTTGAGTCTATAATTTTCCATATGGGATCATATCACTTTTTCACATTGTAAAAAATTTTGGCAATCACCTCTTCAGCCCAATCCATTGCTTCATAAATATATCCCATGGGCAGTCTTTCATTGAAGTCAACCAAGCGAAGGACTTTCACTAAGGGAGCTACACATTTGATGCAATATTTTATGAAAAGCCAAAATTGTTGGTTTGCGAAGATAATTTCTCTAACTCTCATGCCATCAGTTTGTTTGGAGCAAGAACTTTCTTTCCATTTCTTTGAAGCAAACATAGTCCGCAATGCAACCCATTGCTCATGAATGCTTCTTAAGGTCAAAATGTCGGTGAAAAAATGGATAACTACAGCTCTTGTAAGCTCGTTTTCCTTTTGTATGTATTTTAATCAAATTCAACACTCATACATGCATGTAAATAAAAACAACAATCTTCTTCTCCTTCACAACTGTTGCCTCATGAGTGGGCAATTTCCTAATATCAGCTAACATCAAATCAAGTTGATATGCCGAGCAAGGTGACCTGAGTAATTTTTCCTCTTCATTAAAAATTTGAACACCTTCACCAAAGCGGCGTCTCTATCTGTCACCACTTGCATGACATTCTCTTCTCCAATTTCTTTGATAATCGAATCTATGAACTCAAACATGTTTTGTGCATTTTTAAAAATTGATGACGTATCTACAGTATTTATAAACATGGTACCACATGGACTATTGATCAAAAAATTTATTATACTTCTATTCTTTCCATCGGTCATAACCCATTTGAAAGAACTTTTTTGGATCTATCACGTGTACCCCATAGAGGAATCTACAGATTATTCACCGTTGAAGTTTAGCCCACTTATTTTAATCCATCAATGACGCTCACTTGTGAAATCCACATGGGTTGGCCCCATTGGAGGCAAAATATCACGAATGTGCCCCACTGATTGGTGAAGAATAAAAAGAGATGTGAAGTTAGGCCCCCATATGATATAAGAGAAAAAAAAGAATCCCACGTTTTTTCATTCATCAGTGGGGCCCACCTTTGAAATCCACATTGGTTAGCCCCATTGGAGGCAAAAAAATCATAGGTGGGCCCCACTTATGTGTGAAGAATGAATAGAGATGTGAAGTCGGCCCCCTAGATGATTGAAAAAAAAAATCCTATGTTTTTTCATCCATCAGTGCGCCCCACCTTTGAATTGGATGCAAAAATCATAGGTGGGCCCCACTATGGGTGAATGAATAATTGGAGAGGGTAAGTTGGGCCCTCGGATGATTGAAAAAAAAACAGAGAGGAGCAGGAAAGAACACGTGGAAGAGATAGGAGAGGAAAAGGAAAAAAACTTATAAAAGGTACCTTGCTTCAAGGAGGATTCTCCTAGTGTAAGAGAAAGGGGAGGAAAGAGCACATGGTAGGCTCTTATTTTTCTCCAAGTAGCAGGCTCTTCTTCTCTAGGTGGCAGGAGTAACAACTATGTTGAGAAGGCAACAAACAAATACCAAGCTGCAACGACTGTGCTCAAAAGGTAGCAAGCATATAGTAGGTAGCGGGTAGCAGTCAAACGAGGCTTTGAGTGAAGATATATATATATTTTGAAACGGCAATGAGAATTTCATTGAAAGGGAGAAGCAATACAAAGAGCAAAGAATAGTAGAAAGGTACAAGAGAGATGTACCCCCACCTACACCTTTTTGTGTTGTTTTGCAAGGTCTAGACGGGCCACAGGTTTGTGGTATGCCCAGGCCGACCTATGCCAAGTGCTGGGCTATGCCACGGGCCACGGCCCCCTCGCACAGCACATCCTGGGTTGGGTACAACACGTTAATTGGGCTGTGCTGGGCTTAGGTGGCTCGGCCCGGCCCAATTTACATCTCTACCCTTGAGAATGGGTGGGCCGAAGAGGACATGGATGGAAGTAGTAGTGATAAATCTATATAAGTGCAACTTATCTAAGGATTTGGTTTGGGATAAATCGGAATAGAGAAGTATAATTCATATTGTTAGATTGAATGGACTCAATCCATCAGATGATGTAATAAATTGATTAATTTCTTTATTTATCAATAATATCATGCTTTTCTTTCATGAGATGAATGGTGTTTTACTACTTAATGCACATGACCAATACAGATGACATAAAAGGTTCATGAGATGAACTGGGTCCCATTAGTATATTAGATGTGATATATGTGTATGGATGAGATCCACACACGGGAGACATTTGTCACAAATCTTATACTTAAAACATTTTCACAACCGGTGATGAGACTTGGCATCTCATCTGATAAGGTTGCAGCGCTTTAATCACTATGAGATAAAATGATTTGTCTCGATCATCAGAATGTAAGATTCTCGATCACGGTGCTGGTACATTGGATGTATTGAAGGACCATGAGAAGCACCTTATGGAATATTGTCTCGAGTTTAAGGTTTGCTCTCATAATTCCCTAGCAATAGGCTCTCAATCTTGAGACATTGATGAACTCAAGTTTCTATCTATTCATTTGCTTTGAGTCACCAATGAGTGAGGCCAACTGTAGGTCAACACCTCGGTGTCTTGGGTAAGTGGTAGTAGGACTGTGGGAACATCCAATGGTCAAGATGGAATCTATCTACATTATCCCCTTGTGCCAATTAATGGATTTGTCATTAGTAAGTGCGCACCCATCTCGATTAAGAGTTAATTGGATGGTACTGATGATCACTGTGATTAATTGGGGCTCAAGGATAATAAGATGTGGATTTAAATTGGTGGGACAGTTTTAGTCCAATTGATCCATGGATATTGATAGAGGGGCTTACTTGTGGAAATCGGGAAGTTTAGGGTCTTCATTGTAATTTATTCCTAAAACTGGAGTGCAATTGCATTTATATAGTAGTGTTGTTTGCAATTAACTGTGGGCCCGGATTGCACATGAGATGTGGGGTCGCGGTGTCCCAGTTGGAGCCAGTTTTCTATAGAATCCCTAGTGGTCCCCACGCTGGCCCAAGTTATTAGAAAGATACTAATCCTACTAGAACTCTAAAATGAAGGAATTAGGAAGTTACTATTTCTATTTGAAGTGAGACTTCTAATAGTGGTAATAGTAAGGTTACTATTTTGTGTGGAAGTAAGACTTCTATTTCAATTAGTACAAGAGAAGGAAAGGAGGTTGCTTAAAACTATAAAAGGAAAAGCAAGGGGGCTGGGACGTCTATACTCTTGGAATTCACGCCCAGCCCCCTTATGTGCAAGAATTGCACATCTCTCTTGATCTTCTAGTTTCCTTCTAGTTCCTTAGTTTTCTTGAGGGGTTTTCTCTTGAAGTTTCCACTAGTCTTCTTGAGAAAAGAGATCTGATTCGGGACATAACGTGGAAGACTAAGAGGTTTTAGAGATCTTAAGTTGCTTACAAAGAAAACAGTTTTCTTCTCCATTAGAGCATAACCAGGCTGCAAAGGTATAATCTGCTTCTCTATCTGTTGTAGATTATTTTGTCGCATGGTGTTGCTTGTTTTTTTGTTGTACATGATAGATGAGTGTGAGGGATTGCATCCTGGATATGGTTTATGGCCTTATGGGTGTTTGATCGTTGAGTCAAGTGGGTCAAAAGTTTTGAAATCCCATCCACGAGGCCCACCTATTTCCAACACATATAGCCAACTCGCTTCGATGATGGTGTGATGCAGGATAAAATGAAATATAACATAACATGGTATGATGAGATCGGATTTAGAATTAAAATTAATATGAACTTGAAACAAACCATTTATATTGCAATCTAATAGGAAAATCAATTATTGATCCAAAACAGGCTTGCAGCAGGCTACGACCCTCCTGCCCAGCACATCTTGGGTTGGGCACAACACGCTAATCGGGCTGTGCTGGGCTTAGGTGGCTCGGCCCGATTTACATCTCTACCCTTGAGAGTGGGTGGGCCAAAGAGGACATGGATGGAAGTAGTATTGATAAATCAATAAAAGTGCAACCTATCTAAGGATTTGGCTTGAGATAGATCGGAATAGAGAAGTATAATTCATATAGTCAACTCGCTTCGATGATGGTGTGATGCAGGAAAAAATGAAATCTAACCTAATATGGTATGATGAGATCATATTTAGAATTAAAGTTAATATGAATTTGAAACAAACAATTCATATCGATAAACATTGCAATCTAATGGGAAAATCAACAATTGATCCAAAACAGGCTTGCAGTCTTGCAGTAAAAGTCATTCTCAGGTAAACGGGTAGGATCTCAATAATAGATAGAACTCCCAAAATGTTTAGGGAAGGTCCACTTGTGTAGATCTCGTGTTTCTTGTGATTATTTGGGCAGGGGATGGGTGAGATGGACTAATGGGAAAACATGGGGTTGAGATCTAGTGACAAGGGTCACAGATCTGATGATCAGGTTCTTAAATGGAGATTTATGGTTAGTGCAAGAAGATTTCTTGTAGGAAAAGAAATCGAGAAAGAGAAGATGATACCTTTGATTGGGCTCTCACCAAACTCTAATCCGAAGGCGTTACGTCCTCTGAGCAAGGGGAAACCCAAGAGACTCACAAAGAAGAAGAGGAAAAATCCATTTCTTTCATGATTCCCAAAGTTTCATTACAAGATAGTATAGCATAAGGAAGAGAGAAACCAAGACCGTTTATTATTATTATCCCTAACTGATGACATCATCACATAATAAAAAAAAAGAAGGAAAGAATAAGAAACGGAAAAGAGGGGGGACTTGCGCAAGGTCTCGGGATTTGTGCGCAAGGGGATATACACATGAATCCCCAGGCCCTGTTCTCTTAAGTGGTGGCCCCCCTTATTCTTTTATTCTCTTCTTTAATGAACATGGCCCCCTTTTTATGACTCTATTCTTAATTAAATGACTTGGGCCCCTCTCAACTTTAAAAACCATTTTACTTCAACCCATGTGACACTTCCCAAAGTGGGCCTTCTATGTGATTGCACACACGGGGCCTTCTCTCCTTCAAATGATAGATCCGCCAAAATCCAACTGTCGGATATCATCGTAATGGTAATCCAACGGTGTATTTATGACATCTTGGTGAGCAAAGTCATAATACACATCATCCATCCACATCATAGCTTGATTCGCCACCCTACGCTTCCTCTTTTGGTGGACCTTGAAGGAATTGAGGGAACTAGGTATGATGTCCCCATCATGGTGAAGAATTAATATCTCAAAATAAGCATATAGTTTAGGTTGCATTCGTTTCTAGATGTAGCCTAGAGTATAGTTGGAGAAGTACCTTAGGAATGTTATCAACTGTTGGTAGATTATGAAAATGAAACTGGGTATGGTAATTTGAGCTAGCCATAGGTAGTAATATAGTTTAATACTATGGCATATGCATTATGGGTTGAAATGGGCAAAACTCAAAGCAACTAATGGGCGTTTAAAAATAAATTTTCTTTTCAATATTCCCAAATTGGAGGGTAGGTGTTGTGCTTTGAGCACCAATCAAGCCACACAGAGGAAAGATCACACACACAGAGATAACACAAAGTTTTACGTGGTTCGGCTTGAGCCTACATCCACGGGAGAAGACGGCAAGAGTATTACTATGAGGAAAGATTACGATTGAGTTTTTCACACACAACCCCAATCCAAGGTACACCCACAGACACTCTCTATCAAACTGCTAGCTTCTTGTGTTCTTCACATCTCAAACCAAAGGGGAAGGCTTCTATTTATAGCCTCCTTACAGTGCAAAGGTCCATGCCAGGTAAGCTTGCTCCACGTAAACTCCATGTGAAATCTCTAAGAGATGTCCATGCTAGGTAAGCTCTATGAGAAGCTATGGGATATAGGCTCTTGTTGAGCCATCATCTTGACAAATCTCCACCTTTGCGAACGTAGGAGCCGATCCTCATAGCACAGAATACATCTCACCGTCTCTATCCGCCCCTTAGGGCACTCAGGTACTGATTACACCAATTGAGTCCAAGCATTGGTACTGATTGCACCGATCGAGTCCAAGCAATGCTTGAACTTGACTATTGGAATAGTCTTGGTCATCATATCTGCTGGATTTTTTTCCATAATAATCTTAATCATTGCAATAACACTCTCGGAGATGACATCTCGAATGAAGTGTGCCCTAACATCAATGTGTTTGATTTTTTCATGATGCTTAGGATTGTGTGTCAGATCGATCGCACTCTAACTGTCATAGAACACAGCAGCTAGCTTTTGTTCCAATCCAAGATCATCAACCAAGCCTGTTAGCCAAATAGCTTCTTTCGCTCCCTCTGTAGCTGCCATGTATTCTGTTTCAGTAGTAGACAAGACAGCTTTATGTTGCAATGCTGCCTTCCAACTAATGGCACCGCTGGCAAACGTGAAGACATGACTTGTCAAGGATCTTCTTCTGTCTAAATCTCTAGCAAAATCTGAATCAACATATCCAATAACACTTCCAGAAGTTTTATTGTTTCCATCATACACTATTCTAATATCAGTAGTACCTTTCAAGTAACGGAGTATCCATTTCACTGCCTGCCAATGGGCCTTCCCGGGGTATCCATGTATCTGTTAACTGTACTAACTGCGTGTGAATTGTCTGGCCTTGTACAAACCATGGCATACATGATACTCCCAATTGCACTAGCATAAGGAACACGTGATGTGCTCCACCTCCTCCTTAGTTTGTGGTGATAAAGCAGCAGAAGGTTTGAAATGGGATGCCAGTGGAGTATTCACAGTTTTCGAACTTTGCATATCAAAGCGCTCCAGAACCTTCTCGAGGTACCCATTTTGTGACAGACAATTTGTTCGCTTTCCGGTCCTTTCGAATCTCCATCCCAAGAGTGTTCTTCGCAGCACCTAAGTCTTTCATATCAAATTCACCAGTGAGTTGAGCTTTCAGCCTATTGATCTCAAACATGTCCTTAGCAACAATTAACATGTCATCAATATATAACAATAAATAAATAAAAGAACCATTTGGAAGATTGTTGTGGTAGACACAATTGTCATACTCACTCCTGCAATAACCGTTTCCAACCATAAGGGTACAGAAATGCTTATACCACTGTCTAGGCAATTGTTTTAGGCCATACAATGATTTCTTTAATTAGCAAACATGATCCTCCTTACCTTGGATTTCAAACCTCTTTGGTTGATGCATATAAATTTGTTCTTCTAGCTCGCCATGTAAGAACGCAGTCTTGACATCAAGTTGCTTCAGCTCTAAGTCCAATAGAGCAACCATAGCAAGTAGCACTCGGATAGAACTATGTTTCACCACAGGAGAGAACACTTCATTGAAGCCAACACTTTCCCTCTGAGTATAGCCTTTTACAAACCACGAACCTAGCATCCCCTGGAGTTCCTTCCTTTTTCTTGAGGTCCCATTTGCAACCAACAATCTTCTGGCCCTTTGGCGGTTTCACTAGCTCCCAAGCATGATTCTTATGAAGAGACTCAACCTCCTCACATATGGCAATGGCCCATCTTGCCGATTCTTTGCTTGTGACGACATTCCGATATGTAACCGGCTCTGACTCAATACTCTCTGTTGTATTAAGAGCGTAGGCAATGATATCTTCATATCCATATCTTTGAGGTTGCTTAATCTGTCTCCTCTCTGTCCCTAGTAAGCATGTACTCTTGCGGAATTTCATTCTCCGCATTGGAGCCTGCATTCTGCTGATCTGGGACATTTTCTGGCAAATTCTCTTTCAAGCTTTTTGAAACTTCCTTCTCAAGCTTCACCTGTTTACTAACACCGTTTTGCTCCTCTACCTGTTTTCTGACACCATTGGCATTTCCAGCATCAATGTACTCCTTCGGTTTTAACATCGCAGACTCATCAAATGTCACGTCTCTGTTGATAATGCATTTGGGTGATTTCCCATCTGGGCACCAAAGCCTATAGCCCTTCACCCTATTTGCATACCCTAGAAATATGCACTTTCTTGCCCTTGGTTCAACCTTATCATCATTCACATGACCATAAACAGGACAACCAAATATTTGCAAATTGGTGTAATCAGCAGGAGATCCAGACCATACCTCTTCAGGAGTTTTACACTCGATAGCTGTTGATGGAGACCGGTTGATTAGATAACAAGCTGTGTTAATAGCTTCCGCCTAAAACTTCCTTATTTACTCTGCATTAGAGAGCATGCAGTGGGTCCTTTATAGAATAGTTCTATTCATTCGTTCTGCAACTCCATTCTGCTGTGGTGTATTTCTGACTGTGCGATGTCTCACAATACCTTCATTCTTGCAGAACTCATTAAAAGCACCTCCACAGAATTCCAAGCAATTGTCAGTCCTCAAGCACTTGATCTGTTTACTTGTTTGCTTCTCGATCATAGTCTTCCATTGCTTGAACTTTGCAAAGACTTCATCCTTATGCTTTAAGATATATACCCAAACTTAACGAGAATAATCATCGATGAAGGTCAACATATATCTGCCACCTCTCAGAGATGGAACATGAGAGGGACCCCAAAGGTCAGAATGGATATAATCCAAAGTGCCCTTGGTTCGATGAACTGTTGTGCTGAACTTGACTTTGCATTGCTTTCCGAAGAGACAACGCTCACAAAAGTCTAGCTTTCCTGTTTTCTGGCCGTAGAGTAAACTTTGTTTACTTAGCTCATCTATATCTCTCACTCATATGCCCACGTTGCATATGCCATAGCTTGGTAGTTTCCAAATTTGAATTTGAGGACAACACAGCAGTAGCACCTGTAACTGCGTTACCTTGAAGAAAGTAGAGGCCATTCTGCATCCGTCCCTTCATCACTACAAGAGCACCCTTTGAGATTCTCTTAACTCCACCTCCAGCTTTGTAGGTACAGCCGTTGGAGTCAAGCATATCCAAGGAAACCAGATTTTTCTTCAACTTCGGAATGTACCTGACATCGGACAAAATTCTTATAATACTGTCATACATCTTAATTGGGATTGATCATATCCCAACAACCTTACATGATGTATTATTCCTCACTAATACTTTACCACTATCTATAGAATAATAAGTGGCAAACCAGTCCCTATTAGGACACATGGTAGGAACAACCCGAATCGAGGATCCACTCATCACTTGAGCTACCAACGGTAACATAGAGAACATTTGCACCAACATAATTGTCTTTTGCAACATCGGCTACATTTCCAGAATCATATGCTTTTTCCTTTCCTTTTCGCTATGGACAAGCTTTTTTAAAGTTCCCTTCTTTATGACATTGGAAGCACTTTAATTTTCTAGTTTTTTATTTTGACCTAGAGCGGCCTCTTCTGTTCTGCCATTTCTTCTCTGTCCTGCTATGCACTACCAAACTCTCATCAGAACTATTATTGTTTTCTGCAACAACCTTTTTCTTTAACTCCTTGGAGTTCAAGGCTTACTCAACATCCCCCTTGGATAGAGTTTCTCTAACATGCATCATGGTATGGTATCAACAAAGTTCTCATACGAGGGTGGTAATGAACATAACAAAATGTCTTGGTCTTCATCATCAATTTTAACATCTATATTTTCAAGATTCATAATAGCTTTTGTGAAAGAATTAAGGTGGTTTGAAATAGACATACCCTCCTGCATTTGTAAGGTGAACAACCGCTTCTTTAGATACAAGCGATTCGTGAGAGACTTTGTGATATACAAGTTCTCCAACTTTTGTCATATGCCAGCAGCAATTTTTTCTTGAGAAACCTTTCGCAGTACACAATCGCTAAAAAATAGCAAAATCTGACCGTATGCCTTTTCCAGCAACTTATCCTTCTCTTCATCTGATGATTTTTCAGGCAGATTATTCTTTGCCTCTAAAGCTTTATGTAACCCATTTTGAACTAGCATGCATCTTCAAACGCCATAAACTAAAGTCATTGTTTCTATTGAAAATTTCAATTTCAAAATTTGCAGCCATTTCGTGAATCATGTGCCGCACCTGCATAGATCTGCTCGCAACGAGTTCGTAGGTTCCAACGGATCCCCGATCAGACTCCGGATCGTCAAGATATAGTGAAGATAATTTTCTGCCTTTGATTTGGTCAAATACGTCTTGACCGTACGGAACTGCTGAAGTCAGCGATGACATCAGTGCCTTTATGCTTTGCTTCTAGGCTTCCTGCGTGGACCAGGTCAACCTGACCCGAAATTGGCCAGGCCTACAACCAGGACTGAGGGATCACCAATGCTTGTGGTGCTTCGGGGACCATTAATTCCCTTGGTACTTCAATCTACCGAGTGTCACTTTCTTCAACATGTGAAAACAAGCACCAGTTGGGACCCTCCTTCTCCGGTGACACGCACAGCACCAGCGATTCCACTCTAGTCTCTTCTGACTGCTCCGGTAAGACAAACTGGGCAATAACGAGCCCTGTTTTGTGACTTCTTTGGCAAGAGTTTTGCAGTCCAGCGAAGAGAGGAAAAATCGCTTCTTCTCCGGCAACTGCACGATGCAGGAACGACGATCAGAACCGCCTTCTTTGGTTCTCTGTTTCAAGAACTAGGAGACCTCTGCAAGTGTCCCCTCCTCTTCGTCTGCGCAGCAGTCCAAGACAGAAGGACGGTCGTCTTCATTTTTTTTTTCCGATTGGCAATAGGATTCCAAATCACAGACACAATGCGATCTGTGTGGCCCACCTGGTGATTGTCTCTCTATGTAATAAGAACAGGGCACCGCCCTTATTCTTCTTCTGATGTGGCGAACCTCACAAGACCTGAGATTCAGGCCTCTCTAGCAAGGTTCCAGATCCAACTTGATCTTCTTCTCCGATCGACCCTTCGAAATCCTATTCGTCGGATTTCCTCTGATTACTCAAAGCTCTGATACCAGTTTGTTGTGCTTTGAGCACCAATCAAGCCACACAGAGGAAAGATCACACACAGAGATAACACAAGGTTTTACGTGGTTCGGCTTGAGCTTACATCCACGGGAGAAGACGGCAAGAGTATCACTATGATGAAAGATTACAATGGAGTTTTTCACACACAACCCCAATCCCAGGTACACCCACAGTCACTCTCTCTATCAAACTGCTAGCTTGCTGTGTTCTTCACATCTCAAACCAAAGGGGAAGGCTTCTATTCATAGCCTCCTTACAGTGCAGAGGTCCATGCCAGATAAGCTTGCTCCACGTGAACTCCATGTGAAATCTCTGAGAGATGTCCATGCTAGGTAAGCTCTATGAGAAGCTATGGGATATAGGCTCCTATTGAGCCATCATCTTAGCAGTAGGTTTGCTTGAAAGAACAACAAAAACTTTAACTTTCCAGGACTCATTTTGGATTGAATGTTTCAGATTGGAGACAGTAATTCTTTACATTCGATCATGAGTTGGTTGTTGGCTCATTTTAGAGACGATGATAATTGTAAGAGAAGTTGATCTTTTTGGTAAGGTATCAGCCTATTTTAAGATTCCATCAGAATTCACTGCTAAATTTTAGCATCACTGGATTTATTTTGCAAGCAAACAGGGCAGACAATCACCAAACTATCCATTACATGAAAATATCACAAAATCAATATGAAAGAAATTTATATCATATCCATTACAGTAGTTTTTACGAAATCAGCATGATACACAATTAGAGTTCTCACTGTGGCTGTGCGAGTCATCTTGATTTAGATGCTGATGCTTTTGCATTTTCTCCTTAAGCACTAGTATTGCCCCCTAAAATCGCTATTGTGATTGAAAAGTAGAAGTATTTGTCAAGTCCAACTAGCCATTACATCTCAAAAGCTTAAGTTGTTAGGAAGCAAAAAGGCAATCTACTTTAACCCCGGGCAACGGCAACACCCCCCCCCCCACCCCCCCCACACACACACACACCCCCAAAAAAAAAAAAAAAAAAAAAAAACCCTTCTTGAGCGGGACACTGTTCAAATTCACAAGTCACACGCGCCTACCGACGCAATATGTGCATGCCCATGCGACCTTGGGGAATGACGCCTCAACAGGGTTCGAACTCGCGACCTGTCGTGATGTCAAGTCCAACTAGCCAATACATCCCAAAATCTTAAACTGATGGAAAGCGGAAGACAAATCTACTAAGTGTGCGCCTGGCCACGCGTCCTAGAGAACAATGCGTCCATAGGGTTCGAAATCCCAACCTAACATAGCTTTGATATCATGTCAAGTCCGATTAGCCAATGCATTCAAAAAGCATAAGCTATTAGAAAACCAGTTTGCTAAACAATATAATTGTAAGTCCAGAACCGAACCCTAAGGGGGGGGGGCGCACTCAACCAACTTAGACCAATTCTTTTTTTTTTTTTTTTAAACCAATGTCAATTATGCTTTGTAAATTCATTAACTTGATTATAAGTGAAACTTCTAATACCAAGTAAAGAAACTTTGAACACAATTAAAATTAACATTGATAAGGAAACATTAAACAGAAGTGCATCATCCACTTAATCACCATAACAAGCAAATTTATAGTGGTTCGGCCAAACATGCCTACATCCACTCTCGGTATCCCTACCTGTCTTCCACTATCAAATTACAGTTTTGGCTAACCTTCAACCTTACAACCACAAATGCTTTTCACACAAGGCTAACCATTAACCTATACAATCTCATATGCTTTCCAATAGGCTAAGCATTAACCTTTATAACATGATTTTTATCTCAATAACTATGCCTAAACAAGCATAAGATGAGATGCAAGTGAATACATATAAATGCCTCTTAACATAGACTGATATGAAAGTGTTATCCTAACTAAGATAAATGCATGATAAATGCAAAGATCAATAAATGATACATATGCCTTTTAGAAACAAGCTACTTCCATCTCTTTTGAAATTCAATGCTCATAAATGATGTAAATGAGAGATAGAGTAACTAAGTGATTCACACATGTTTTTTAACTCTTTTGAAATTCAATGCTCATAAATGATGTAAATGAGAGATAGAGTAACTAAGTGATTCACACATGTTTTTTGAAATAACGACTAACTTGTTTTGGAAAGTTTAACATGAAACTAACAAGTTTGAAAGAAGCTTTAAATGACCAACATGTGAAATACTATTCAAATGATGAAGTTAAAATGATAGACATATTTTAAAATCAAAGCATGTTTAAGCACTCAACATTTGAACACTTTAATCCTGCCATTTGAAGAAATCAAAGATTTAAAGACAAGCATGAATAAAATAAGATAAGAGGAGCAAACCCATTGAAGAATCAAAGGTTTGTCATGATGATTTGCCCTCCTAGCTTCCCTCTAGCCTAGCATGGATGTTCCACCTTCCTTGGCCCTCCAAAGTCTCAAAAGTGTTAGGCACAAATCCCAAGGAAGGGTTCTTTTTATAAGAAAAAAAAGTCTCCAATGGATCTATTATCGGTTGACTGACATGTAAGGTTCGGTCGACCGAATTAAACACTCAAGTCCCAACAGTCATAAAAGTTGAAACCTACAGACCGTTGAACAGGTGTCGGTTCACCGAACTGAGGTTCAGTCGACCGACAACTGACCGACAGCTGACCGAACTTCCCTAATATAACAGATTTTTCATTCTAGATTCGGAACCGACAGCTGACCGAAGTAGGTTCGGTTGACCGAACTTTCCCTGTTTTTTAAAGACTAGAAAATCTGATTTTAAAGGGAAAGTTGGTCTTTGAGAACTAGGCTCGACTAGAGGCTAACATATTTGAAAAAAATGAGTTTTTAAAATGCAATTCAAAACATGTTTGAGCATGCCTTTACAATAACCTTTGATGCTAAGCTTAAAAATACATGTTGCATGAAGATTCCAATAATGAAGAAGTATGAGAGTTCAAGCTAATGAAAATGTATGTATCCAATCTAATTGCAAACTAATGAAAACCCTAACAATCTCCTCCTTTGCAATTTAATGGAAACTCTTAAAGCTTGACTCTTTCTCTTCATTCAATGATACTTGGACATCGTTGTCTTTGGATCTTAAGGAGCTTTGGATATTAAGGAGCATTTTGATTTTCTTTGTGGGAGCAATCTTGAAAACATCTACGACTTTGCTCCCCCTTAACTTGTGCCATGAAGCTTTCTCTTAGTTAGAAGACCATAGTTCCTCCCCCTCAACCAAAGCCAGAGATGAAATGATACTTGCCAATTTCTCTATTTCTCTCCCCCTTTGACATCTTATTGCAAAGGAGTTTGCCCATGAAAAAAAAATAAAAACACAAACCTTGTTAGTAGCACCTGTTTATAATACAATGATAAAAAATGAAATGCAAGAACATGTGATTTGATCAAGAAGGAATTAGTAATCCGGGCAGATGTCTTAAATTGATAAAACGTTCATTTCCAAGGGGTGTTGTAAGGAAATCAGCCAATTGAGCATCAGTGGGAACAAAAAGTAACTATTTTGTGCCTTGATCAGCATGGTCACACAAAAAATGATATCGAATGTCAATGTGCTTAGTGCGTGAATGTTGAACATGATTTTTAGAGATACTAGTAGCACTAGAGTTATCACACATGATATGCATACATTGTTGTGGAACATTATAGTCTAAAAGAGTTTGTTTCATTCACAACAGTTGAGCATAACAATTTCCTACAGCTATGTATTCAGCTTCTGCAGTAGATAAAGATACTGAATTCTGCTTTTTACTGTGCCAAGTTACTAAGCAGTTTCCTATGAAGTAGCAACAGCCACTGGTGCTCTTCCTATCATCTATGGATCTTGCCAATCAACATCACTGTTCCAATCAATTATAATGTAGAATCACGAGGATACCAGATACCATAATTAGTAGTCCCATGAATATATTTAATGATACATTTGACAGCTTTAAGATAAGACTCACGAGGATTAGATTAATACCCAGCACATATCCTAACACTAAAAGAAAGATCCGGTCTGTTAGTAGTAAGGTAAAGTAGGCTTCCTATCATACTTCTGTAGAGTTTTTGGTCTAGCTTTTCACCTTGTGGATTATTAGAAAGTTTAGAAGTAGATCCCATGGGATTGCAACTAGCCTTAGAGTTTCCTAAGCCAAACTTCTTGACAATTTCTAAAGAAAATTTGGGCTAACTAAGGAAGATACCCTTTTTAGCCTGATTAACCTGAAGTCCAAGAAACAATTGCAGGGGACCGACCAGACTCATCTCAAATGTGGAACTCATTAACTCTGAAAATCCTTGAGCAAGCTTTTCTGAAGTTGATCCCAAAACTATATCATTAACATAAATCTGAGCAACAAGAATGTCTTGATCAATCTTTTTGATAAACAGAGTCTTATAAACTTTTCCACAATCAAACTCATTTTCAATCAAATGGTAAGTAAGTTTTTCATTCCAAGCCCTTGGTGCTTGTTTTAAATCAGAGCTTTCTTGAGTTTATACACATATTCAAGGTGATGAGGATCTTCAAAGCGTTCTGGTTGTGTTACATACACATCTTCCTCAATTTCACCATTTAGGAAAGCACTCTTAACATCTATTTGAAACAATTTGATCCCCATACTACTAGCATATCCCAATAATATTTGTATGGATTCCACGGAGCAAAGGTCTCTTCAAAGTCAATTCCTTCTATTTGAGCATATCCTTTGGCAAGAAGTCTTGCCTTGTTCCTTATAACATTCCCGGATGGCTCAAATTTCTCCAACTGCTCTCTATCTCTCAAGATACAACATTTACTACCAAAAACTTTTAAATACCCCAAATTAGGCTTTCTTTCAAAATAAAGTTCATAGGGGGTTTTGTTGGTATTCTTTGTTAGATAAACTTTGTTTATAAGATAACAGGCAGTATTAACAGCTTCGGCCCATAGATTGCGAGAGAGATGCTTTTCGTTAAGCATTGTCCTAGCCATTTCCTGAATCACTCTATTTCTCCTTTTAGCCACTCAATTTTGTTGAGGTGTTTTTGGAGCAGAGAATTGGTGATCAATGCCATGAGTATCACAAAATTTGGCAAATTTTGCAATTTTTTTGAACCTGAATCTTGTTGCAAAATCTTATGATATTTTCCACGGCATCTGATTTAGCATGAAGAAAGGCAATCCATCCAAACCGAGAATAATTGTCTACCATAACTAGAATAAATTTCTTTCCTCCAATACTCTGCACAGGTGCAAGCCCTATTAAGTCTATATGGATTAATTTAAGAGGACGCGAAGACGATATATCCTTTAAACCTTTGAAACTCTTCTTGATTCGTTTCCCTAGTTGACAGGCCTTATAGATGTCATATTTTTCATCACTCAACTTGGGAATCCCTCTCACAATTTCATTATTCGATAGAATCCTCATTAATTTGAAGTTTATGTGACCCATCCTTTGGTGCCATAAGTAATTTTCTTGATTTTTTTTATCAAGCACTTGGACTCATTTTCACCACATTCTTCTATGATATAAATATTTCCTTTAGTCCTAGAACCAGTGAGAATGACTTGATTGGATTTATCATCAACAACTTTGCAAGATTGACTATTAAAAATAACTTTGTTTCCTTTGTCACATAGTTGACTTATGCTAAGAAGATTATGCTTCAATCCTTCCAGTAGAAAGACATCATTTAAGGTTGGCATTTGATCTCCTTTCACACTTCCTTTGCCAATGATTTGGGCTTTACTATTATCTCCAAAAGATACATTTCCTCCATCATAATCCACAATAGAGCTGAATCTAGATCGGTCTCCCGTCATATGCTTGGAATAGCCACTATCTAAGAACCAAATAGGATTTTCTTTTGCTTTCAATGTGGTTTGAACTAAAAGGCTCTTAATAGTTCTTTCTTTTATAGTTCAACTAGACAAGAGAGATTTAGAAGGAATGATCTTGGGAATAAACTTAAAAAGCACTCTAGTAGAATTTTTTAGGGACAATCTAATTTTGTATGGGCAATTAGAAACTAAATGTCTACTACGATTGCAAAAATGGCAAGTCCATCTAGAGGTATAGTTTTTCTCATCCATAGGTTTGTAAAAGGTCCTAGTAAGATTTTGAAAGCTATTCTTGTTGTTGCTAGAGGAACCCTTAAAACCTAACCCGTTCTTGTCACCAAAATTTTTATGCATACCCAACATTTGGTAAAACTTATCATTACCTAATGTGAATTTATCAACAACAAATTTACCTTTAGTGAGCTTCATTTGAAAAGAGTTAGTATCAAGTTGACTAGATTCTAGTTTAGATTGTAAATTATGAATTTCCTTTCTAGCATGAGCTAGATTTTCATTTAAGGTAGTCAACTTGTGTTCTAAATTTCTTCTTTCATCTTTCATATTAATCACAAGCCTTTTGGTTTCTTCTTTTAAGGTTTTGTTTTTCTTAATCAAGATTTCCCAATTTTCATATAGTTCATCATAGGCTTGTTGAATTTCATTAATTTCATCATTTGGTTCCTCTTTCCCTAATGTTTTATCTATTAGAGTATTATGCTCATTGATTTCTTCAATAGATGTAAAGAGAAGCCAATTAGGGGAATTTTCATCTTCATCATTTTGGGATTCATTATGGTCACTTCCTTCATCTTCTTCATCCCAAGTTATGTTTAGAACTTTCTTACCTTTCCTATCTCCTTTTTCAAATTCTTTGGGGGTAGAGCAATTTTGAGCAATGTGTCCAAACCCCTTGCAATTGTAACATTGCACATCCTTTTTAAAAGATCTTTTGGAATTTCTTTGGAATCTAGCACTCTTAGTTTCATCTGAATTTCTATTACTCGTTGTTCCTAAAGAATTTTTTAAATTTCTTAACAAACAAGGCATTGTCATCATCACTCTCAACATCACTTTCATTTTCCTTTGATTGAGAGGAAAAAGCTACTCCTTTCTTTTTACTGGGAACTTTTAGACCTAGTTCATAGGTAAGGAGATTTCCTCTTAGCTCTTCTATTTTAATCTTGTCAACATTTTTGCTTTCGGCCATGGCTACTATCTTGGGTTTGAACCTTTTAGGAAGAGATCTTAAGATTTTCCTAGCAGCCTTAGACTCATCCATTTTCTCTCCTAGACCTACAAGGAGTTAACAATCTCCATGAATTTAGAATAGAATTCATCAAATGTTTCTTCCTCGAGTATCTTGATATCTTCAAATTTAGATGTCAACATTTGAATTTTAGCTATCTTAACTTGGTCTGTTCCTTCATGGGTAGCCTCTAAGGTATCCCAAACTTCCTTAGTCGTATTGCAATTGACTACTCTATTAAACTCTTCTTGGGATAATGCACAATACAAAAAGTTATTTGCCTTAGCATTTAAATTGGCCCTATCCTTTTCTTCTTGGGTCCATTCTCTCTTAGGATTTGGTTTAATAGAGATGACATATCCTTCTGTGTCTTGCTCAGTGATAGTAGGAAGATGATAGCCTTCTTCTATGATACTCCACACATCTAAGCTTTGGGATTCTAAGAACACTTGCATTCTAATTTTCCAGTAGCGATTATGTGTGACATTAAACAAATGTGGTCTATTTGTGCCATTACCTTCTCCCAAATGAGTTTGCATAATGGCAACTAATGAAAACACTCTCTAGGATTCTCTCAAGGTTAGTTAGACCTAGACAAGAGCACTTAGGCTCTGATACCAATTGTAAATCCAGAACTGAACCCTAGAGGTGGGGTGAATAGGATGCACTCAACCAGCTTAGACCATTTTTTTTTTTTTTTTTTTTTTTAAACCAATGTCAATTATGCTTTGTAAATTCATTAACTTGATTATAAGTGAAACTTCTAATACCAAGTAAAGAAACTATGAACACAATCAAAATTGGCATTGATAAGGAAACATTAAACATAAGTGCATCATCCACATAATCACCATAACAAGCAAATTTATAGTGGTTCGGCCAAACATTAGTGGTTTGGCCAAACATGCCTACATCCACTCCCGGTATTCCTACCGGTATTCCACTATCAATTTACGGTTTCGGCTAACCTTCAACCTTACAACCACAAATGCTTTTCACACAAGGCTAAGCATTAACCTATACAATCTCATATGCTTTTCAATAGGCTAAGCATTAACCTTTAGAACATGATTTTTATCTCAATAACTATGCCTAAATAAGAATAAGATGAGATACAAGTGAATACATATAAATGCCTCTTAACATAGGCTGATATGAAACTGTTATCCTAACTAAGACATATGCATGATAAATGCAAAGATCAATAAATGATTCATATGCCTTTTAAAAACAAGCTACTTCTATCTCTTTTGAAATTCAATGCTCATAAATGATGTAAATAAGAGATAGAGTAACTAAGTGATTCACACATGTTTTTTGAAATAATGACAAACTTGTTTTGGAAAGTTTAACATGAAACTAGCAAGTTTGAAAGAAACTTTAAATGACCAACATGTGAAATACTATTCAAATGATGAAGTTAAAATGATAAACATATTTTGAAATCAAAGCATGTTTAAACACTCCAACATTTGAACACTTTAATCATGCCATTTGAAGAAATCAAGGATTTAAAGACAAGCTTGAATAAAATAAGATAAGAGGAGCAAACCCATTGAAGAATCAAATGTTTGTCATGATGATTTGCCCTCCTAGCTTTCCTCTGGCCTAGCATGGATGTCCCACCTTCCTTGGCCCTCCAAAGTCTCAAAAGTGTTAGGCACAAATCCCAAGGAAGGGTTCTTTTTATAAGAAAAAAGTCTTCAACGGATCTATTGTTAGTCGACTGACATGTAGGGTTTGGTTGACTGAACTCAATGGTTAAGTCCCAATGGTCATAAAATTTGAAATCTGCGGACCGTTGAACAGGTGTTGGTTCATTGAACTGAGGTTCGGTCGACCGACAGCTGACCGATACTTGATCGACAGCTGCCCGAACTTCCCTGATATAATAGATTTTTTTATTCTGGATCCTGAACCGGTAGCTTACCGAAGTAGGTTCAGTTGGCTGAACTTTCCCCGTTTTTTAAAGACTAGAAAATCTGATTTTAAAGGGAAATTTGGTCTTGGAGAACTAGGCGTGACTAGAGGCTAACATGTTTGAAAAAAATGAGTTTTTAAAATGCAATTCAAGACATGTTTGAGCATGCCTTTAGAAAAACCTTTGATGTTAAGCTTAAAAACGCATGATGCATGAAGATTCCAATAATGAAGAAGTATGAGGGTTCAAGCTAATGAAAATGTATGTATCCAATCTAATTGCAAACTAATGAAAACCCTAACAATAACAATGTTTGAAAACCTGATGATTTTTTTACCCAAAAAAAAAAAAAAAAAAAAAAAAGAGAAGGGAAACATGATCGATCAAACCAATTGATCTTGAGTGTTCATTTGGTCCAGCTCACTATTAATAGGCTCCCTTAAAAGATCTATAAGGACTGTCTTCGCACTATAAATAAATTGAATAAAATTGTTTGATGAAGATCAAGTCTTTAGAACCCAAGGCATCCATTTGGGTCCTGCTCACTAGATAGCTTAACCAGATGACTGAACAAATTTTATGCAATGCACTCCAAGTTTCTAATTTCTTATTTTTTTTCTTTTCTCATCTGTGGCTCCTTTCTTGACAGGGAAAAGAGGCAAACTACCATAAAGACTTCACCCCTTTTGGTGGAGGTCAAAGGTTTTGTCCCGGTCTAGACCTCGTGAGGCTTGAAATTTCCATCTTCCTCCATCATTTTGTCACACATTATAGGTAATTGTTACTTCAGAATTCCTTACAATGATAAAATGCAATGTGGCCTGTCCATCAGTTGACTTTTCCGTATGGTTGATTCACTTGTATGCCAACTGTCACCATTCAAATTGCGGGCCTCACTTAGAAAACTGCACTGGCTTCACTTCCAAAGGAGCATAATGTAAAAGTATATTGATTGGATGATCCTAAATCTTCTATTTTCCAATTGAATTCGAACCACTAATGAATTCCCAGTTGATAACCAGAAATCACGGGTTTAGGATCATTGATCAATGAGAGTCTGGGCCATGTAGCCACGATTTTGGATGGCATGGATTGATACCATCCATGCCACATAGCCACTGAACATTTGTTATGTACTTAATTATGAGAGTGAGGATCCTAGGTGCCAGGGTCCATTGCATCGAACCACCCCTCCCAACCTGGTTGTGCTTAGAAGAAGTTGGAACACAGTGAGCCTAATGGTCTTTCATAGTTGAGCCCAGCAAATAATAGGATTTTGTGGCCAAGAAGCCTTCAATGTAAGCTCGAATCTACTAAAAAGCTGGTTGGGCTTGATCATCAGCCAATATAGCTCAAGGGAATCTTTTTTTTAAGATTTATTATATTGATACTGTGAAGTGGTTCTGTTTTGTACAGGATTATTGGACCATTGGCCCAATAATATGCATTATGGACCTTAAGTTTGTAAACAGTGTCTAAGGTTCACTGACCCAAATATTTGATCTTATCCTATGATTTCCCAGTTACGGCATGGATATGGCAGGGTCACGCCATGGACATGGCAGGGAAATGGGTTTTGAACATAAAAACTTAAGTATTGGATATGATATGACATGATACGTTGTCCATTTTGAAGTATCTGTGCATCATAGATCTTATCAATCTTATCTTATAGGCCATGCCTAAAGTTATCCAGATCCTCAGATCCTATCCAACAAATATTCTTATTCCATTGAATGTAATTGCTGGTTATGTTCTTCCTAGTCTCTCTCTACAGAGAAACTCTCTTCAAGAATGATAGTTCAGAGGCCTTTTGTTTCATACATTTTTTATTTCTTTCATCATTTTTTTTCCCTTGTGCAGGTGGGTGGCTGAAGAAGATTGCGTCACCTACTTTCCAACGGTCAAGATGAAGAATAGAATGCCCATCCGAGTCGCACCCTTCTCCACATGATGTTCAACAAATATACCTCTCCGTTTTACCTTTACCCCCTTTCTCCACCAGGGACGACTCATTTTTTGTTTTGTTCCTTTTATCATCTTAAATTCTGCATGAAGGTTGGAGTAAAGTTACAGCAAAAGTGGATAGTAGTACAGCTTGTATAATAAACATTGCATGGAGACTTAATCAGTTATTCGTATGGGCTTATAGTTTAACTAGATTTGTATAACTTGGTTGCTTCTGTGTAAGATCGTGATCTCTAATTATGTGATTAATGTTGATTAATTGTGCTTAATGGTTAAGTAAGTGCATTTCAATATTAATTAATTAGTTTTGTGCGTTAGAATAATGTTTCATAAGTTTCAAGAAGTTTTGAGAGTGTTCGAACGCAGTTTAGTACCCTAGAGAACCTAGTCGGGATTTTGTGGTAATTGTGGGGTATTTTGTGAATTTTTGAAAATTTTTATTTTGGGTTTAGTGGATAGATAACCTTTATATTCAACTTGTATGGCCGCCCACTGGGTCTGTTTTGGTCCGGATTTTTCCATCTTTTCTTCACCTAATGACTAGGAACCTCTATCTAGTAAATTGTGGGCCCTTGTTTGACCTACCTTTTGATCAATGGATGGTTTCAAACCTGATTTCCATGGAGGCCTTTAGACTTTAGGAAATTGTATAATGGACTTGAAACTCAGACTCACCTAGATGTTTTTGACTTAAGTCCAATGCGGAGCAATGTGCGAGCTGATATAAATTCCATCCAGGGATTGTCCGGAGACCCATGGAATGATGTTAGGGTATATTTTCCTAAAAGGGTCTAAATGTCCATTACCATTGGAGTATCAAGGAACTAGCACACTTTCACATTTAGGGCCTTCGGTGGAGCATAGGGTTGATCGACATCACACTATCTGTTTCACAGCCATCCAAGACTTCAGATACAGTATTTGTAGATATATTCCTTGGCAATGCAACTGATTATGCAATTATTGTACTCGTCTAGTGTCTGTTTCATCGCATGCATCACTAGTATGTTTTCATGCATAGTAATTGACTGATTATTGCACCCAGCTTTCCATGCTCGCCTTATTTTGGATAGGATGATCTGTATTCTACCCTTTGGACTTGTGTAAGTCATTGTAAGGACCCAGCCCATAATTATATGTATTAATACTAATTAATAGTAATTAATTGGTTTTATTAGTTTTTCTAAGTGTTTTAGAGATGGACCCACTTACTTTGAGGGTTAGACTGTGTTATGAATAGCTTTTGAAAGTTTTGAGAGCAGTTTGGCTAAGCTTGATAACTTTAGAGGCCTAAGTATACATTTCGGATAAGTCTGGGGGGTTATCTATAATTTCTAAAAAAATCCTTGACTCTGTTTGATAGATAAAATTATTTAAAACTTTCATATTTTGTCCAAAGTGGTTTTAACACCTAGAAACCTTTTGTTTTCTAGTTTTTCAATTGATAAGGGCCTAGTTGTCACTTTCGAAAAAATTAAGTCAAATTTCAAAGTTTTCAAAGAGGGCTTCTAAATACAACTAGGGTTTTTACCTTCCACAAATAGGTGGAAGGGAGCAGTTATTGGCACACAAAAAATCTCCTTTCCCACACACATTTTTAAAAAAATAAAAAAAATCCTATGAAATTATATTTTTCGCCATCACTGCGAAACAACCACCCTAGATCCATCTCATCTTCATCTTCCATCTTGCAACCAAGGCGCAGATCGATCTCGTGCTCCCATTGCTGATCCAAACTCCACGCCACCAGCACTCCTTGCGCCGCCGCCCCCGCCTCTCCATCGTCCTCGTAGCGCTAGCACGTCCCTCGCAACCGAACTCCGGAACCAGGTATGCACCTCCTCTCCTCGCACCCTCTGTATCACCTCCCCTCTCTTTCTTCTTCTTCTTCTTCTTTCTCTACTTATCTCCTTGGTCCTCTTCTCCCTCACCTGCACGCAGCACCAATGCACTTTCTTCTTCCTCCACGGCACACCACCTGCGCACCCCTTCCTCTCCTTTCTTTCCCATCTTTCCTCCTCTCTCCCTTTCTTCTTCCCTCACTTGCACCTACACCCACTGTGCACTGCACCAGCGCATACTCCGGAGCCGGTTGCCATCCTCGGTCCAGGCCAGAGGTAGAGATGGGGAGGGAGAGAAAGGGAGAAGGAAGAGAGAAAACAATGGGAGAGGGAGAGGGAGAGGGAAGGGAATGGAGGGGAGGAGAGGGATTCGCAGCTGTCTCGCGTCGGAGCCGGTGGCCGCCGCTGGTGCAGGGCTGCGCCGGAGGTGGAGGGAAGGTGAGGGAAGATAAAGGAGGAGGGTGGGCAAAAATGTGATTTTATAAAAAAAATTTATTTTTTTTAATATATGTACGTGGGAAGGGAGATTTCTTTTGTGTGCCAATAGCAGCCCCCTTGTTGGAAATCTTTTTAAAAGAAAAACCCCAAAATACCCACACACCTCCGCCCCTCTCCCTCTCTTCCATCTACCATTCCTGAACCCCATGAAAGAGACACAACCCACCACAGAACCTAAAACCCTAAACCCAAGCCCACCGAACGCCCTGAACCCAAATCCTGACCTCCTCTTCAAACCCTCTCCACTGTGTCGAAACTCCTCCCAAATATATATATATATATATATATATATATGGGAAGTTTCAAGTGCATCTATTCCTCACCATAGGGTGAGGTATACTTTCCTTTTTGCATATGAAGACAAGCATCTATCTCTCACCCTATGTACGTGAAAAGTAACTTTTGTACTTAAAAATTTCCAATTATGGAAGTATCCCTCACCCTATGGTGAGGGATAGATGCGCTTGAAACTTCCCAATATATATATATATATATATATATATATATATATATATATGGGTGTGATTGAGAGAGAGAGAAGAGGAGACTGAGATCAGTGACATACCCGGCATCCGTCGATTCCTCCAATGTTCGTCTCCAGCCTGCTCCAACGTCAACCACTGATCTTCCTCGTTGCACTGCATCACAGCACGCAACAGTTGTCGTCGCCCACCTCTTTTCCTTGTTAGAGTAGCAATTCCAGTAAGTGACTTCGACCCTTCTTTACATTTTTCACCCCCTTCTGCACGAGCTCCTAGGCAGAAACAAAAGGCGGCCTTTCTCTCCCACGTGCCTTCTAGTTTGGGCTTGACCTGAGTCTGGGTCCAACCTGAGCCCGAACACTTACAGTTTTGAAAAAAAAGACAACAACTCAAGGCCCATCTCAGATCTATATCCCAGGTCAGTACCTTCTTGAAACGCATGATGTTTTATTTCTCTTTTACATCCAATATGAGAAACATTGAAGATCCAATTAAGCAACAAAGAAAATTTTATCAAAAGAGACATGGGAATCAATATTATAAGAAAGCAATCTATTTTGAGCAGTTCCTCAATTTGAATTAAGGAGATCTGACAGTCAATGAGTATATGGGCCAATATCAAAATTTGGAATTTATTATAATTTAAAGGGTAAAGATAAAGATGATAAAAAACGATATATGAGAGTTTTGTGATAAAAAATACGAGATAAGATGTGTTTTTGCACGATCATTCCAGAAGCATATGTTGAAGCACTCTAGGTTGAAAATGAGATTTGACATTCTAAACAAGAAAACTTTCAGCAAAGATCAAGAGCCCATATTGTGGAAAGACTTTTGCAGGAGAAGATAATTTCACTCTTGTCATTCATCGACTCCATAGTACAAATGAGAAAGAGGAAGAAGAATGAAGATGGGCTAAGAAATTCCACACGCGGGTAATAGTCAAAGACAAATCTTCTAATTTAATTATTGATAATGGTAGTGTAATAAATTTTATCACACAAGAGGTCATTACAAGTTTTATTGGCCAACTGAGAAGCTCCGTAAACCTTACTAAGTTACAAGGTCTAACGGTCATGTCATTCCCGTGACTCATAGATGTTTGGTATCATTCAAGATGGGCCATTATGAGGACAAAATTTGATGTGAAGTGATCCATATGAATATTTCTCATATTATATTTGGATGTCCATGAATTTTTATCTAAAAGTGCACCATGATAAAGACGGGAACCAGTATACCCTTTTGTGGAATGAAAAAGGGTTACGCTCATTCCAATGACATCGACACCCTCATCTTCATCTGCATCATCTCCTTTCACTGAACCAAAGAAAGAGAAAAAAGAAGATATAGCAGTCCTGATTGCACTACAAGAGATACTAGTCATGCCATCAAACATCAAGGCTGTAATAGAAGAGCAAGTTCACGGCAAAGATGATCTCATAGAAAATTCAGAAAAAGTACAAGAAGCTCAAGATAGTGTTACTCAAGAGCCACAAAAGGTAGAAGAAGAACAAGGATGAGTAAACATTGAAGACTTCAATCGAGACAGCAAAGAAAGTGAACATCAGTAGATTTGATTGTAATGCCACTTTTAGAAAATTCAATTGGGTCATTGGAAATCAAATATATTGTCCCAGTGGTTTCACATGAAGATCAAGTAATTGAAGTTCCTCACATTGACTTCATTTTCGGTGATCAATGATGGATAGTCAATGTTCATGATTTGTTACAAATGCAACACCTGAAGCATCTAATGATTAAATCACACATCCAAGCTCACTGCAGACATCAGAAGAAGCAACACCTCCCATCTACTTCTAAATGGAGAAAACAACTGCATGAAGCTTGCAAGCTATGCAAAGCAAATAAAGATTTAAAGAACATTTTGAAGTTTGTGCGATTGATTTTTGACCCCGGAGTACCCTTCCCGAACTTGTAGTCGGATTCTCTCCTTTGTTATAAAGCTGTCAACTTGCCGGAATCGAGTTTTTTCAAGCGGGGGAGAATTGATGTAGGTCAGACAATAGGTCGGCCAACTCATTGGGTTTAGTCTGTAGGCCTAACGGGACATCCATTTATTTAGGATTATTATTTAGTAATTTGATTTGTTTAGGATTAATACTAGTGTGTTTCTTATTAATATATTAGGAAATATTATTGCTTAGGGATCTTGCAATTCTCCACATCGGCCCACATATCAACTAAAAAGTTCAAGTTCTGAATTTCATAATTTAGTCTTCAACATGGAACACTTGTGTGCCCCTCTTGAATTGCAAGACTTTTGATGAAAGGCCTTGGACGTCCATGCCTTGTTTTGAGATTTGTTCTTGAATTTCTTCTTTCCTCTTTCTACTCTCTTTCCTTCTTGACTTGCAAAATGTCTCCAATTAAAGAGGGCTAAATTCTGATTTTTTGCAATAAGAAATGCGTGTTACAAACAATACGCCAAGATCTTTGATCTAGGAAACCCTAATAAACTAAGATCCTCCATGTCAAATCATTGAGAGAAGTAAAGCGGAAACATACCTGGATCCATTGAATGAAGTTGTTCTCAGGTTGTTGATCTTCCAATCCAATATGACTACCCAGAGAAAACCCTCTTGATTCTTCTGATGATGGGATGTCAGAGAGAATAGGAATACCATATGAATTGGGGACCATAACCCTAATATATAAGATATCATAAGTTTGTTATTTCTAATTTGGCCCCTCATCAAATTAGAAATAACATTCTGGTATCTACACATTAATTCCATGACAAGTATACCCTTAGGCCTTACAACTTTAAGTCTTAATTAGATCACTTTAATGTAGACCTAACAAAAGATAGCATGACACATTTAATAGTTACATGTGTGGCCCCACATGATGGAATTTTTCCAACAATCTCCCACTGGGCCATATATGTAGCTTAACAAATGTGTATGACTGTATGAGCTCCAAAAGTTTGCTATCATAATTTATGATATATTTGAGCAATCTTGTCCATTGATTATGCCGGTATAGGATTAAAGCGGTCTTCGTCACATTTAACATGACTAAACCCATCAATAGTCACAAACACCAATATAACCGAATGACATAGATCAATCATGGATGCGTAGCATGGAAAATACATGCAATGTGATCTATACATGTCTATTTCTAACTGGTCCTACTGTATTCCTTAGTGAGATCAATATTTAACACAATGTAACAGAATGAAATGAACCGAATACTGTATTTCTGATCAGAAAAATATCCAAATACATAAATGTATAAGTGTGGTCCAAAAACAAACATAAAGCAATAAAATATTAAATCATACAAACTCCCACTAGAATGTGATATCCTCACACAAAATAACACCCATATGAGCAGCGTGCTCATGAAAGACCTTGGGTGGTAATCCCTTTGTAAGCAGATCCGCTATCATGGAGTTTGTCCCAATGTGCTTTATGGATAATTGTTTATCCTGTATTCTCTCTTTCACAACCAGGAACTTAATGGCAATATGTTTTGACCGAATTGAGCTCCTGTTGTTGTTGGAATATAGCACTGCTGACTCATTGTCACAATATAATTTGAGTGGTCTTTCAATACCCTCTAGAACTCGCAGCCTAGTGACAAAATTCCGCTGCCATATTCCATGGTTGAATGCCTCATAGCATGCTACAAACTCTGCTGCCATGGTGGAATCAGTCACGAGTGTCTGTTTGGCACTCATCTAAGATATTGCTCCACCAGCTAATAAGTAGATGTAGCCTGATGTGGATTTCATACTGTCTTGGCATCCAGCAAAATCAGAGTCGGAATACCCTATGATCTCCAACTGATCCGATCTCCTATAGCTGAGCATATGATCTTTTGTTCTCTGTAAATACCTCATAACCCGCTTGGCTGCTTTCCAATGATCCATCCCTGGATTGCTTAAATATCTGCCTAACATACCAACAATGTATGCAATATCTTCTGCATTTCCTTAACTTCAAGGTTAGTTTTAGGCATTGATTGCGACTGAACTTGTCTCCCTTAGAGACAGGGGTCTCACCTGGTTTGCAGTCCTGCATGCCAAACCTTTTGAGTACTTTATCAATATAGCTTCTTTGTGATAATCCAAGAATACCCCGAGAGCGATCTCGTTGTATCAGGATTCCTAATACAAAAGAGGCGTCACTAAGATCTTTCATCTCAAAATTCTTTGATAGAAATCGCTTGGTTTCATGCAACATGCCTATATCATTTGTGGCAAGCAATATGTCATCGACATACAGAACCAGGAATATGTGCTTACTCCCACTGAATTTGTGATACACACAATTATCAACAACGTTTGTCTCAAAACCAAACGAGATAATCACTTGATGAAACTTGTGATACCACCGACGAGAAGCTTGCTTGAGTCCATAGATGAACTTTGTCAATTTACAGACCATATTCTTTGGGTCTTCCGACTCAAAGTTTTCTGGCTGCACCATATAAATTGTTTCGTCAATGTCACCATTTAGAAATGCTGTTTTGACATCCATTTGACGAAGCTCAAGATCAAAATGTGCAATTAGTGCCATGATTGTCCGAAAAGAGTCTTTCGATGAAACCGGAGAGAAAGTCTCTTTAAAGTCAATCCCTTCCTTCTGGATAAAGCCTTTAGCTACAAGACGAGCCTTATACCTCTCCACATTACCATTTGAATCCCTTTTGGTTTTAAAAATCCATTTGCAACCAATGGGCTTTGCATCTTCTGGTAATGGGACAAGTTCCCAAACCTTATTGTCTTGCATAGACTTATACTCCTCATTCATGGCATCAATCCACTTTTGAGAGTTAGAGTCTTGCATGGCTTGATGGAAGTTGATTGGATCATTTTCCACCATTCCAATTTCTTCCTCATGCTCTTGGAGAAATATGAAAAAATCGTCCGGAATAGCATGTCTCCTCTCTCTAGTGGATCGCCTTAATGGCACTGGTTCTTGAGGCTGTTGAGTTTGTTCCTCATCTTGAGTGGGGGGTTGATCAACATTGTCTTGTTGAGGATCCGGATTCGCTTCTTGATCAATGACAGGTATAGAAACCTGCACATTGTCAAAAGCAATAGGCAGAATCGTAACCGATTCTTCCTCAAAGACAATGTCTCTAACCTTATTTCTCCCCCCAAACTCAACATCCTCAAAAAAAGTTGCAGTTCCCGTCTCAAAAATTGATCTAAGTGTGGGATCATAAAACTTATAGCCCCTTGATCGTTCAGAGTAGCCAATGAAGTAGCTGCTCACAGTTTTGGAATCCAATTTCTTTTCCTGTGGCCTGTAAGGCCTTGCCTCAGCTGGACATCCCCAAATGTGAAAATGTTTTAGACTAGACTTTCTGCCTGTCCAAAGCTCATAAGGTGTTTTTGCAGTTGCTTTAGTTGGCACTCTATTCAGAATATAAGCTGTTGTTTTGAGTGCTTCTCCCCAGAGTGACTCTGGTAGAGTGGAATGACTAATCATACTCCTCACCATATCCTTAAGAGTCCGGTTTCGCCTTTCAGATACACCATTCATGCTGGGTGACCCTGGCATGGTGTACTGTGGGACGATTCCACATTCCTCTAGGAATTTAGCAAACAGTCCTGGACGTTGTTCACCTGAACCGTCATATTTGCCGTAGTATTCACCACCACGGTCAGACCTGACACTCTTTATTCTTTTGTTGAGTTGGTTCTCAACTTCAGCTTTAAATGTTTTGAACACATCCAAAGACCGTGATTTCTCATGAATGAGAAATAGGTATCCATAGCGAGAGTAATCGTCTATGAATGATATGAAATACTGTTGGCCATTCCATGAAGCCGTAGGGAATGGTCCACAGATATCTGTGTGTATCAATTCTAAGACGTCTGTAGTTCTATTGGCACCTAATTTTTTCATTTTGGTCTGTTTTCCCTTGATGCAAGCAATACAAACATCAAAATCTGTAAAGTTAAGGGAATCTAAAATGCCATCAGACACAAGTCGCTCAACTCTAGACTTAGAGATGTGACCTAAGCGTTTGTGCCATAATGTAGCCGAGTTTTCTTTACTACGTTTGTGTTTAGTACCTCGTGATTCCACATGCAAGGATTCATTATAAGAAACAATTGTATCAAGCAAATATAAGTTGTCATATACACATAGAGAACCAGTTCCAACAATATTTGAATTTATAGATAAACTGAATTGATTGTTTCCAAATGAACAAAAATAACCAAACTTGTCCAATAAAGAAACTGAAACCAAATTCCGTCGAAAAGACGGTACAATAAAAGTCTCTAATAAATCCAAATAATAACTAGTGTTTAATAACAACCTAAAATGCCCTATTGCCTCTACAGCTACCCACTTTCCATCGCCCACAAAGATGTGTCTTTCAGCATCACTTGGCTTTCGGTAGCTCAGGCAACCCTGCATAGAAACACTAATGTGAGTAGTAGCACCAAAATTCAACCACCACGTGTTTTTAGGTACTGAAGCTAAATTTACCTCTAAACAGACCAAAGCAAGAAATGTACCTTTCTTTGCACGCCAAGCGTGATATTTGGTACAGTCCTTCTTCACATGTCCAGGTTTGTTGCAAAAGAAACAACCCTCAGTTGCTGGCTGTTGTTTCTTTGCGGCTGGACCCTTAGCAGCTTCATTTTTCTTCCTCTTTTTGCCCTTATCTTTAGAGGTGCTAGCCAAATGAGTACTTTCGGTTCTGTCTTGCTTCAATCTCTCTTCCTCTTGCACACAGTAAGAGATGAGCTCATTAAGAGTCCATTTCTCCTTTTGACAGTTATAACTGACCTTAAATTGACTGTACAGTGCAGGAAGTGATATTAATACCAAATGCACGAGCAAGTCGTCAGACGGCTCGAGATTGAGTGCCTTAAGCTTAGAAGCAACATGATACATTCCCATAATGTACTCCCGTATGTTTCCCTTGCCATTGTACTTCATAGAAATCAAGCTTTGCAAAAGCGTGCTTGTTTCTGCCTTATCGTTTTTCGGAAAACGCTTTTCAATTTCGGCTAGGAATTCTTTGGCTGTGGTCAGCTTTTCAGAGACCGCACCCCTAAATGCCTCCGGAATGCCGCGCTTGATGATCATAAGACTCATGCGATTTGAGCGATCCCACTTCTCAAAGTTCTTTTTGTCATCAGGAGAACTTGCATCCGTAAGAGAAGCGGGTTGTTCAATCCGTAGTGCAAGGTCTAGATCCATGCAGCCGAGAACAATTTCTATGTTCTCTTTCCAATTCTTAAAGTTTGTCCCATTAAGTACAGGTATTGAGTTGATATTAGTAGATATGGTAGAAACACTAGCTGTAAAGAGAACAAAAACAAACAGACAAACATACTCATATTATTAACCAAATACAGAAGCAACAAATTTAAATAATGGTAAGTCTTATGACAAGGTACCTAGCACAACATTAATATCAAGTCTTTGGACAGTAATATTAATTGTAAATTGTCATCTTGTTGTAGTGATCAAACATTGACAATAATTCATGTCAAATAATAAATCTATCTTTGGATCGACTTATTATTCACGTGTAAAAACCTTATAATCATCACACATTTACCACCACAGGTGTATATGCAATTCGGACAAGTATTAACCTTCCTTTGGGCCGACTAAGACCCGCATGAATTTACACACACACAAACATCCAATATTTCTCATGAATAATCTACACAAGAGAGGTCACTTTGGTGACATCTTGTTTCAATTAGCCTATTTTGAATAATGGACTATGTTATTTAACCATAAAAGATATACCATAAAAGATTTGAATTGTTGTTTGAAGAAAACCAATTAGTTGTCTTCACATGTTACCACAAAAGAAATTATTATTATTATTATTATTATTATTTTTAATCCCTTGGACCACCAAAATGAGTGCTCATGCGGACCACCATACGACCCATCATCTACCTTCACCCAAAGAACATGACACGTTTCTGGATTCATTGTAGAACACTACAGAGGTTATAAAACAAACAGTGCCTATCAAGGCCACTTGGATAGTGGGCCAACTGGGCCCCGCCCCCTGATTAACCACACTAGCAGAGTCGCCCAAACAAGTACGGACATGAGATCGGACCTGATCCCTGATCAAATCATCTGATGGGTCCCACATCAGCCTATCACCCAAAAGTGATTTTTAATCATCAAGCATGCCCCCATCTGATCAAAGTGCTGGATGGTGGCCAAACGGGGTCCACCTCACACGGGTCCACAACTCTAAGGTCGCCCATGGGTCCTCTTTCGGATCCACGGATCGGATCTAACATTGGGACCCACCTGGGTCCCACAGTTCCAAAACACAGATGCATATCTTGCTCCGGGACCTTTGTCAGGTTCATCCTTCGATGGCATTGGGTAGATGGAGTTACAAACGCACTCACTAATCCCCTTACGGTGATACCCAAAATTCAAAGAACATCATCCATATGCACATCGTCCATATGAAAATATAAAATAACACCCCCAAAAAAAAAAAGGAAAACTGAAACAGGACTCAAAAATCATTGATTGACACTAACCCATAGTTTTTTTCTTCTTTTAAACAAAGCCTCTCTTAATGACATTGATAACTTGCTCAAAATTCTTAAAGAATAAATTAACAGATTGCAACCAAAGAACAGAATATCAACAGATTGATTTATATCTAGATTCCCAATGGCTTAACATGGAAAAGCTCTGATACCAATTGTTACAAACAATACGCCAAGATCTTTGATCTATGAAACCCTAATAAACCAAGATCCTCCATGTCAAATCATTGAGAGAAGTAAAGCGGAAACATACCTGAATCCATTGAATGAAGTTGTTCTCAGGTTGTTGATCTTCCAATCCAATATTGCTACCGAGAGAAAACCCTCTTGATTCTTCTGATGATGGGATGTCAGAGAGAATAGGAATACCATATGAATTGGGGACCATAACCCTAATATATAAGATATCATAAGTTTGCTATTTCTAATTTGGCCCCTCATCAAATTAGAAATAACATTCTGGTATCTACACATTAATTCCATGACAAGTATACCCTTAGGCCTTACAACTTTAAGTCTTAATTAGATCACTTTAATGTAGGCCTAACAAAAGATAGCATGACACATTTAATAGTTACATGTGTGGCCCTACATGCACATGATGGAATTTTTCCAACAGTGCGCCCCCAAAAAATCTAATTTTTCTGCACCAAAGAATAAAATAAAATAAAAAATAATAATTTGTGTGAAGAAAAATATAGTGCAATGCATGGGGCCCAATTCACTTGGTATGATAGCACATAAATACACCATGCTCATTGATTTTTCGTGCTCTACACTATGGTGCGAAGAAATCACATCATTTCATGAGTGAATAAAAAGTTACGGGCTCCGATAGTTTGATAATGCAAAAATGATAATTTCATCAAAACATGCAATTTTCTGGAATTTCTGATGATTTTGACTTAAATTCAAACATGAAAAACCAACTGCATGCTTTTGTAAAAGTCATTAATTCAATGCATTTTGTTTTAATTAAGTCCACAAATTCATTTGAAATAATGAATTAAAAGTACATTTTTGTGGATTTATCATCTTTTGAGAGATCCCTTGTCTTCTCCAAAGCGTCCATTGTTGCTTGAAGCTATAGCCTTGGAGACTTCTCAATCTTCTCTTGTACTAGATTCACCTTGAATAGGCATTCAAGGTACTTGGTTCAAACACAATGAATGTGTACAACGAGGAGCTGGCAAGATCATCGTGTCCTTATGTTGAGTTGCAACTCAAGATAGTTCTATGAGTATTTGTAACTTTCATTTCTTTAGTTCTTGGTTGTTTGCAGCCTATACGGTAAGACCTGTGCTTTTTCCAAAGTAGGGTTTTCCACATAAGAAATCGTGTGCCACCGTCACTGATTCCTTGATTCTAGTTTAGGTTATTAATTTGACTGAATTGAAGTCTAAAAAAGAGAAATGATTTGGACCTTAACCTGTATTATGGTTCAAACGCGACTTTTCAGCAATGATACATACTATTGTAGATCGGGTGGATCAGCATCATAAAGGATTGATGCTCTTTGTTAAGTTGGCATTTCCAGCTTTTGCTTGGCATATTTGGTAGGAGAGGAACTCAAGGATCTTCTCCCAAAAACAAATACGACCATATCAGATTCTCCAGAGTATTATTTCTCAGGTTTATAGTCAAGCTAGCTAGCTTCTTGGGTATTCAGCTTACTGATTCTTCCTACGCTAGTCTGTGAAATATTCCCCCTCCTACACCTATTCAACAAAATTCTTCTTCTATACTTCTTTTGGAGGTTATCATGATGGAGTTTGTCTGTTGTGCATTTGCAGCCTAGGATCATTGGGATTCTTTGGAACCCATCTGGTAAACCGGAGCATGCTATTATTCGTAGAGACCAATTATTCTTTCCAGAGCTTCATTTGGTGTTTGATATTCTTCCTCTGCATATTATTGAGCCATGACTGGATAATGAGCCTTTTTCCGCTATAAAAGATCCTCGTGTTCTCCTTGGAAACATCGGTTTCAATTTAGAAAGCTTCATGCAATGGTGCAGCAATTTCAGCCTTTCCATATTGAGCACATTTCACTCCAAACATGGAGACGTGGCAAGAAGATTAAACAGTTTGCATTAGCACCATCACGTTTATCCAATGTGGAGATAAAGCAATTAGAGAATGGTCAATAGCCTGGACCCGGGTTGTTGGTTTCTTTTTCTTTTTCTTTTTCTTTTGTTATGTTGGGGTCGTGTTCTCTCTGCATTTTTTGTTTTTATGGGGTATGCCCCATGAGAAATTCTTTTGATTTCTTCCTTTTTGCGTTCTATTCATTATTGTTAAATGAAAGACTCACTAATATTTAAAAAAAAAAATAATAATCCAACAATCTCTTCAATGACTCGGGTCAAACACCCGATCACCATTTTGAAAAGACATTTTTTTTTATCAAACTTCCTAACCCCAAAACCACTACAATCCTCTACAAATTTACTAAAAAGCAGAAACTCCCTGAATAAAACAGCAGCATTTCACCCACCAAACTTATGTCTCTCAGACCAGCTCAAACCCCACTCTCTCACACTCCTCCCAAACTCTCAACAAAGTCCATCCTATCCTAGCATTCCCTCTACCATGCCATTCACCAAATAGAGCCACAAAAATGGATGAAACCATTGAGGGAGATTGGAGGATAATAAAATGTTAATATCAGTGGACACAGGTTCGATTTTGATTTTGTATGTGACTTTTGGAATGCTCGGACCTCCTTGGAGAGAATTAAAACATCTCTGGAATGGAATGGAATGAAATCAATCTTGCATGGAAAAAAGATTGAGAATGATGAATAGAACTCATTTCATCACACAACACACAATCATACGCCATCAAAACTGATTTCAGAATGAGGCAGAAAAGGGAAGGGGTTGGCTAATTGTATTAAGGCTTTCTTGGGGGCTACGAAGGGGTTTCTTGGGGCCAAGAAAGTAGAGGTTATATATCGATATAATCTGTAATCCGAGACTCTGGGAGTGAGAGAGGTGAGAGCTCTCTCTCCTGTAGGTGTCAGCAATTGTCGAACCACATGGGATTGAATGGAGGAAAGTTTTTCTTTCCTGTGGACATAGGCAAACTTGCCGAACCACGTAAATCTCTGTCTTTCTCTCTTCTCGTGTGGCTTGTCTGATTGTCAATCGCAGTGTTACACGCTTCCACGTACATGCGCACAAGTGGTATCAGAAATCCACATTCGCATACCACTCCAATTTCTTGACATGTAGGACAGTTCCATTCCAAAAGTTTATTCCACCTGTCAGTGTGAAGTGATCAAGGCCACTCTTTGTCAATTCCCCATTTTACTATTCTGTTCTGTTACTTCTGTAGTTTCTTTTCTTTTCTTGTGGTTTCATAGGAGTAATATTTTCAGTTTGGTCATATTTCCTCAGAGCTTAGATGAAAAGCAATGAATCCAAAGCCTAAATTTATTGTTAAAATTTTAAGATAAGTAGAAATTCCATTAGGTGGTACAACAATGGGGGAGATGTCATATGGCATCAGCTAACAGAACATGAACATAACTCTCTCTAAGACTTCATGAAGTGTCAGTTAATGGATGGAAGACATGTTTAGAACATTGCTCCAAAGTGATTGCCCAGAACGGTTGTAGTAGGAGGTGCTCTCTTCTTGTAATTCCATGCTAACTAAGGTATTGTCATTGGTAGGACACACATATGGCACATTTGCAATACCATTATAATAGTTTAGACTGAATTCATCGTCGTCGTTACTTGGGTGTTGGTGACTCTTGGTCTCATCCCCTTCGACTTCACTTTCACTAGCATTTGAGTTCTTCTCCACCAGTTCTCTAAATATGGAGGATCGCAAAAGGACACTGAGTGCAGTTCTTGGAGAGGACTTATTGTTAGAGCTGCCAGAGATTAGCCAAGGGTGATGTTCTTGTTTTTTAGGAGAGCCAATGTCATCCATTGCAAAGAGGTGGTTGTTAAAGAATGGTTGTGTGTGTTCCTTGGCATAGATGGTAGAGGAAGTTGTCACTGCTCTAGATTCTCCATTGGCTCGTGGTTCTTTATGAGTAGCATCAGCTCCTGGCCTTAGCCATCTAATGTATGTGCTTAGGTCGAAATTGGTCACCGCATTGATCCCTCTGTATTCGATGGCTGCGATGTCATAAGCTGCAGCGGCCTCCTCTTGCGTACCTGAAACAAGAGCAGATTTAGGTTCCACTGAGTATGATCCATATATATATGCCAAGACAACCATGAATCTGCAATAGAGAAACTTTCTTTAGGAGAGAAACTCACTATAGGTTCCAAGGTAAAGGTACTTGTTCCCAAAAACCCTCCCTATCCTTGCTTCCCATCGCCCATTATGATGGTGCCTGCATTTTATTTACAAAAATAAAAAGGTTTTTTTTCCATTAGTAATCTCATGAATGGATGGAAACTGAAGACTGATTAAGCTCTGTAAACTATCAAGGTCAGCTAGGTTCATTTTATTCGATACAACATGATTTTGTTATAGGAATTCTTGAGATATCATAGAATATGCTTAACTTGAAATAAATTAGAGAATAAAGATGTCATATCTTCATTCCCGAAATTGAGGGTACAGTAAAAAGTTAAGAGAGTTTTCTGAAGAGTCTCTTGAAAACTGCTGGAATTTGAAAGTTTAAACTCACTACTAAACATAGGATTTAGTGGAACAAGAATTTGCCCTGCACCTGAGGAATTCAAGATTATGGTGTGTCATCATTTCTCTCACAGACTCTCAAACCAGACAATCCATTTATCAAGGAGCGGATCCTTTTACGACAATAGATGTATCCATCACTGATTTTACACATAATAGTTTAGCGTATAACAGAATATTGTTACTCTCCCTTTTTTCGTTTCTGGTAGAATAACTCTCTCCTCTCTATTGATGGTGATTGGAGAGGGAAAGGGAATGAACATTTGAATTCATTGTGTATATACTTTGGGAAGGAATGATTGTTACCTTGCAACTCCACGGTATTTGGATACGCCTCTAGAGAAACCACTGCTTTTCCTGTGTACACAGATAGCCTATTAGTCTCACAAACATGAAGAAGAGAGTACAATCAGAAGCATCGCCCTAAAAAAATTCATGTTTTTTATAGTATGGAAATCATGCAATCATACCTTCTTAAAGAGGCTAGATACTCTTCTTTGGTCACAGTCTGCATTATTTGGATTTCTTTCTCATAATCAGATACCTACAAATTCAGTGACAATCAATCACATGTTAGCTCTAGGCCAACCCAAAAAAAAAGGATTGGAGAATTGATATGGGGTAATCAGTTCCAAAAAGTTTCGGGTGTAACTGAACTTAGAACTGCCACCAATCAACATGTTTCTAACAATTTCTTACACCTGGCTTTTGTGTGAAGTGTTCACACATTGCCTTATCAGATTACATAATAAGACGGAAATTTTAAAACAAAAATAAAGAGTATGTCTGTACAGGGAAATTTGTGAATGTGGTCGGCCCCCAGTACTTAAGTGCTGCCAAATCATAAGCCCTTGCTGCTGATTCTTCCTCATCATATGCTCCTGATTATGAGAAACAATACAAATGGTCTTCCCATCAGTTGAAACCCAACAGTCTTTTCTAATCATTAAAAAAAAAAGGATTAAGGAAAAAATGAAACCCGCACCTAGATAAACTGTAGATTCCAACCATCATGTCCAAACACCACCCAGGAAGAGGAGAAAAGAAATGATCAGATTTTACTTTTTTATTTTTACAAATACACAGAAGAAATGTAAATCATGAGTATTAAAAAAATTCTGGTTTGTATTATTTTATACCTTGTTTCCCCTTCTTCTTCTGTGTCACATTCCATGACCCCTTATCCCACAAGTGCGCTTCATAACGGCCTGTCCATCTATGCCTGTGCATTTTTAAGAAAACCAATGAATGTTAGATACTGGACAATGGCGAAACAGAGATAAAATACATGAGTTAGATGCATATGATAAGATTGATATCTGTATATAAATATTGAGCAAGGATCAAACGAATGTAGCTTGAAATGGTTGGACATGTACAAAGGCCAGAAACATCCCTGAATGAAAAATCAAAGTGAATGAAAGAACAGGGGAAACCAATAAAAGTTAGTACTATGCTGGTCCCAAACTATCATACTTTGGCCTACTTCAATTTGAAAACTGTCCCCAGATAGATGGAGTAAGTCTTCCATACTGATGATGACGATGAATCAATTTGAAGTGGCATGTTTAGTGATAGAAAGACGGACCATCCCTAGACGGGATACGACTTTGATGATGATGATGATGATGATGATACCAATTTGATCTCATCAAGTCAATGATCCCCTGCAATGCAAACTGTATGGTACTGAATTACTGTGTGATCACTCATGTGGGAGTCTGCCTGGGATGCAGACTTCATAGTTGATTAGTAGGAATCTTTAGGCCCATCCTAGATTACAGGGATGAGGCTAATTTGATGATCACGACCACAATGATGATGGGGATGATGATGATGATCTGGATGCATGCAAACCAAAGATAGGAAGGGGGTTCCCCTAAAGTCATCTTGATCCAGATTCCGGATAGCCGTGAATTTCATATCCTGAAAATTTTGGTCAGTCTAACAGTGAAGGTAAGTCCCATTGGGATCACCACAATTCTCTTTACAGTCGTAACCTCCCAGTGTGGAATTTTCTTCTTTACTTGTCATATTTCAAATGCCACAAAGACTTCAAAGAAGCAGAAGATGGTAACATGAAAAAGAATAATACCTGCTGACGCCACGAAATCTAGAGCTTCTCTTAACAGGAGCAGTAGCATTACTGGTTGTGGTAGAGGATGGGTCTTGCACTTCTCTTTTATCATCCTTATTACCAACTACTGCCATAGAAGGCTCTCTTCTCCTCCTCTTAATGCACTTGGGTTCCTCACCCTCTATCGCTCCACCGCCACGCCTTCCTCCATTTCCTTCTCTCTTCACCAAAACCCCTTCCATCTCTCTCACTTTCTTTCTTACCAAAACAAAGCAGAAATGAATGGAATGCAATGGAGTCCTTCACAGCAGAATTACTATATATATACATGTACTGATGACAAGAGAATCCCAGGATTTTGTTTCATTTGCTTCTGGAGTTTTGTTTGGTAGCAATGCAAGACAATGGGAGACGATGATTTCGGGACCTTCATGACAAAACCTGAAATGGGGTGCTTGTCTCCATTGCAGAAGTTTGAAAATGGTGGAGAAAAAGGTTAAAATGTTTGCTTGGTGGGTCGAAGAGGACGATACCCGTGTGACTGTGTGAGTCAGTGGCTCGTTTTGGCTTGTTGGGGAGAGACAGGAACTGAAGAAAAGTGGAAGCTGGAAGAAGACAAGTGATGGATATGCCAGGAATTTCGTTTTTCTGTCTTGTTTTTGCCTTTGGGAAGAGATGGAAACGTATGTGAGGCTCAGGCCTATTGTAAAGTGTGCTTCTCAAAGAGCTCGCTCTCTCTCTCTCTCGTCTCCTGGTGATTTTACTTATCTAGTTACATATAGTTTCCATGTAATACTTGACTACACGTAGCCGATAAAAGCTGTTAAATTTCTGATCGTTTGAATATGAATTAATTGGCTTAATGACATCCATCCATGTCACTGATTTTAGTCGATCTTATTGTTTTTTCACCATCAAGACATGGGGTTAGATTTGAGGATTCCGCAAACTTGAAGATTCCTCACGGAGGATGTGTAGAGCTGAGAATTTCACATAGATATGTATTTTCAATAAAACTGAGAAAAATTAGCTAGTGTCGGTTTGTAAATTCACGAAATTAAGGATTTTCAAATCCATGGAGGGATGTTGGACTTGAAAATCCTCGAAAAACTGGGCACAAATTCTTGATGATTTATAATTGCCGACGTGAATTTTCTAAATCCTTGGAGAAAATTGATGAGGAATCCTTGATGATTTAGTTGCCAAACATGACCTTTGGTGGCATTTATCTCATCCTTCTAAAATTTGAGTCTCTTGATCAATTTATCAATGTTGAGGGGAATGGGAAGAATAGCGCTTTTCCCTTTAATCAGTTAGTACCCAGGTCTTTATCGCCAGCTAACACCTGTTAATGCCCAGCCCATTTGGTCAATTGGGCCTAATACCACTATACCAGGCTCCAATCCTGCCCATAGATCCAGAAGTTACCCCCCCTGCCTGAACCCCATTTTACAACACAGACATACCCTTGTAATAAAGAAGTAGTATTGGAACCAGGTCTATTATGAGATTTAACCATATGTAAGCCCAAACGATTGCTCAGGCTACAGCCCTGCCAAATGCAGGCTAAGCTTGGGTTGGGAGTTGGAACTGGACTGTGCAGACCATGGACATCCCTATTAGTTTTGTCTAGCTGGCGAGAACCCTTATTTTGACGGGAGACCTTTGGGTATATAATTTGAGGTGCTCCCAAAGTGCAGCTTGGGTCTTGAAATGGAGAAGCTCTAACCGGATGTGCATGCAGTTGCGAGAAAATATTCCATGAGAGGAGCATTGGATTCATCGACCCTTCTGAAACTGTCTAGGCGGGGCTTTTGAAGGGTTTGATTGTATTTTTGGAATTTTGTATCGCCCGTAGCTCAACAGTGCCAGGCCATATGGGCCCAGTCTCGAGGTGGGCCATGGTTCAGAAACCTCTCAACTCAACCCAACTCTGAAAGTCATAAAGCCGAGGAATTTTGTCTTGCTAGGTAAGTAGCGGAAATTCTCACATGGCTGTCTAGGGTTTGAATCTTAGGTGCGCCGCCTCTTTCCACTCCGCTTATGCCGCCTTCTTCGCCACTTGTATGGGCCTTCTTTCCGTTTATGAGGGCTGTTTACTTGTGTGTGGGGGCTCTCTTGAGTCCCAGCCCCTTTTGCTGGGTTCAAAAGAAAAGAAAAAGAAAAAGAAAGAAAGAAAAAAAAAAAAAAAAAAAAAAAAAAAAAAACCACCAATAACTTGAGCTTGAGTGAGTACTCGGCCAGACTCATTTGACTTGCTTGACTTGGTGACTTACCAAATCATGTTCACTCAGGTGAGTCCTTTTTTTTTAGTACCCCAGCTTCAGTGGCTGGGACCCATATTTTATTATTATTATATATAGCCCGGTACACCCAAGAATAAAGCCCACCAAAGGGGGAAGAAAGCCTGGTACACCCGAAAAAGAAGCCCATTGTGATGGAAAGAAAGCCCGTATATACACATGCAGGAATATATACTATGGGTGGGAGGAAACCCCACTGAGGTGTTCACTTGGGTGACTTGAAAAGGAGTTTTAATACTATTGGTGGGGCTTTATGTATAGTTAGAGATGCAAGTGTGGGTGGACCTGGCTCAATGTATTAAACACGAAAAGTGATCTTTTGTTGCCATTAGTATATTGTAAACAACTTCCAATTAATTTAACTTGCATAAAGCGATCAAAGCCATCCATATCATGCAACTGATTTCCTTTGGAAAACCCAATAATAGATATCCGATGAAATGAAATTTGGGTCAGCGCCTAAACAGGGGATGGTGTATTGATACGAAGTTTCTACAAACCTCGAGCTATGGTGCTAAAAAACTTAAGCACTGCTTAAAAAGGAAGAAGAAAGAAAGATTGATGATCTCAAAAGGAAGATCAAACCTGATAAACTAAAAGGCTTTGTGTTGATTATTCAGATGATACTTTTATTGAAAGTAAATCCCAAATAAATACAAGAGACTACATAAGATAACCCACTTTCTTAAATGATTTACTCCACTACACTCCTACAGTTACAACCAACTCCTATGTGGGAAGTGGCTTGACTAATTCAAACTAGCAAAAGAAAGTAGCAAGCAAAAGAAACATCTATACCAGAGTGAGGACCCACTATAAGATAGGACCCTCAATCATGCATTCATAGCCCAAGCATCCTGATGAGAAAATATCACATATCATGTATGAAATGAGTAGATTTGATGGAAAAGGTGGACCTCAAGGGTTATATCAGTTGATGCAGCCATTTGCACCATCCAAACCACGTTTCTTACAGCCGTGCTACTGGCTGGGATCCAACGGCTCCCCAAGGGGAGTCGTGCTCCACCCCGGGGTTTGCCCCAGGGTGAGTAGACTTTTTGCGTTTCTTATTGAACCCATACGGAAATGTTTATTGTTTTTCCAATATTGTAAAAGACGATTTCTGATACGAGGAACTAAAAGTCAATACAAACCAACCCATTTTTAGTAAAGAAGACGAGGTTTGAAATTATCAAACCATCTTCCACGGCCATACAAATCTTCTCTCTCAAAGGGCTCTCCTTTCTTCTCTCCCATCCCTCTCTTCTTCACATTTCTCTTATTTAACACAATCACCCCATTTTGCAGCATCCATAACTCCCTCCATGCAACCCTCACCGGTTGGACCATAATGCCGACGATGCAAGCCTTGTGGTTATTTTAAGTGGTTCAATCGGTTTCTCGTTCGGTCCAGTCTTGACACACACAAGCTCTTTATACTCGGCCTCGCAGGAACTCCAAAGAGGAAATTAAGCACAGGGAAAAAATATAAGAAGAAAAAAAAAGGCAGGAGAGGGCCATGGAACTAATTGACTTAAGACCGTGTTTCTTATTTTTATTGTTTTTGTTGATGAGTATTCTTGGTGTGGTGAGTAGCGTGGACGGCCACATTGCAGATTTCGATGAGGTGTGGCAGGAGAGAGCTAAGAAGGCGCAAGAGGATGCGCTTGCAGCTTATCACCCCAACCCAGAGGAAGTTACGGGCCATCTCAACCATGAGGTTAAATTGTGAGCTCTCTCTCTCTCTCTCTCTCATGACACGCGTATGGGAAAGACTATTATTGCAAGAAAGTTATGAACCATCATGCATAAGCTTCATAGTTGCCCATCTGTATTCTAATGCATCGATCTTTTTAAGCATTTCTTTTCCCACTGAAAAAAAAATATATTAGAAAAAATTTATAAATTTAATTTAGACAATGGAGTCTATTTTTATGGTAATTTGGACAATAGGTTTACCTATAATTAATTAAACTCCCTCGCACGAAACACTAATTTTATTACGAACTCAACACTAATTTTTACTACAACAAACTGGTTTTTAGGATAAGGAAACTTTTAGTCAAAGTCGTTGATGGGTATACCAAGGGTGTATAGGTAATTGTATGTACAACCACCAATAATAGCAGTTGTTCCTAAATAATATTAGAAAAGATTGGTAGTCACATGTAAAATTTTCACATGTGTGATATGAGCTGCTAAAATTCATGAATAATGGGCCCTATAACTTCTTTTTGAAATGCGGATAATGTTAAATTCAAAATAAAGCTAAGTGAACTCAATAAGCCATCAATGAACAAACTTTTAGCCAAAATAGGTAGATCATAAGCAAAACCATCGAGAAAAGGGCCTTGTGATGGTAAATTGTGTTTTGATTAGTAGACTCTGGATCATCCGATGGCCACATTGTTTGAAATCTTTTAAAAAAAAATGTTGTTGTCATTTCTAATCAAAACACTGTGACTTGACAATATAGTTTTCAGCTTTGCAAAAATAAAGTAGATTGGAGCTTTTCAAGATTTCAAAAGAGCCATAGAGAAGATGCGCGCTACTTTAAAGTGTTAATAACCGTTCAACGGGTGTTAAATCTGACAATTGCCTCAGAACTGTCGGAAAAAGTATAATTACAGTATAACTGTTCGTTTATAGGATATCTTACATTGCGATATCCTAGAGATGTAGGATATCGCATTATGTGATATCCTATCACCATATATAGGTCCATAGGATATTACTAGATTACCCCTTTCCGCCCAAACGCAACGCACATTTTCACCACGAATTCAAATCGAGAGATTTAAACAAAGAAGGTAAAACAAAGTTTTGAATGCGTGGTGAAAATGTGCTTTGCGATTGGGCAGGAAGGGGTAATCTTGCGATATCCAATGGTCATAGGACATCACATAAAGCGATATCCTATATCTCTAGGATATCGCAATGTGAGATTTACTACAGACAAACAGTTCTGCGGTAATTACATTTTTTCTGACAGTTTTGGGGCAATTGTCAAGTTTAAGACCTATTGTACGGTCATTATCCCATACTTTAAAATCACCTTTTTCTCATGCTCAGCACCATGTGATGATCTGAACTAAAATTTGCAGTAGTCCGGATATTCTACATTGTTATTACATTAGGTCAATCTAAACAGATGAGTGGGGCTGCCCACTTTCTTAAATTCAAACCATAGAAAGGCAAGCTGTCTATATATTGGCATTGGGACAGAGTTCGAACCACTTGCAATTTTGCAATTTGGCCAACCGATAGAATGATCATGTGATTAAAAATTTTGTTCACATGCTTTACAGGTGATCATTTTATAGTTTGCCCTCAACTCTGATCTTGCCAAAAAGAAACTGCTACTGACAAGTATTTTTTTAATTCTATAGTTTCTTTTCTCAACTTTTTGTAGAGCTCTTTTAATCAATCCCATATTGATGGTATGAAGGATAATACGTGTAGGAGCTTGAGCAGAAATGAATCAAGGAGGCAATTGGCAGTTAACCGAGGTAAATGTGTTGCAACCAACCCCATCGATCAATGTTGGAGATGCAAGCAGGACTGGGAGAGCAACCGCAAGCGGCTTGCCGACTGCGTTGTAGGCTTCGGTCGGAACACCACCGGCGGGAAGGACGGGGACATCTACGTGGTTTACGACTCCTCTGATGATGATCTTGTCTCACCGAAAAAAGGAACCCTTCGCCACGCCGTTATCCAAGATGAGCCACTGTGGATCATCTTTTCCCGGAGCATGATGATCAGGCTTAGTGAGGAGCTGATGGTGAATTCTAACAAGACCATCGATGGGCGTGGCCACCAGGTGCACATACACAATGGGGCCGGCATTACCATCCAATTTGTGAAGAACGTTATCATCCACGGCCTCCACATACATGACATCAAGGCCGGCGGCGGCGGCATGATCAGGGATTCCCCTACCCATTTTGGCCTGAGGACCAGGAGCGACGGGGATGGCATCTCCATCTTTGGATCGAGTAATGTGTGGGTTGACCATGTCTCCATGGCCAACTGCATGGATGGAATGATCGATGCTATTGAAATGTCCACGGCCATCACCGTCTCCAACTGCCACTTCACAAACCACAACGAGGTAAATACAGTGTCCAGTAGGAAAAGAAATCCCATTAAAATTTAAATGATTCAAAAGAAATGTGCCCCTAGCCAAACTTCTCTCTCATAGTTGAGTCCTTTGGATGTTACTAGCTTAACAGCCGAAATATGCAGAGTCATCAGTTTCAAGTAAATAAATCCATACCTCTCCTTTTATCTCCAAAATGGAAGTCTCCATATAAGAGAGGTTTCTCCTTAAAAAAGCCCCTCGCCCTGCAACTAGTTATTTGGGCATCTTGGCTATCAATTGGATTCAAATAGAAGTTTGTCCGACCGTATTTACGTTCTATAATATCTTTTATTGGGACCAAATCCTATTAGAATAAAATTAAGAGAAAGCCCATTCAAAAAGAATTGATTTATTCATAGATATTTGATTCTCAACCATCCATGCATACGATAGGCATCGTACCCATTAAATAATTACAAGTAACCAATCAGCACATTTTCATTAATTAGTCATAGGTGGTTTGGTTACATGTGATCAATCTAATCTAGGCCCAACTTTAATTAGAATGAGATAAAACTCTCAATCCTAAAATAATAAGTAGTAATTATTTTGAACGGTTTGGATTCATTGTAGTGACCTCTATTATTTTGGAATTTTAATTGACATTAAAGTTTTTGAAAAATTATGTCCTTAAAGCATTGAGGTATTTTTAAATTTAGGTTTTTCCCTTAAATAATAGTAAAAAATTCTGCAAGAATAAATAATTTTTTTCTTTAGTGATAAATGAAATATTAACGAATATAAATCTATATCAACAAACCTGTCATCAAATTGTTTTTGAAGCACGCCACATAACTCCAACCTGCACTGTATGCAGGTCAACCTGAACCCACACCAACTTCCTTAACCTTACCCACTATTTATAAGCTTGGGCCAAGCCCAATCCATTTCAAACAATAAGGCTATATTTGAGTCTGGTTGCAGGCCAAGAATGGCCCAATACAAGCTCGGCTTATTCCACACAAAATAAACTATCTGTTATGAAAAAAAGGAGACTAAGAGAAAGATGATTAGAGGGAGAAGTGAGAGCTTTTCTATTATCTCATTATCTATATGTGTATAAAATACAAAGGTAGAGAGGCCTATTTATAGGCAAAGTAATCCCATAGAAAAGGAAACCTAAATTTAACCATAACTCATCTCAAGTGGGCATCCACCAAAGATCCACATCTCATAACACTCCCCCTTGGATGACCACCATTCAAAGACAATTACGTCATTAAAAACCTTGCTAAGGAAAAACCAAAGTGAAGGGAAAAAGAGTACAACATTCTTTAAGATTATTGAACTGGTGTTAGACGTGCATAATCCTGCCTCGTTAAAACCTTAACTAGGAAAATCCAGTGGGATAAAACCTAGAGAAGGAAAAAGAGTACAATGCACAAATGTCCTGGGTAGCATACTTCAGGATGCTCCCTTATAAACCACTCCCCCTGATGATAGCAAGCATTTACATAGTTTGATGATAAACTCTACGCGTAGCAATCTCATATACAAACTTCTGGAATACTGATTTTGGCAAAGATTTGGTAAACAAGTCAGTCAGATTGGTACTCGAACGAACTTGCTTGACTTCAATTTCATTGTTCTTCTGAAGTTCATGAGTGAAGAAGAACTTTGGTGCTATATGTTTCGTCTTGTCTCCTTTCATGAAACGTTCTCGAATCTGTCATATGTATGCCTCATTATTTTCATAGATAATGTTCGGGATACCTGCAATAGAAGGTAATTGACAAGAACTACGAACATGCTGAATCAAAGATTTTAGCCATACACATTCCCTACTAGCTTCATAAAGAGCCAAAATCTCAGCATGGTTGGAGGAAGTAGCTACCAAAGTCTGCTTAGCAGAACGCCCAATAAATGGCGGCATTGCAATTTAGAAACACATAACTTGTCTGCGATCGACCCTTATGAGGATCGGAGAGATAACCTGAATCTGCATATCCTACAAAACTGAAATCTTTATGATCATAAGCATAAAATATTCCTAAATCAGTTGTTCCACGCAGATATCGTAGGATGTGTTTTATACCAATCCAGTGCCTTTGAATTGGTGCAGAGCTATACCTAGCAAGTAGATTCACAGAAAATGCAATATTTAGTCTAGTGCATAGTGCCAAGTACATCAAAGCTCCAATAGTACTTAAGTATGGTACTTCGAGACCCAATACAATTTCATTTTCCTCGATGAGACAGTATGGATCTTTCTTTATATCAAGAGACCGGACAACCATGGGGGTGCTTAATAGATGTGCCTTGTCCATACCGAATCTTTTTAAAATCTTCTCGGTATAATTAGATTGATGGACCAACATCCCATTAGAATTTCTCTCAATTTGCAATCCGAGACAGAATCTCGTTTTTCCAAGGTCTTTCATTTCAAATTCTTTCTTTAAATAATCAGTAGTTTCTTCAAGCTCTTCTGGAGTCCCTATCAAATTTATATCATCCACATAAACTGCTAATATTGCAAATCCCTTCAAGAATTTCTTTATAAATAGATACGGGCAAATAGGATCGTTTTCATACCCCCCTTTTAGATAAATATTCACTAAGACGATTGTACCACATTCTTCCGGATTGGTTCAGGCCGTACAATGATCGCCTTAAATGGATTGAGTACGTACTCCTTAGCTTTGCTTCAGGCAAATGAAATCCTTTTGGGATTTTCATGTGAATTTCTGTGTCTAAGTCCCCATACAAGTAAGCAGTTACAACATCCATGAGTCTCATTTCTAGATTTTGAGAAACTGCTAAACTTATCAAATATCTGAATGTCGTTATATCTATAACAGGGGAGTATGTTTCCTCATAATCAATCCCAGGTCTATAACAGGGGAGTATGTTTCCTCATAATCAATCCCAGGTTTCTGCAGAAAACCTTGTGCCACTAATCGTGCCATATATCTGTTAATTTCATTCAACTCATTCATTTTTCTTACAAACACCCACTTGTAACCTACAGGGTTAACATCTTTTGGGGTTTGTACTATAGGTCCGAACACACCACGTTTGTTGAAATACTCTAACTCTATTTTGATGGCACCTTCCCATTGTGGCCAATCCTTTCGTTGTCGACATTCATTTATAGAACGTGGTTCTATGTCCAAATCATCGTCATTATTTTCCTTTGATATTTGTGTAGCTACCGCATATGCAAATGCGTCATCGATGATAATCTCATTTATCTTCCATCTCTCTCTTGAATAATTGTAAAGTATAGAGATCTCTTCATTTTCCGGTACCGGTGCCTCTTCAGGGGCTTCTAAAGTCTCATCAGGGACTTCCATTATTCTATAAAGAACAAATTTTACCATAACCTCTCCAGGAGCGTTATGTGTCTCTTCAGGAGGAACCTCTTCAAGAACGTTACTTGCCTCTTCGGGAGGAACCTCTTCAGGAGCGTTTCCTGCCTCTTCGAGAGGAACCTCTTCAGGAGCCGTTATGTGCCTCTTCGGAAGGAAACCTCCTCGGAGCATTACATGCCTCTTCGAGAGGAAACCTCTTCAGGAGGGTTACGTGTCTCTGCGGGAGGACATGATGATGATTTGTCATTTCTTCTTTTCTGTAAAGCTGAGTTCTTTAAACCTATAGAGCTGCCACGCTTCTTGCGTACTTCATTTTCACATTGTGAAGTACGTGGATCTAGATGAGACAAACTGTAAGTATTCCATGTTAGTTCTCGCCGTTCTTTAGGAATGGTTGTTCTTTAGGAACAATACGTTTTTCAGGAACTATCTTATCTCCCCCTAACGGCGGGAATATTATCTCATTATATGGGCTCTTCCGGAGCCTTCAATTATTTGCACAGGTCCAGTTATGGTGGATACCTTTCGTGGAATGAATAGCAATTCTGAGAAAAATCTCTGATTTTTTAGAGTGGTGTGTGTTATGACACTATCTACCAAGCATAGATTGTCTTCAGTTCCATGATTCATACCTTAAATAATAAATCAATATAATTATATAATCACATGATAAAACTGAAATAATTAAACCATTCACCATAAATTAAGACATTAATGAAAAATAAAGATCGCCATCATAAAGGAAAAGTCTAAGAAACATGCATCTCAAATGAACTAAAAAAAATCAAGTTTGTGAAAGTTCAAGGAATTATTGGTCTTCTAGACCATGCCAGGGAGTGATGCCAGGTGAGTGTTAAATGCCTCATTGTCCAGAGGTTAACTGTACTCATCCTCAAAGAAGTCTTGAGTCTCCAAGTTTGTAATGTCAATTGCCATGATAAGTAATTGTCCCCATTTATGTTAAATACTTTAAAGTCAATTTTAGCAAGATTTGACATTATGCAAGAACTGTAATAGAAAATATATATTAAATTAATCGTGTGTAGATAATCAATAAAGTAAAAAGGAACAAAAATGAAATTAAACCTTAACATTAGAAGTAATTAAGGAAGGAATTTAAACATGACAAAATAAATTGGCCAATAAAAAGTTAGAACATCAAGTTCTCAACTTTGAGAATCAGAATTGCTGGTTCTGTCAAAACTCCAAGCTTGATTAAGAACTTTAAGTTCATAATACATGAAATTAGAACTGCAGGTTCTGTCAAATATGTTTCTGTCAAATCTTCAGGTTTGAAGTAGAACTTTAGATTCTGTCAAATTATCAGAACTTCTGGTTATGTCATATCTTCAGGTTTAAAATAGAACTTCAGGTTCTGTCAAATTATCAGAAATTCTAGTTAAGTCAAATCTTCAGGTTCGAAGTAGAACTTCAGGTTCTGTCAAATCTTCAGGTTTGAAATAGAACTTCTGGTTCTGTCAAATGTTCATATTTAATTTCATGGCCAAATAATTTTATTTGGATTTGAATAAAAAAAAACCTCTAGGTTTTGATTTATGGATATGAATCTACAGGTTTATATCAGTATTCCAACTTTTAGAACTACTGGTCCATAGATCGGTGAACTTCAGGTTTAGTTTTAGAACGTCTGGTTCTATTTTGTGATCCATTCACATAAATAGTATAAAAAAAAATAAAGCAAACAAGATAATGAATAGTACAAGAGTATCATGATTATTGTAAACAAGCATTATAAACTAGTTGCATGCATTCTAATAAATTGGATTTTGAGGATGGCTTAGATACTATTTACTGTATATGAAGAAAAATATTACTCTTTTCTAAAATCTGCGCTGGGAAGGATTCTGCGATGGAAATCCGCGCTGGGAACGAATCCGCATAGGGAATCCGTGATGAAAATCCGTGCTGGGAAGGAATCCGCGCAGGGAATCCGTGATGAAAATCCGCGCTGGGAAGGAATCTGCAATGGAAATTCGTGCTGGGAAAGAATCTGTGCAGGGAATCCGCGATGGGAATTATCGCTAGGAAGGATTTTGCGATGGAAATCCGTGCAGAGAAGGATTTCGCCATGAAAATCCGTGCAGGGAAGGCTTTCTATTCTCTTTGGGTAAGAAGACTCATTTTCTCTTTAGGTAAGAAGACTGGTTTTCTTCCTTCTCTTAGAGCTTCGTGCTGATAATGTGTTATGAAAAAAAGAGACTAAGAGAAAGATGATTAGAGGGAGAGGGGAGAGCTTTTCAATTATCTCATTATCTATATGTGTATAAAATACAAAGGTAGAGAGGCCTATTTATAGGCAAAGTAATCCCATAGAAAAGGAAACCTAAATTTAACCATAACTCATCTCAAGTGGGCATCCACCCGCATCTCATAACACTATCAGAATTATCAATGACATTGGATGGACATCATTTTTATAAAATCTAATATTTTATCAGTCCATCCCATACGCATTGAGATGCTTTTAAAACTGTGTTTAATTTGCTAATCATGGCCAGATGGATGATCCCTGCAGGCGCTGCTGTTTGGAGCAAATGACCATAGTGCTAACGATACAGTAATGCAAATCACCCTCGCATTCAACCACTTTGGAAGAGGCCTTGTGCAAAGGTTGCCCAGGTGAGGAAATATGGGGCCCACCCACCAACCTTATTGGGCCAATCACAGCCACGGATGAGATTTCTGATCCTTCTCTTATCTGTTCATCAGGTGCCGTTTTGGATTCTGCCATGTGGTCAACAATCACTACAGTCGTTGGCTCATGTATGCTGTAGGAGGTAGCGCACATCCAACCATCTTAAGCCAAGGCAACCGGTTCAACGCTCCCAATCTAAGATTTTCCAAGGAGGTAGGCCCCTTATACACATACACCACGTACATAAAGCAGTGATCACCTTGAATGATGCGGATGGGATCACACCATTACCTGATAGATCAGACCCACAATATTAGAGGGTATGACCATTTTATGATCTGATTAATAAAATGGTCTGGGCCGTCATAAGTTGTTCCTTATCTGATTGGGGACTTAGTGCAGTGAATTGCGCGTCCAAGTACGAGGCATGCACTTAAATGGCAGATGAGAAGAAAAATAAATAAAAATAGCATCGGGTCTACCAAAATAATTGATAGTAAATATTATTCTAATATATTATAACTCTTCACACGGTCATGTTCTGCTGAGAGGTACCTCTTACCCAATTCATTATATGAGTGATGGTATAACGTTAAATGAGTTATAAGAGTTCCAGTTATACAGAGAGGTATGAATTGATAAGATTAATCTTATTGATAGAGTCCAGTGACCTGGATTTACACATGCTCTTTGCTCATCTTCTGAAGATATAAACCTTTCAAAAGATGCATGCGCATCATGTGTATATTGGTCTAAGTTTCATTTCAGCCATCACTATTAGTTTGGGGAGGCTGTTGGGTCATAAAATATGTAACTGAATCTTACAACTCAATTTTGAAAAACTCAAATCTATGCGCATCTTAATTGTCCATTCAAATCTTCATCTATATTTTTCTAGGAGCACAGAATTTTGCTCCACTATGCAAAAAAAGAATTTATGAATGGAAGCATTTAAAACTGGCAATCAACTATTAATTATATATTAGAGAAATGAACCAACTGTACATCATACCAAAGTTTTGGAACCCTGAAAAGTAAGCCCTATTGTATGAAAAATTATGATTTACTAAAAGTTGTTAATTATTAGTTTAGTAATTTGTTTTCCACATTCAGGGGTGAGTATCTCCCAGTATAAGTTCACGGGGGCAGAAATGGGATAGAAGATCATGTGATTGGTTCAGATCTTTTGAAGGTGGCCCCCTGTGCACAGATTTTACTTGAGATCAGTTAACCTCATCAAATAAGTGTAACCTCTTACGAAATCAATCCTCAATTTTATACACACATTAATGGACAAAAACATCCATTACTGTACGATCAGCCACATCTATTAGAAAATCTCAGTCAACCATCTTCAGCAACAATCAAAGGCAAATTTTCAACCGATTGATGAATTACCTTGTTGTAAAGAATGGAGATTTTCTTAGATCTAACATTGTTCAAATCGAACTCAGAGTTAACTTGGAAAGAGCATTAAACCTGAGTCAAGTCAACCAGGGTAACACCATGAGTTTGTCAGAGCTAAGTTCATCCCTTCTTGAAAAGATACATTGGGTTTCATCAATGGATCGAAGACCAGCCTCTAATTGAGGCTTAAGGTGGCTGATTGAGATTCTCAGATTAGTAGATGTTATACTTGTATAAAATAAAATAAATAGGCAGATGGTCATTTGTAGACATAGTTGATAGAAAGATAGAGGTGGTTGGTTATATCTAGAATTTCTAACAATCAGGTAAATGATCCGGGTAGTAGTTCAACCGGCTTCCATGGGGTCAAGTTGGATACACCAAGGACCTGACCCAGAACATATCCAACTAGTTCCATTGTTAAACGAGTTTCAACTAATACAAATGAGATTTAAATTTGAAGTTTGGACAGAAAGACAACGAAGAAACTTATGATCAAATTATACATAGCCTACCATGTCAAGCAACAGAAATAAGACAATTATAACCGTTCGATCGAGACCTAGAAATTACATATACATATTGATATGTAATCACGACCATTTGCTGTGTGGTAGGTGACCAAGAGGGACTTTGGTGAGGAATCTGAGTGGAAGCACTGGCAATGGAGATCCGAAGGAGATCTATTTATGAATGGGGCCTTCTTCGTCGAATCTGGGCCGCCCTTCAACAAGAAGGCCGGGTCCCCGAAGGACATGCTCACCGCCTTCTCTGCTTCAGCCGTGGTCCGGCTCACGCAATTCGGGGGCGCCCTGCACTGCGTGAAGGGTAAAGCATGCTAACCAATTGGGGGAGTTTGTTAGCTGATTGGTTTTGGTTTTGGTTTTCTACATGTTGATTCTTTTCGAATTTGATTATACATTCTTGTATTTATGTTTTTTCATTTTTTTTTTTTTTTTTGTTGAAATCTTTTGTAACAAGTCCTTTTCTATGGAACCAACTTTGAAATATGTACTTTCTTTCATCTAAAAGACCAGTTTGCCTACTTTTGTGTTAGAATTCCTGGATACAGTAGAGCCGGTTGCGGGAAATAAATAATAAAAAATAATGAAGCGGTTAAGAGCGAAGAATATAAGATTCAAAGCAAAAGCTTGGGGGAGGTCAAGAGCCCCGTTGGTTAAACTGCTATTAAACATAAGGATGTTAAATTAAGGGCTATGACAATCTATTAGGCTAATTTTTCATTTTTTTTTTTAAATAACCCTTATTCTGAACTTGATGATTGACTTGCTATAAGTTGGCCCCACGAGCTAGACTGCATATGAAGCACATAGGCGAAAGTTTTCCTTGGGATTAGACCCTTATTGAATACATGTGTCAATGCAAATGACCAAAGATCTTATGGGAAAGCAGGCAATTGATAAGATTATAATCAGTCTAGAAATATCAATATGGCCTAAAAACATCATAAATGAAAAATTTATACATTATTGTGAAATTTCTTTTCCAATTGTTCTTATTGTTTAGGCATTAGTCCGAAGCGGAACTAGGGTTTACGACAATCACTTACAAATTAGTTTAAATTAATGATTGTCTCCCGGATCCCATTATACCAACACAAGGCCAATGGCAAGGGGACCCTTTGTCCCTTAGCCTTTACTTTCTCTGTGCGGAAGCTTTTTTCTAGATCAATACATAAACATGGGGCTCAAGTCACTCCCATTTGTCCTAACATAGCTTTGGGTGGAGATTGTGTTGGAGTCCTTCAGTATGGGGATTATATGTTAATTTTCTTTATTAATAAAAAAACAAATGGAAAAAGAAGAAGAAAAGTCTTGAATAAGATCACCAAAGAGGCTTGGCTGGTAATCAATAGAAAACAATCCAATTATTATTTTCAATTGATTCTTCCAAGAAGATGATTAAGGGAGTCTCTGAAGTTTTGCAAATCAGTAATTTAAGAATGGAGGTTAGGTATTTGGAAACAGATATGGAAATAATTTCTTGAAATAAGCCGGATTTCCGAGAATTTTACTCAGAAAATGGAATAGATAACAACATGAAAAGCTCATCTCTTTCACGTGCAAGTGGGGTTGGAAAAATCTAACCTGACCAGCAATATATGTGGGTTGATCACGAGTCTAGAAAAACCCAACCAACACTTCAGTGGGTTCATGGGTTGGATTAGTGTCAACCCGCTCACCCGCCTAAACTATTCTGAAAAACCGGCCTTAACACGCGGGGGTCCCAATAAATAATTTCTCTATCAGATTTCAATCCAAGTGATTAAACTAGTGATTAACCCTAATTCTAATTAAAAACAATCACCACAAAGAGAAGGAGACACAAGGTTTATACGGGGAAAACCCTACTTGGAAAAAAAAATGACAAGCCTTACTGTTTAGGCCAACAGATGAAACCAAGCACTAATAAAATTGAAAGTTACAAGAAAACTCACAACCATTTCTCAGTTGCAACTCAACCTAAGTGTTGATTGTTTGGACTCAATTCATTAGATGATATAATAAATTGATTAATTTCTTTATTTATCAATAATATCATGCTTTCCTTTCATGAGATGAATGGTGTTTTACTACTTAATGCACATGATCAATACATATGACATAATGGTTCATGAGATGAACTGGGTCCCATTAGTATATTAGATGTGATATATGTGTATGGATGAGATATGTGTGTATCTAATGAATGAGATATGTGTATGGATGAGACAATTGGATGAGATATGAGTAAGTGCGCACCCATCTCGATTAAGAATTAATTGGATGGTAATGATGATTACTGTGATTAATTAGGGCTCAAGGATAATAAGATGTGGATTTAAATTGGTAGGAAAGTTTTAGTCCAATTGATCGATGGATATTGATAGAGGGGCCTACTTGTGGAAATCAGAAAGTTTAGGGTCTTCATTGTAATTTATTCCTAAGACTGGAGTGCAATTGCATTTATATAGTAGTGTTATTAGCAATTAACTGTGGGCCCGGATTGTACATGAGATGTGGGATCGCGGTGTCCTAGTTGGAGCCTGCTTTCTATGGAATCCCTAGTGGTCCCCACGCTAGTCCAAGTTATTAGAAATATATTAATCCTACTAAAACTCTAAGATGAAGGAATTAGAAAGTTACTATTTCTATTTTAAGTGAGACTTCTAATAGTGGTAATAGTAATGTTACTAATTTGTGTGGAAGTAAGACTTCTATTTCAATTAGTATAAGAGGAGGGAAGGAGGTTGCTTAAAGCTATAAAAGGAGAAGCAAGGGGGCTGGGATGTATACACTTGGATTTCACACCCAGCCCTCCCTTTTGTGCAAGAGTTGCACATCTCTTTTAGTTCTCTTCTAGTTCTTTGAGTTTCTTGAAGGGTTTTCTCTTGTAGTTTCCACCAGTGTTCTTGAGAAGAGAGATCTGATACGGGACATAGCGTGGAAGACTAAGAGGTCATGGAGATCCTAAGTTCCTTACAAAGAAAGAGTTTATTCAACTAGCAAGTCTTCTTCTCCATTAGAGCACAACCAAGCTCCAAAGGTATAATCTGCTTCTCTATCTGTTGTAGATTATTTTATTGCATGGTGTTGCTTGTTTTATTGCTGTACATGATAGATGAGTATGAGCGATTGCATCCTAAATATGGTTTATGGCCTTATGGGTACTTGATCCCTGAGTCAAGTGGGTCAAAAGTTTCGAAATCCTATCCACGAGGCCCACCTATTTCCAACACTAAGGACTACTTTGATCTTCCCGACTATTCGCCGTTCACCTTCACCATACTTGAGCCAACCACCTTGAATGCCTCTTCAAGATGAGTCTATTGTGAAAGAGTAGCAAAAAGAACTCCAAAGACTCTGAACTTTAGCACAGCAACTTGGTGAAGCTAATTTGGAGAAGAAAATTGTTAGTTTATATGGATTCAATCTATTGGATGATGTAATAAATTAATTTATTTTTTTATTTATCAATATAATCATGTTTTCATTTCATGAGATGAATGGTGTCTTATTACTTACTTGCACATAACCAATACGAATAACATAATAGTTCATGAGATGAATCGGAGTCCACAAGTATATTAGTTGTAATACATGTGTTGGGATGAAATCCACATACGGGAGACATGTGTCGCAAATCTTATACTTAAATATCTTCACAACCAGTGATGAGATTGGGCATCTCATTTGACAAGGTTGCAGCGCTTTGATTACTATGAGATAGTATGATTTGTTTCGATCATCAGAATGTAAGATTCTGGATCATGGTGCTGGTACATTGGATGTATTGAAGGACCTTGAGAAGCACCTTATGTACACTATCTTTACTTTAAGGTCAGCTCTCATAATTCTCCAGCAATAGGCTCGTAATCCTAAAACATTAGTGAACTCAAGTTTCTGTCTCTGCATTTGCTTTGAGTCACCAATGAATGAGGCCAATTGTAGGTTAACACCTCAGTGCCTTGGGTACGTGGAGTAGGATTGTGGGAAAATTCAATGGTTAAGATGGAATGTATCCTAATCATCCCCTTGTGCCGATTAAGGAAATTATTATTGGTAAGTGCACACCCATTCTAATTAAGAGTAAATTTGATAGGTATTGATGACCACTATAATTAATTAGGGCTCAAGGATAATAAGATATGGATCCAATTTAGTGGATAGGTCCAATTGATCCATGGATATAGATGGAGGGGCCTACTTGTGGTCATAGGGAAGTTTAGGGTCTTCTTTGTAATTCATTCCTAAGACTGGAGTTGAATTGCATTTATATAGTAGAATTATTTACAAATAACTGTGGGCTCGGATCGCATATGAGATGTGGGGTGGCGGTGTCCTAGTTGGAGTAAGTTTTCTATGGAATCCCTAGTGGTCCCCACGTTAGTCCAAGTTATTAGAAAGTTACTAATCCTACTTGAACTCTAAAAGAAGGGAATTAAAAAGTCACTATTTCTATTTGAAGTAAGACTTCTAATAATGATAATAATAGGTTACTAATTGTTGTGGAAATGAGACTTCTATAATAATTAGAAATGAGATAATTACTAATTCTTAATGGAAGTAGGACTTCTATTTTAATTAGTAAAGAAGCAGGTGGCCAGGCTATAAATAGGGGAACACCCCTTGGATGTCCACACCCATTGATTCCTAGCCTTGGACGTCCAGCCCCTTGTGTGTGCAAGTGTTGCACGCCCAACACCATCTCTCCTTCTTCTAGTTCTCTTCCAGATTGCTTAGAACTTCTAGTTGTTTTTCTTTAGGAGATCCCACCCATCTAGTTTAGAAAAGAGATCTGATTTGGGATATAGCGTGGAAGACGATTGGGTATTGGAGATTCTAATTTGTTAGAAAGAAAGAGTTCTTCCTCCTATAAGTTATCAATTTCTCCATTAGAGCACTACCGAGTTCCCAAGGTACAAACCTACTCCTTGTATGTTGTAGATTTATTGTGGTTGCATGGTAATGCTATTTTCTATCTTAGAGATAGTTTATCTACTGATCTTGTTTGATGAGTTTGAGGATTAGATCCTGGATTGGGTTAGAAGCCTTATGGATAATTGATCCCTACATCAAGTGGGTCAAAAGTTTTTGAAACCTATCCACGAGGCCCACCTATTTCCAACAAAAATATCTCTTAATATGATCTCTAGGTTTTGGATGGGAAAGAAGTGACCAAGATTTGAGAGAGAAATGCAATATATAGGCTTTAATTCATGCCTTAAGACTTGTAGAGCAAGTAGGACTCAAATTAGGATTCTGAGAGAAATTAGGAAGTGGTTTCCGGATCAGGATTCTAATTTCGTGCACGGTCTGCTTGAGCATGGGAAGGGTCTGCTCGAGTGGATGAAGTTCTGTCTCCAGAAACCTTGCCGCTCGCATATCATGGTTGAGCACAGGATGGGTCCGCTTGAGTACTTGACATTCTATTTGGATCCACTCGAGCGGGGTGAATCATCCACTCGAGCACCGATAGTAACCTTTGTTTTCTTGATTTTTCTTTTTTAATCTTCAATCTGGGCAGCCCATCTATAAAATACATTATACATTAAATTTCCGGTTTTGTCCATTACCCAATGAATCAACAAACACTCAAATAAACCTTACAATTGAAAGTCCAGAATCGAACTGTTGACACCAAAAATGTCACTATGTCCCTTCAGCACCAAAAGCTACATGGAGCCACATCCTGCCATAAATAGGAAGGCGCCACTTCAAGCACCAGATCTTGTCAGAATCAAACAAAAACTACAAGATCCTTCAAAGCAGCCAAAAGAAGGGTACACATGAAGTTTCGGGCCATTTCGACATCATTTGGCCTAACTTCACTCCTCCGATAGCGAGGCAGGAGCTCCCGGCAGCAACAGTGTCGAAGACTTCAAAACTTCGATCAAAGCCTACGGATGGTCTTAAAATACCTCCAAAAGGCCCCCTGCCAAATTTCAAGTCAAACGGACGACGTTTGACCCTTCATCAACTCTCAGGAAGCAAAAACAGGCCTACCGGCAGCGGAGCACTCCGGAATCATGGCATTCAAATTGGAGCTAATGGATCATCTCAAAATGACTCCAATAGGTCCCCTGTCAAGTTTTAGGTCAAACGGACATCGTTTGGCCTAGTTTCAAAGCTCGGCATTTTCCTCGAGGTGAAATCAAGGCGAGCATTTGCGGGACCCCAAAAGGCTTCAGAACTCAAACCAAAGCCCATGGTTGGTCTTACTTACTACTCAGGAGGCTCCCTGTCAAATTTTAGGTCAATCGGACATCGGTTGACCACAAGTCAAAGCTCGGCATTTCTCTCATGACGAAATTAAGGCAAGCGTTTGCGGGACCCCAAAAGGCTTCAAAACTCAAACCAAAGCCTACGGTTGGTCCTATCTACTGCTCAAGAAGTTCCACGTCAAATTTCAGGTCATTCCGACATCGTTTGGCCTAGTTTCAATGCTTGACAAAAAATCGGCAAAACCGCACAACAAAGTCTTCGGCTTTCTAGAAAAATAAGAAACTTTGTGCCCCGATTTGCGTGGCTTCTTGTCGGGTTTTCTTCAAGAGAATCAGGCCAATAAATGAGGGGAAATATCAGGAAAAATACAGAAGAAAAAAGAATGAAAAAAAAATCGAAAAACGGCGAAAAAAACGGCGACCGAAAAGCGGCCAAAAAATGGGCCCAAGGCCCATGGTCGCCGGCGACCATGGAAATTCCGGCGACCCAAAAATTCGCCGGAAGACCCTTTTTCGGGTCCTTTTCGCGTTTCGAGTTGATTGGCCCCTGTGATTTTTCCAAAATCTGATTTTTCGTGCATGAAATCCATCGATCTTCGTCAACATCACGGATTCGCCGCTGAAATCATTGGATGATCATTAGATGCCTCGAAATCGCCAACCGGCCGACAAAGAAAACACACTTTCTGCCCGCCCGATCGTGAAATCGACAGGACAGATGTTGCCGGCACGTTGACATTAATCAATGTCTGAAATTGCATCGCCATCCGACATCAAACAACATGTGGATCCACCGGCGGTCATCGCAAGAAGAATTCCAAAAGACGCGGCGCGGCCCGCGACTCTTCAAGCGACTTGGCGACCAATTAATGAGGTTAAATGACCCGTTTTATGACAAGTTAATGCGGTCATTAACTCATTATTTTGGACGGCCCAATCAAAAGCAAGCAAATGGGAGTTACAAGTCAGAGGATTTATGGCATTAAAGCCATGAAACTCCTCACATGATGGGGATTGAAGGCAATTAAAGGCTCATTATTCTCCATCGGCCAATCAAATTCAAGGAAAAAGGAGTTACAAAACAAGTAATTTAAAAACTTGTAACTCCTCCCATTATGAGCATTAATGCATTCAATGCTCATAAACCCTCCTAAATGGCTACCAAAGGCCTATAAATAGGAGGGCATTCCAAAGGGAAAGGATCTCGGATCTAGCTCTCGCTCTCCCCCCGACGAAGACAAAAAAAATCCAGAGGCCCTGCAACTCTACTGCAAAGACCACCAAAAGGTGATTGAAGCACCCTTGGGGGGCCACCCCCCCAAGGACCTCCCTTCTTCTACCAACATGGCTAAAACGTGGCTTTTCAGCCCGTTTACTTAGCTTTTTATCGGATATAAGACCTTCTCTTGGTCTTTGTCCTTTAAAAATCTGAGGTTAGAAAGCCAAGCCAAGAATCCAAGCATCGTGTTCTCATCTGCATGGACGATGGAGGAGCCCATACATGACTCGCGACCGTCGATCTGAACGTGTCCCCACAATCGAATGAGAAGTCAGATTCCTTTTCTTGATTTCTATTGTACTTTATTTTTCTTTTAGAGACAAAAATCACAATTCTTGTCTTTCATAATGGATAAGACTTGTAAATCGCCTTTTACGGCAAAATCGCCTTTCACGGCAACAAATGAAATCGCCTTTCACGGCATTCAAAAAAAAACCCTTTGTCTCTTTTCTTAAAATATGTGTGCAATAGAAACTAGAAAAAGTTTCATTTCCCCTTTCTACTTGTGAAGGTGGATCTTCGGATCACCATTCCTAAATTCCAAGTAGAAAAGTGAAATTGGCATACCCGTACAAAAAAAAAGAAAGATGTTGTTACCCTTTATCTTTTCTTCTCCTCCCCTCCGCCGTACCCCGAAAGACCCGGGGCGGAGGCAGCGGGGGAGAGAGGGAAGAATCGGGTCCATCACGAACCCTGGGGGGGGGGGGGGGGGGGGTAGGGTTATTGAATAGGGTGAACTCAAATACGTAGAACAATTCTTTTTAATCCTATGTCAATTATGCTTTGTAGATTCTATATCTTGACTGTAAGTGAAATAAGTAAAGAATCTATAACATCATTCAATATTGACATTAAAAAAGAAACATTGCTCATAGGTACATCATCCACACAATCAACCATCAGTCACCATAACAAGTAAATTTATAGTGGTTCGGCCAAACAAGCCTACATCCACTCCCGGTATCCTTACCGGTATTTCCACTATCAACTTAAGGTTTAGGCTAACCTCAAACCTTATAACCACAAATGCTTTTTACACAAGGCTAAGCATTAACCTATACAATCTCATATGCTTTTCAATAGGCTAAGCATTAACCTTTATAACATGATCTTATCTCAATAAACTATGCCTAAACAAGCATAAGATGAGATGCAAGTGAAAACATATAAATGCCTCTTAACTTAGGCTGATATGAAAGTGTAATCCTAAGACATATGCATAATAAATGCAAAGATCAATAAATGATACGTATGCCTTAAAAGCTACTTCTATCTCTTTTTAAATTCAATGCTCATAAATGATGCAAATATGAGATAGAGTAACTAAAAGATTCAACACATGTTTTTTAAATAATGACAAACTTGTTTTGGAAAGTTTAATATATAACTGGCAAGTTTGAAAGAAACATTAAATGACTTAACATGTGAAATCCTATTCAAATGATGAAGTTAAAATGATAAACATATTTAAAAATCAAAGCATATTTAAACACTCAACATTTGAACACTTTGAACACTTTAATCATGCATTTTGAAGAAATCAAAGATTTAAAGACAAGCATGAATAAAATAAGTTAAGAAGAGCAAACCCATTGAAGAATCAAAGGTTTGAAATGATTGATTTGCTTTCCTAGCTTCCCTCTAGCCTAGCATGGATGTCCCACCTTCCTTGGCCTTCAAAAGTCTCAAAAATGGTGGCACAAATCTCAAGGAAGGGTTCCTTTTATAAGAAAAAAATGTCTCCAACGGATCTATTGTCGGTCGACCGACAAATGGAGTTTAGTCGACCAAACTCAATGGTCATATTCCAACGGTCATATATTTTGAAATTTTCGGATCGTTATTTAGTTGTCGGTTCACCGAACCGAAGTTCGGTCGACCGACAACTGACCAACACATGACCGACAGCTGACCTAAGTTCCCTGATAACAAAGATTTTACATTATGGATCCGGAACCGACAGCTGACTGAACAAGGTTCGGTTGACTGAACTTTCCCTGATTTAAAAAGGCTTTTAAAGATGATTTTGAAGGGAAACTTGGTCTTGAAGAACTAGGCTTGACTAGAGGCTAATATGTTGAAGAAAAGAGTTTTTATAGTGCAATTCAAAAAATGTTTGTGCATGCTTTTACAAAATCTTTTGATGCTAAGATTAAAAAATTATAATACATAAAGATCCCAATATTTAAAGATGTATGAGTGCAAGAGAGTTCAAGCTAAACTTTTTAATGAACGCATCCAATCAAAATGCAAACTAATGAAAACCCTAACAATCTCCCCTTTTGCAATTTGATGGCAACTCTTGAAGCTTGACTCTCTCCCTTTCTTCAAAGATACTTGGACATCTTCTACTTTGGATTTTAAGGACCTTTGGATTTTTCTTGCAGGAGCAATCTTGAAAATTCTAAAGCCTTTGCTTATCCCCCTCAACATATGTATGACTTTGCAAATTTCTCCCCCATAGTTAGATGACCCATAGCTCTTCTCCCCCTTGCTCAAAGCCAGAAATTTCTTGCCAACTTCTCTATTTCTCTCCCCCTTTGACATGTAATTGCAAAGGAGTTTGCCCATGAAAAGTAAAAACGCAAACCTTGTTAGTAGCACCTATTTACAATATAATGATAAAAATGAAATGTAGGAACAAGTTGTCGCGACCCCGGACCAGGTCCCCAAGCGGGCCTAATCTGGGATCGGGACTAATTGATTGTGATTGTGTATGATGGATGATGAATTAATTTAAACCCAAAACGTATATGAGTCTACAAAAGAATGCCAGTCGTACATGCGATTTCCCACAGGTGTCCACGGTGAGGATATCACATCAACATGAATATTTCTTTTATGTGCGGAAGCGTGTAGCAAATCTATTTCATACATTCATGTCCAAGATAACAAGATTAACGCATGTTTAATACTAGTATCCAAATGAGCAATGATCATTAGTGCTATAACCCCAAAAGAAAGTTAAGGTTTACAACAATATTGTTTAATTACATTGTTCCTAAAAATAGAGGCCAACAAAGGCCAATAAAAATAAAGTATCAAGTTCCCAAAATAATTGGTTAGTTTCTATCCCAAAATATTTCGCAGCTCAAGCACCCGAATGTCTAGACGACATCATCGGCGTGCCACTCAACTAAGCGATGCGGTTCTCCGACCGCCTCCTCATGCTCCTCCTTGGGGAGACCGATAACGGGACCTGAGTACCAAAGCTAAGGGTTAAACACGACGTTTTGACAAACAGGTGAAAAGACATATCAATAAAGAAATTACCCTGGAAAACATTTAAACCTGTCAAAACAATAGTTTCATAAAACGAGAGAATCATTTATGCAAATACATATGCAATATAAAACATGTGAGGTATCCAAGGAAACGGGAAACAAACAAGATGGCAACCACACATAGCTAAGTCCTCTATCACCGAAGTGACATGAGCATATTGGGATGTTATCTCAGTCACCGAAGTGAGGAGATGCAACATAAGTAAAATTTACATATACATAATATAATACGGGACATGACCATGGTAGTGAACCGGGTATCGGGACAAGACCACGGTAATAACCGGGTAGCGGGATCCAAACTGCAGCTGGCGGGACGGGAAGGGGTCTCCAAGTCGGTGGATCAGACCGGCAAGGAAAGCCAAGTTTAGTGGTGCCGACTCATAGGTCAATTGACAAATCAAATCATGTATAAAACATATCAAGGGCATGTATGTAAACGGGCAGGACAGGATGCTCAAAGGCACAAGTATCATTTTATTCGGGCATGTATAAACGGGCTAGCAAAATACTAAAATATACTTTCAATATTTTCAGGAACGATAAATCATAATTCGAGAAATTCGGGACAAGTGTCGAGATTCAAGATAAATCAGGTGAGTAAGGACCCCGTATGTCCATTGTAATAATGATTGGTACTCCTTGAGTTTGGAGATATTCCGGGCTCTTTATACACCTTAGGGATTTTCAAACTTTTAAATGAACTTCAAAACAAACAGAACCTCAAAAGAGATCCTAAGTACAATGTTAACCCTGAAACATCGTACAACCTACTCAGTCACCGAATGGGATAGGATTCGCGATACCCAAACGTACAAACTTCGTGCATAGTTATAAAGGAGGTATCCCATTGTCCCGTACCGTTCAAGATTGAATTGGGTTAAGTTCCGATACAACCGGATTAACCTCAAGAAATGTCGGGTCGAATAATCTCATGATAGGTCAAGTGAGTCCAATAAAAAGGTTAACCAAGTTCCACCTAAGTCCATTTAAGAAAAGAGTAAAAATCACTTCCTAGGAGAGATTCGCAGTTGGCCCGGTAGACCCGGCCCTTGGCCGGTCGACCGCGCACATTGCGGTCCCGGTTGACCTGAGGAGGTCAGGTCGACCCCTTTCATGAATGCCCGGTCGACCGAGCCCTTGGCTGGTCGACCGACAGTTGTAAATAAAAAGGAGTGAACAGTGTTTTGGTCAGGTTCCAGAGAACCTGATCCCCGTGTGGCCGGTCGACCGCGTGAACTGCGTAACAGAACCTAGGTTCTGTTTTCTCCAGTGCAATGGGTCGTTCATCAGAGGACCTGACCCTGTGTGGCCAGTAGACCGAGCTCCCTCGCCAGTCGACCGCGTGAACTGCGTAATAGAACCCAGGTTCTATTTTCTGCAGTGCAATGGGTCATCCATTTTTCTTCATTCCTTTTCTACATTCTTAAAACCTAATTAGCAATCTAAATCATGGATAAAACAAGCTAACAAGATTCATTAATGTGCATTTATTTCAAATCTAAACAAGCCATTAATATCACAAAATATTTGGTGAAATCATAAATGCATTTCATAAAACTCATTCAAAGCTAAACATATCAAGTCATCCACTTGCCTTGGGTCTCAAATCAATGGAAAACAAGCTCCTAACCACACTTGCAAGCCAAGAACACAATCTCTACAAAACCCCCAAAACAAACCCTAAAATAGGTCAAACCAAGCAATAAGAAGAGAGAGCTCCTAATAATGAAAATGGAGCTTCTCAAGGACTATAAGAACACAAATCTAGAAGATTAGGGAGAGAGCTTACCAATAGGTGCTCTAAATGAGCAAGGCAAGCTAAATGAGGATCTTAGAGAGAAGAGATTTCTTCAAAAATGGTACCAATGGAGAGCCCTTGAAGTGGTGAAGAAGATGATGAAGTCCTTTTTGATGTTGATGCAAGCTTGGTAGTGTCTTGATGATGGAAAAGCAAGAAGAAGAAGAAAAGAGGCAACAAACCGTAGACAAGAGAAAGTTGCTGGAAAAGAGAAAAAGGGAGGGGAAGAGCTCTCTTTTATAAGCAAGACAAGTGGGCTTCACTAACTATCAATCTTGTTGGGCTGAAATAGTAGTTTTCGAGACCTCGGATGAAAACGTCGAAGAAGGAAGAAATGATCGTCAAAATTTCTACTTTCCAAAAAGTATATGTTTCGCGGGTTTCGGGAATATTAAATTTTGGGTACAGATTTAGTGTAAAAAGACTATTTTGCCCATGACGCTAGAAAAGTCGAGTTTCGGGATTTGGGACGGGAACGAGATCAACATGAAAGTTGAGGGAATTAACAAAATAAGTAAATCGGGATAAAATACCAAATCAAAAGAATCTCGAGTAATCCCCCAAGTACACGTAAGTCATAAAAAGGAACCCCCAAAGGGCCCCACTAATTCCAAAGGCACTCAAAATTTCCAAAGCTATGACAAAGCTATTCTAGACCAACTAAACCAAAATCCACTAAACACACTTAGCACTAACACGTAACTTAATTAGTACTAATCGAGGTCACTCAGGTCGGGGTCTTACACAAGTGATTTTAGCAACAAGAAATTAGTAGTCAGGGCATGGGCCAATGCCTAATTGATGTCGCAAATTGATAAAACGTTCATTTCCAAGGGGTTTTGTAAAGAAATTAGCCAATTGTACATTAGTGGGAACAAAAAGTAACTTGATTGTTCCTCGATCAGCATGGTCATGCAGAAAATGATATTGAATGTCAATGTGCTTGGTGCGTGAGTGTTGAACAGGATTCTTAGAGATACTGGTAGCACTAGAATTATCACACATAATACGCATACTGTTGACACCAAAAATGTCACTTTGCCTCTTTAACATAAAAAAACTACGTGAAGCCACATCCTACCAGAAACAGGCAATGCTACTTCAAGCGCCAAATCTTGTCAGAATCAAACAAAAACTGCAAGATTCTTCAAAACAGTCAAAAGAAGAGTACACATGAAGTTTCAGGCCATTTTAGCATAATTTTGCCTAACTTCACTCTTCTAGTAGCTGAACAAGAGCTCCCGACGGTGACAGTGTCGAAGACATCAAATCTTCGATCTGAGCCTATGGATAGTCTCAAAATACCTCCAAAAGGCTCTATGTCAAGTTTCAGGCTGAACCGACAACGTTTGACCATGCATCAACTCTCAAGCAACAAAATCAAGCCTCTCGGTGGCGTGGACCACTGAGGCCATTCCTCAAGTCATTCTGACATTGTTTGACCTACGATGCTTCGACAACAAACTCTCCTCTGTTGAAGAAGTTCGGCATCAACCACCACTGCAAGGTGACTGAAACTCCCTTAGGGGGGCATCCCCCCCAAGGTCCTTCTCCTTCTCCTCCTCTATGGCTTAGACGTGGCTTTTCAGCCAGTCTACTAGGCTTTTTACTGGATATAGGACCTTCTCTTGGTCTTTATCTTCTAAAAATCTGAGGTTTAAGCCGAACCAAGTGAATCAAAAGCACCCTCTATTCTCATCCGAAGGATGATGGTGAAGTCCACACATGGCTTGCGACCGTCAATCTGAACGAGACTCCACAATCTCCTAAGAAGTTAGATCCTCTTTTCTTGCTTTTCATTGTATTTTGTATTTTTCTGAAGAGACATAAAAAAATCACAACTCTTGTCTTTCATTATTGATAAGAATTGTAAATCGCCTTCCACGGTAAAAGTCGCCTTCCACGGCAAACATCGCCTTCTACGACAAAACTATTGAAAGCGTCTTTCAGGGCAAACAAAACCATGTCTTTTTTCTTAAATATGCATGCAATGGAAAACTAGAATAAAAGTTAATTTCAATTCCTATTTGCGAAGGTGGATCTCCGGACCACCACTAGTCAATTCCAAGTAGAGTAGAAAATCTGGCATACCTGTATATAAAAAAAAAAAAAAAACGTTGATGCTCGCATTCCTCCACCAGTCACGAAAGGGTAGGACCCCACGGACTCTCATGTCCGCTGACATTGGTAGCGGCACGTGCGTAAAAGCGAGTCCATCAAGTTGGCACACCCGGTAGGACTCGTTCGTTTGAGAACATGTGCTTATAAAAGAAATGTTTGCATATCATACTTCTACAATATGCTTATACTTCTTTTTTAGATTCCTTGGCCCCTTTCTAGTTGGTGGCCTATGTTCGATTTTGCATTTAAGGAAAAACGAGAATGGATTTTGTTTTGGAAATTTCTAATTCTATCTTTGAATTTATTTCCACTTTTTCTTTCTTTAAAAAAAAAAAATCAGATTTCTCATTTTGGAATCAACTTTGAGAAACCTTGATCCTTTCATCTTTGAACTTGATAGCCCACAGAAATGTTTGATGTAATCGTTTGTATTGGGGAATGGGCCATCTCTTCTCTTTGATGAGTCCATTAGGGATCTTCCAGAACAAAATAATTTTTTTTTTCAGATTTCTCATCTTTGGATTCAATTTTGAGAAACCTTGATCCCTTCCTCTTCGAACTCGATAGCTCGTAGAAATGTTTGATGCAATCATTCATATTGGGGAATCAGCCATCTTTTATCTTTGATGAGTTCATTAGGGATTTTTCAAAAAAAAATAAATAAATCAGATTTTTCATTTTGGAATCAACTTTGAGAAACCTTGATCCTTTCCTCTTCAAACTTGATAGATTACAGAAATGTTTGATGCAATTGTTCGTATCGGAGAATGGGCCATCATTTCTCTTTGATGAATCTGTTAGGGATCTTCAAAATAAAAAAGAGGCAAAGATCACTAAGGTCACACCAATTGTGTTCTTTGACCACGATTGATTCAAGAAAAGCCTTGTCCAGAGTATGGAGATAGCTAGACTATTCTAGGCAAGGGTCCTCTAAATGGGTTCATTAAGTTATCCAACCCTTACCTGGGGGCTAATCTATCAATTGAGGTTTCATAAGGCCGAATTAGAAAGCCTAGGTGTACTCTTCAATCTTTAGACTTTTCTTTCAAAGAAAAAAAAAATAGAGAAAAAGAGAATCTTCAAAAAAAATACTTCCATCACCTTTGGGTTCAGATTCGAGAAATCTTGGTCCCTTCCCTTTCGGAACGAAGCTTGTAGAAATGTTTGACTCGGCTTCCGGATTGAAATATCATTTGCTCTCTTTGCGAATCCAATTTTGACCTTTCAAAAAAAAAAAAAGCGCGTTCCGTCCCTTTTGGGTTTAGATTCGAGAAATCTTGGTCCCTTCCCTTTAGGAACGAAGCTCGTAGAAATGTTTGAGTCGGCTTTTGGATTGAAATACCATTTGCTCTCTTTGCGAATCCGATTTTGACCTTTCAAAAAAACTTCTGTCACTTTTGGGTTCAGATTCGATAAATCTTGGTCCCTTCCCTTTCGGAACGAAGCTCGTAGAAATACTTGAGTCAGCTTCCGGATTGGAATACCATTTGCTCTCTTTGTGAATCCGATTTTGACCTTTCAAACTTCCATCACTTTTGGGTTCAGATTCGAGAAATCTTGGTCCCTTCCCTTTCGGAATGAAGCTCGCAGAAATGCTTGAGTCGGCTTCCGGATCGGAATACCATTTGCTCTCTTTGATAAGTGCAATCTTGGCGTTTCAAAAAATCCGATCTTGTGTCCATTCCATGGATGCAATTTCCAACATTTGTGCCTGGCGGTGCTAGTATGCTCTTTTGGATCTACTGTATTTGCGACCGAGACACTTGTTCTCTTCAACATTTGTGCTTAACGGTGCTAGAACGCCCTTTCGGGTCAACTGCTGTATTCGCGACCGGCACATTTGTACCTCTAACCTTTTATTCCTCTTACCTTGAGTGAGCCTAGCTTCTCGGTGATTTGAATTAAGGTTTACAATTGCTTCTAGCAGTCATTGGAACGCCCATTCTGGGCCTACCATACTTGCTATTAGAACAATTGTGCCTTCTATGACTTTTTGCCTTCTTCATGTCGCTTGGGTTGGACCATGTCCCTCGAGCGATTTGGAAAGACAAAACCATAGTTTTTCCCATTTATGTCATTATATTCTTGTGATTACTAATGGATGTGGTCTTGTTTCAAATTTTTTTTTCGAAACTAACAATGGCAGCTTCTTTGGCCATTACTTTTGACCAAAGTAAGTAACAACTCATGCTTCAACAGAAGCAAAACACGCGCACTAACAAGCACCCTGCCAGTTACCGAAGCGTCGTCTCTCTCGACAACTCTCTGAACATCAGGTCGACCTCTACTCCTCGGACCATCGTCTTTGGGACACTGGGACCATTGTCACTTCCCGTAAAAGAAACTGCTCTTGCTAAAAAGTAGAAAATTGCCTCTCAACATGTCATTGCCATGACACCAAAGGCGGCGTCAAGAAACCCGAAGCCCGCGGCACTCTCGCAAACCCTCAACTTACAATTAACAAGGTCTACCTCAAGACTTGGTCCCCAATACCTTCACCAAAACAAAGAAGGTCCTAAGCATCCACATGGCTAGCGTACCTGGCCCCTCTCAAGGAGAACCAGTTCTACCCTCTTGCCTACATGAAAGAGGAGAGACCCGCTTCTCACCTGACAAAAAAGTCAAACCAGCAAGAGCTGGCTTGTTCCTATAAGCCCAAAATCAAATCTAACATCACAAGGCCTCTGCAAGAATCTGCCAAGGCCTACACTCCTTCGATTCGACCCTTCATCTCTGTCAGACCCTGTCTCGAGTGAATGCGATTAGTGTTAATTAATTCTTATTTTAGCTCAAGTGTGTTTAGCGGATTTTGATTTAAGTTTTGAGTAAGAACAGATTTCAAAATAGCTTTGGAAAATCTTGAGAGCGTTCTTGATTAGTGGGACCCTTTGGGAGTTCTTTTGGCGACTTTGCACGAGCTTGGGGAATTGTTCGAGATTCCATAAATTTGTGTGTTAATCCCGTTTGACTCATCTCGTTAATCCTTACAACTTTCATGTTGACCCCGTCCCCATTCGAGATCCCTAAACTCGACTTTTCTCAATTTGAGGGCAAAATGGTCCTTTTACCCAAAATCTGGACACAATTCCAATATCACCAAAACCCTTGAAATATATACTTTTTAGAAACTAGATTTTTCGACGATCATTTTCCCTTTCTTCGTCGAACTCATCCGAGGTCCCAAAAGCCATGTTTTTAGCCTGACAAGATTTGCTCATGGTGGAGCCCACCCTCAATTGCTATAAAAGAAGATCCATTTCCACTTTCCCCTCTTCCTTAGCTCAAAAACTTGGGAGAGGATGTGGCTGGGCTGCCTAGGGTTTTTTCTTGCTATTCTTCTTCTCTTTCTTGCTTCTCCATCTCTCGTCCACACTAATCTTGCACCAATCAAGAAATGGGCTTCATCTTCTTCTTCCCCCACCTTGCAAGCTCTCCATTGATATCATTGAGAAGGAAAACCAAGCATCCTAGGACTCTCTTTGACCTAGTCTTTTCAATGTGAAGACCCTATAAGTAAGCAATCTCTCTAATCTTCTAGATCTATGTTTGCCTAGCCCTAGAGAGTCCCCATCTTCTTTATTGGAAGCTCTCTCTTTCTCTTTCTTGGTATTGGCTATTTAGGGTTCTAAATAGATTTATTTTGAGGATTTTGTGTAGCTTGGTGTTTTTGTGGCATCGGAGTGTGATTAGGAGCTTGAGTTACTAGCTTGGACCCAAGGTAAGTTAATGAATGAGATATCAATATGCTTGTGTTGTTTTTATGAATTTCCTTTTGATTTCTTTCTTTAGAACTAATCATGTTTAACCTTGTTTTTTTTTTAAGTTTAGTTTACTAAACATATGTTTTTGATGCTCATATATTTTGATGCATTCCATTGAATTTAGTTTTGAAATGGGTTTCTTTTGAGTTGGTATTTTTATGCTTAGATTGTTGATTATATGAAGTGAATGATGGAGGTTTGGATGGTTAGATTTAAGGAATGGAAGTGAAGTGTGGAATAATGAAATGGAGGAGATTTTTAGCTCATTTTATTGCAGAAAATGGATGGGAAATAAGGAAAAAATGTTTTGAGGAAGAAAAGGCTCGAATCTGAATTCAATGTGAATTTCTCGCAGCTGAGCGGTCAGCTGGCGGTCACCTGTCGGCTAGCCGCCTGGTGACTGGCGGCTAACCGAACCAGGTTCAGTCACAATTCCAAAGAGCTATTTTCAAATCTGAAGGGGGCGGTCAGCTAGCGGTCACCTAGTAGGCTAGCCGACCAGTGGCCGCCAACCAACCGAACTGAAGCTGCTACAATTTCAGTATGTTGCATCCTGTCTGGCAACCCGCGGTCAGCCAGCGGCTAACCGCCGTACCCATCAGCGGCTAGCCGCCTGATAGCCGTCAGGTAACCGACATTCTACTAGAATTTTGTGAATTGAAGATGAATATAAGGGTTTCTATCCCAACCACTTGTGGACCCTTCTTGGTCGATGTGTACATCTTGATACCCTTAATATCGTTTAAAAACTGGGCACCATTTAACGGATGTTCGATATGGGATCTCAAAGTGTATACTAATTCGATGGGTATGGTCCCAAGATCTCGACGTGGAAATTATGATTTTTGCACTTTTAGTGCCTTGCTAACCCTGTATATGCCTGACAAGACATGAATGTGATTTATGTGCCTATAGGCACCCTGTCCCGCCTGTTTAGGTGTTACACACCTATTTGTATATATATATATATATATGTATATGTCTTGATTGCTTTCTCGTAACCTATAAGTCGGCACCACTAAACTTGGACAACCTTGTTGGTTTGATCCACTGACTTGGCGTCCCCCTCTTGCTCCTGCGAGCTGCAGTCTGGATCTTGCCTGTCCTGTTACCCGGTTCCGCGGCCGTGGTCTTGTCTAGCTACATATATATATGATTAATTGGTTCTCGTCACCTCGAGTATCTAAGACCAACACCTCTAGCGTGCTCTCATCACATTAGTGATGGAGGATTTAGCTCGGTGTGGTTGCCATCTTACCAGTCTCCTATTCCTTGGTACCTTCCTATGTTTCATATTACACGTGTGTTTTCTAACTGATGACACATTTTCTTTCATGGAAATTATTGCTTAAATAGGTTTTAATGTTTTCCAAGGCATTGTTTTGAATGGTCATCTTGATTTATCATGAAACCTTAGTTATCGTCATTAATTAACTTTGTTATCTAGGTTTCTCGTTATTGTACCTATTGTTTTATAAATCTTCAAACTATTGTATTTTAGCATGATTGTACTTCATTCGTTTTCCTGTCAGAACGTTGTGTCTGACCTTTTCGTTTTGGTGCTCAGATCCAGGTTTCGTTGCCCATGAGGAGGAGCACGAGGAGGCGGCCAGGGAGCCGCAACAAGTATTAGAGTGGCAGGCTGACAATGTCGTCTAGACATTTGGTCAAGCCTGGAGATGCGATACAGTTTGGGATTATACTTTTGGAATTTTGACTAACACATTCTTTTGGATGTACTGGCCTTTATTTTTGGGGAGTGATAATTTAACCGATCTTTTGCATAAACATTTAACTTTACTTTTGGGAAAAATGCTAATATGATCATTGCTCACTCTAACATCAAGTTGTATATAGGTGCCATTAGTCTTATGATTTTGAAATGAATTATGAATTGATTTGCTACATGCTTCCGCACCTTGAATGAAAATATTATGTATGTGTGTTATCCTCACCGCGGACACCTGTGGGAAATCACGTACACGGATAAAATATTTTCTTGAATCTGTGTACGTATGGGCCGATTAATCTTGTGTTAAACATGACTTCATCAACATCACTAATCACCGTCGCGATCACGGATTAGGCCCCTTGACCCGGTCCGGGGTTGCGACAATCTCTACAGGGGCCGAACTCGAAAATTTCAAAGCTTCGCTACAACAGTCAAAGGTCCGGGTCTGGATCCTATCCATTCCTAGCTTCAAAAAAGACAGGCTCGGTTATTGCGTTGGAGGGAGTACATCTTTCATTGCCAAACCCCAGCTAGAGCTGACCAAAGCTCAAATTGGCAGTCGTATACGCCCCCCTGCTTCATATCAACAAAAGAGACTAGAGAAGTAGAGGACTCTGCATCCTACACTTTAGGTCTCTCAAAAATGGGTCGAAAAAGAAAGACCTGACGAAGTTGCTACTGTCCATATGGTTGGAAAAACCAGAAGATGCCAGAAGTTAGCAACCAAACTCCATGTTCGACGTTCAGTGACTCGTAGTGTCTCTTGAACACGAAGGCATCCGGAAGAATCCCCGACTCCTTCAAGCGAAGGTCAGCGGAGTAATCCTTCCTCAACTCTTCATCAAAAAGAATGAGCCCCAGCTCAGTCACCTGGATGATTTGTTCATTCGAATCCCGAGGGATGAACGTCTTGGCTACAATTTTGAGCCACCTCGGAATCCACCCTAAAATGACGCGATCGCACGCTTCCAACATTTGGAACAAGGTCAGTAGAGGATTGAGACTTTGTTGGAGAACCTTTTTCTCTCCTTTCAGCATCAAGAAAATAATGAACCTCCTCCGAATCAGCAAGATGACTAGGTAAATGCAAAAGACAATGAGTCATGTGCCCTTACCAAAAAGGACGTCGATGATATCCTCACCAAAACAAGAGAAGAGGATAAACTCAAAAAACAAGGGATCAAGCCACCATATCCCTTATGGATGGACTCGGTCCCGTTCCATACAAAATTCAAGCATCCTGCTCTCCAAACATATATGGGGAAAGGGTCAGCCTCACAGCACGTCATCCAATTCAAAATCTCGACGGGAGCTATGTCAGATCAAGATGCCCTCAAGATTCGTCTCTTTGCAAGCACCCCAAAAGGTACGGCTTTCGATTGGTACTCCACTCTGCCAAAGGACTCCATCCAAAATTGGGCCATGCTAGAGACACGCTTCTTGGCTCACTTCAAAGGTGAGGACCATCCTGCTACTGAGGCATAAAGGGTATATTAAGACTAATGGAAAATCCCCGGGTAATTTAATTACTAAACTTTCTCCATGGGTTTTATTCAAACGAAGTGATTCGGGCTCAAATTCTTAATTCCCGATGATTAATAAGTCACTAGGAACGTTTTTATACTCAAATCAAGCCTCAAATTAACAGGCCCAAAAAGAATGCATTGAAGGAAGTCTTGGCCAGAGCCCAAGCCCGCTCGAACAGGCTGTCACAGAAGCCAAGCCCGCTAGAGCGAGCTTAGGCTCGATCGAGAAGCCCAGCCCGAAACAGGCAGCATGATGCTGCTTCTCTGTTTTTTTTTTATTCCTTCTTCTTGTAATCAGAACTCATTCTTCCTTTTTGTATTCAGAACTCATTCTTCCTTCTTCTCATTCAAAACTGAATTCAAGATACCTCCAGACAACCTCATTCAACCACCATCATCATCACAACATCCCAAGCACATATCAAAAAAAAAAAAGAAAATAGAATTTCAGAGTTCAAGTAGATAAACACAGAATTTATCTTTTCTAAAACAAAACTCAAATCTCAAACAACAAAATACAACTTGAGATGAGCCAGCATTAAACCATTTTCCTGCACAAAAATCATATATAACCTGAACCCAATCATTGAGAAAAACAGCCCTTGTAATCCAAGAAAATAATTCAATTAAACTTGAAGTAAGAAATCCATTTAATAAAACCATCCATGAACATAAAGTTTCCAGCTAACAAAGACATTAAACCCTGCATAAAAATTGTATAAATCTTGAATCCAAAGTATTCTGAAATCAGCCATTTATACCCAGAACAATAAATCAAATAGTATAGCATTTTCATATTCATCTTTTGAAAAGAATCATCAATTCAGTGGCATGCATTCCAAACTGAGTTATTCACTTGCCCGGGACAAAATGGGTCATTAAAAATGTCCAATATCTGTACACAATCAGCTGCAAGCCTACAACAAAACCCATAGAAAAACCCATTTAAAAAATCCATAAAAATTGAAAAAACAATGGAGTTCCACAAGGAAGTCCATGCATGTATGAAAACAGACTTCTATTGATCGAATAAAACCAAGATTTGGGAAAGAGACAACCATTACTAGCCTTGAGAAGCTCTAAAGAATAAGAAGAGCTTGGATAAGTGGAAAATCCCAGCTGGAATCTCACAAAGATAGTACCAATGGGTAGCTTGGTGGATGAGGAAGAGATTAGTGTAATTTGTTCCTCAATGTGGGTGAGTTTGCTATACATGCAAGAGGAGAGGAGATGAGGGGAAGAAAGGGACTTCTCCCTGGTTGTTACGGGGAAAAAGAAATGAAGAGAAGGGGAAGAAGGCTCAACGTGGGCTGGGTTATGAAATGAGGTGAGTTGTGTGCCCCAATGGTCCTAAAACTTCAAGGGCTTAAAACTCCTATTTGTGGGTCCCGGATGAAGTCGACGAAGAAGAGGAAAAGGATCGTCGAAAAATCTAGTTTTCAAAAAGTATAGTTTCCTCATGATTTTCAATTTTCGAAATTTATGCACAGATTTAGTGTAAAAAGATGAATTTGCCCCCTTTTTTCGAAAAACGCGATTTCTGGGGTTCAAATGCAAATGGAACAAACATTAAAGTTGTTGGGATCAAAATAAAAAATTCAAAAATATCGAAATTCATATTTTTCAAAAATCAAATAAATCAAATCCCCACACTAACATGTGTCACACGGCCACCCCAGGCCTGGTTAAACCAAACACAATGCACTCAAAATTTTTCAAAGCTATTCAAAATTCTAATCTAACTAAAAACTCAAGCTAATCATCTTCTAATCCCACTTAGTGACTAATCACAGTTAAAATAATAATAAATTATACTAAACCTGGGTCGGGGCCTGACATCCTCCACCCCTTAGAGGCATTTGGTCCTTCAAATGAAGACAAACTTCTGGTAGCAAGGGCGGGTACTTCTTTTGAATCTAATCACACAATTCCTAAGTAGCCTCTTTCGGTTTGTGATTCTCCTAAGTCACTTTTACCCAGTGAATTGTCCGGTTCCTCAATTCTTGCTCTTTCCTGTCAATGATTCTGACTGGTTTCTCAGTATAAGTGGCATCTTCTCGATTCTCTAAAGGCTCATGTCTTAGCACATGTGAGGGATCCAAAACATATTTCTTCAAGATTTAGACGTGAAACACATTGTGCACACCCGAAAGTTTTGGCGATAAGGTGGGTCTGTAAGCTACTTCACTAGTATGGCTCAGGATCTCATACGGTTCAATGAATCTTCTTGACAGTTTACCCTTCTGACCGAACCTCAAGGTTTCTCTAGTGGGTGACACTTTCAAAAATACTTTATCTCCTACTTGAAACCGTAGGTATTTTCTCCGAACATCTGCATAACTTTCTGTCGGCTTCTCGCAGTCTTCAAACGCTCATGAATGAGTTTGACTTTCTCATTGGTCTCACCAATCAATGTCGGTCCATGAAAGCTGCGTTTTCCGACCTCTTCCCAACACACTGGATTTCTGCATCTCCTTCCATATAGTGCTTTGAAAGGTGTCTTTCCTATACTCGAGTGGTAACTATTGTTATATGCAAATTCACAAAGTGGTAGACTTTCATCCCACTGAGTTTTGAAGTCAAGCACACAAGCCCTAAGCATGTCTTCCAACGTCTGGATGGTCCTTTCTGATTGCCCATCTGTTTGTGGGTGATACGCAGTGTTGAATTGAAGTTTTGTACCCATAGACTCATGCAGAGTCTTCGAGAACCTCGAGACAAATCTGCTGTCTCTGTCTGATGTGATGTAGACTGGTTCACCATGTTGGCCGACGATCTCTTTAACAAACGTTTGTGCCAGTGATATCATTTGCATATTCTTTCCCGTCTTCACTAGAATGAAACGTACAGACTTCGTCAGTCGGTCAACTATAACCCATATGGCATTGTTTCCTCTGCTAGTCGTCGGTAAACCCGAGACAAAATCCAGCGTAAGATGTTTCCATTTCCACTGTGGAATCTTAATGGCTGCAAAAGACCTGCTAGTTTCTAATGTTCTGCCTTAATCAATTGACAAGTTATGCATCGGGACACAAATGCTGCAATTTCTCTCTTCATATTGTTCCACCAGAATCTGATCTTCAAATTATGGTACATCTTTGTACTCCCTGGGTGCATAGAATACTTGGTGTTATCGGCTTCAACCATGATTTCATTTCTCAAGTCATCAATATTTGGAACACACAATCGGTCATGGAAGTACAATACTCCATCCACGATTCTGAAATCTGGGCGATCTGAAATGTGCTCCATAATTTGTGCTAAGCCTGGATCCTGTAGATGAGTCTCCTGGATTTTCTGAATGAAAGTAGGTTCACACTGTCATGTTTGCTAGCATAACACCTCGTCTCAACGGTTGGAACTCAACCCCTAATTCTTCGAACTGTTGAAGTCTATCCATTCCTCACAAACTGGCCATGCTCCCAGACCTTTTGCTCAATGCGTCTGCCACGACATTTACTTTCCCTAAATGGTATTTGATTGAAAAATCGTAGTCCTTAATATACTCCATCCATCTTCTCTGTCTCATGTTCAGTTCCTTTTGAGAAAACAAATACTGTAGACTACGGTGATCCGAGTGAACTTCAAAATTTTCTCCATATAAATAGTGTCTCCACATCTTTAGTGCAAATACAACTACTGCCAATTCTAAGTCATGCGTCGTATAATTCTTCTCGTGCTCTTTCAGCTGCCTTAAGCCATACACTATGACTTTGTCATCTTTCATTAGTACACATCCAAGTCCCACAGTCGAAGCATCCGTATAGACTACAAAATTACCACTGCCTAAAGGTAAGGTGAGAACTGGAGCTGTGGTTAATCTCTTTTTCAACTCTTCAAAACTTACTTCACAATGTTCTGTCCACACGAATGGCAAATTTTTCCGGGTTAATTTGGTCAAAGGTGTTGCAATAGATGAAAATCCCTGCTCAAATCTTCTGTAGTAGCCCGCTAAACCCATAAAACTCCTGATTTTGGTTACATTCTTTGGCCTCTCCCAACTGATGACTGCTTCTATCTTTGTTGGATCAATTGCCAAACCTTCTTTAGAAATAATATGACCGAGGAAAGAAACTTGTATCATCCAAAAATCTCATTTCTCGAGCTTTGCATACAATTGGTTGTCCCTTAACAATTGCAGCGATGTCCTCAGGTGCTGCTCATGCTCTTCTCTAGACTTGGAATATACTAGTATGTCATCAATGAAGACAACGGTGAACTGGTCCAAGTAAGGTGCAAAGATCTTGTTCATTAGAGCCATGAACACCGCTAGTGTGTTAGTCAGTCCAAAGGGCATTACTAAAAATTCATAGTGCCCGTATCTTGTCCAAAAGGCTGTCTTCGGTACATTTGATTCTCTTACCCTGAGCTGATAATACCCGGACCTCAACTCTATCTTCGAAAAATACTTTGCTCCCTGTAATTAATAAATAGCTCATCTATTCTTGGCAATGGGTACTTGTTTTTAGTGGTCACTTGATTCAATCTTTTGTAATCTATGCACATTCTCAAACTTCCATCTTTCTTCTTGACAAACAACACCGGAGCTCCCCACAGTGATATGCATGGTCTGATAAAACCTTTCTTCAATAACTCTTGCAACTGTAATTTCAATTCACCTAATTCTGTCGGAGCCATTCTATATGGTGCGATGGAAATTGGAGCAGCTGGCATAAGCTCTATGGTAAATTTCACTTCCCTGACTGGTGGCAATCCTGGAATTTCTTCTAGAAATACATCTGGAAATTTGTGCACTACAGGGATTTGCTCCACCCCTTGGGACTGTTTGTCCTCTGTAATAAATACTATGAATCCATCGCATCCGCTTCTCAATAATTTAACTGCTGACAATGCTGAAATAACACCAGCTTGTGAAACCCTTTTCTCTCCATGAAATTTCACCCCTGATGATGCTCCACCCAACTTGAAAGAAATAGTTTTGTTAAAACAACCCATACTGGCATGGTGTCCAGACAATCAATCCATCCCCAAAATGACATCGAAGTTGTGCATGTCTAATAGGATAAGGTCTGCGGGGAATGTAACATTTTAATTGTGCAACTAGGGTAATATGTGCTACAGACAACTTGTTTCCCTACTGGTGTTGTGACAGTTATAATAAAGTCTAGTTCGCTAACAGGCGCATTAATAAATTTAGCAAACATGAGAGATAGAATAAATGTGTGGATCCAGGATCAAACAATACTTTAGCTTCTATTCCATAAACAAAAAGTATACCTTCAACTACGTTGCCTGTTGCATCCATGTCCGCTTGATTCAGGTGATACATGCATCCTTGTTGTTGAGGTCTGTTTCTATTATGGTTCCGTCTCCCTTGTTACGCATTCTTGTTCTGCTGAGGTGAACGGGAGTTCTGATTTTGAGGTTATTGACGGGGCTGTTGTTGTTGGTTCGGCTGCTGTGGCTATCTGGGTTGGTTCTGAGCTGCTTGCTGATTCTGCTGAGGTGGCTTGTTGCCTTGGTTCCTATTGTTTGGGCAATCTTTCATCAAATGATCTGTAAGGCCACACTTAAAGCATCCACCCGTGACTCTGTAACATAGGTGGGCAGGATGGTTCTTGCCACAATGCTCACATCCACCTTGTCTTTTGGTGTTCTGATTTGACCTTGACTTCTTGCCTTGATAGGGTTTCTGTCCTTGTTGCTGCTGACGTTTCCTTTGGGAATCTTGTTATTGATATTTTCAAATTTATAAGCTCGCTTGACTGCCTCTTGGAATGTGGCCGGTAGGATAACACCAGAAGCATCTCTTGTAAACGTCGGTAAAATGCTAATTTTTACCAACGCTAGTTTTTTCGTCGGCAAAAGTATATCTTTACCGACGAATTAATAAAAGCGTCGGCAAAAAACGTCGCTAAAAGTGCAACTTCTTGTAGTGTCAAAATTTCAAAAATCGTGGGGAAACAACATTAAGTCAGTGCCCACAAAACAAAATTTTTGAAAAGCGAGGATACGACATTCCATTGATACTCGCAAATGGATGAGCAAAGATGCAACATTCCATTGATACTTGTAAAACCATCCAGTAGGGAAGCGACACTTAGTCGCTACTTGCACACAAATTCACGAGGAGGCGACATTCCATCGATACTCGCAATCGAATGAGCAAGGTGGTGACATTCCATTGATATTTGTAAGACCATTTAGCAGGAAGGCGACTTTTAGTCGATACTTGCATTTTTGAAAACCAAGACCCGACTCTCATGCCAACAAATAAAAAAAAACTTGGCTCGCGTGCCAGAAACCTGGCTCTCATGCCAAAACCTAGCTTTCACGTCAAAAATAGGCTATCATGCCACAAAATCGGCACTCATGCCAAAAACCTGGCTTTCAAAAAACCTGGCTTTAATGCCAAAAGTCGGCTTTTACGCCACCAAAGACCTGGCTTTCGTGCCACAAAAATTTGCCTTTCACGCCAAAAATCGGATCTCATGCCACAAAAACCTGGCTTTCACGCCAAAAATCAGCTCTCATGCTACAAAAAACCTGGCTTTCATGCCAAAAATCGGTTCTCATGCTACAAACCTAGCTTTCACGCCAAAAATTGGCTCTCATGCCACAAAAAACCTAGCTTTCACTTAAAAAATCGGTTTTCATGCCACAAAACCTGGCTTCACGTCAAAAATAAAATTTTGGCTCTCATGCCACAAAAAAAACAAACCTTCACTTTCACGCCAAAAACAAAATTTTGGCTCTCATGCAATAAATCCCAAATTTGGCTTTCATGCCCCAAACAAAATCTGGCTCCCATGCCAAAACAACCTTTTGACAAAAGATGTTCGCAAAATGACAAACTTTTGATCAAATTTTCAAACAAACATTCCCATTTAACAATTGCTTAAATTTTTTTTCATCACAAAAGGATTTAAGTGAAAGGAGGGAATACAAAAAAAAAAAAAAAAAGGTGCTAAAAAAATGTGTCCACGAGCACTACAAAAAAAGAAAGAGTACCAAAAACAATATGTGTATACATAGGGTACCCAAAAAAAAGAAAGAGAAGAGAGTATGTAACAAAAAGAACCAGGAGCTCAGCTAAACATGGCCTCCACCCAAAGATTCAGTTCCTCAAGCAAACTCTTGGCTTTGGCGCTCAAGGCTTCCAAGGCTTGCTTCTTCATAAATTTCCTGTAAGATGCGGTTAGATGTTGTAGCCTGTCTTCAACACCGGGAAACTTCTCCCAAATAGTTTGCCATAGCTTGTGTTCTCGAGTCCTCTCCTTGAGAACATGATCGGGGTCTACAACCTAGAGAATCAAGTGCCTCTCCCTGGCACTAGCCTTTGCTAAGGCAGCCCACTTGACGGCAACTTGTGCCTCTAATTGCTCAAGACGGCGCCTAGCTTCGAGAACCTCCCTATCGAGGCATTCAATGTCATGCCTCAGCTCAATGATGACCAACTCGATGACGTTCCACTCCCAAACAAACCGCTTCCTACTCAACGTGGTCTCATCCATTTCAGACTTGGCTTTGTTAGCGGGGTCCAGAAACATCTCTTTGAAGAAGTCATCATTAGGAAAATCCTTGGTCTCGGACCACTTATCGCCTAGAGCAATGATCCTGTCAACGATCGCCCTGGCACTTGTGACATCCAGACCATCCTCTTCGACATAGGCAAGAATCTCTTAGACATGCTTAACCATGCCAAATCTTGCATCCAAGTAACTAGAAAGGAGTGCTCAAAACCCACGCCAGCACTTTCTTCGGAAACTGAAGGGATGGCCCAGATGAAGATTCACCCCGCTCCATTGGTCGACTGCCCTTGTCATGCCCGGCCCATTGGAAGAGTAATAAGAAAACTCTTTCTAATTGGAGCCACTGCGGAAGGAATCTCAACACGAGGTCTCGCATCTGCCGTGTCAGAACTGGTGGTAGAAGCCCCTACCTCTGGATCAACCTCTAGCACCCTTGCTCTAGCTTTGAAGAAGGCGATGGGATCTCTCCTATCACTTTAATGCCTACCAATGAAGCATAAAAAGGTATGAATACAATCTTGTTGAGAAAGTTATTATCACCAGGGTTATTATAACAAAGTACCTTCTTCGATGAATGGCGGAGTACTCTCTGCCTCCATGAACTCATCCAAAGCATCGCCAAAAGTTACATCCATGGATGGTTCAAAGCTGTCAGAATCCTGCGACAAGTCAGCTGACTAGAAAGCAGGCAATATGTTAGCAAATGATGACACTGACAAAAAAAAAAAAAAAAAAAACACAAAGAAGTTATACCAGGTGGAGATTCTGGAATCACTCCAGAGTCCCTCGGTTCTTCTTCAGATGTCACAATCGGATCCGTCACCGCCTCATCGGCCGGGACCTCAGGCATCACCGAGTCCTCATCCTCTGCTGAAAAAGGGGGAGAAGGAAAATCAAAATAAGAAAATCTCCATGAAAGAAACGTAAAGAGAAAGAGGAAGGATTATACCTTCACCGACGATCTCTTCTTCTCGGCTCCTCTTTTTCGGAGGCTCGTCAGCATTCCCTGATACCTCCTCATTGATGGTAAGAGGTACTTTCAAATCAGGAGAGTCTTCGTCCTGTCCCATGCTACGGCGCTACCCTCTCCTCCTCTTGTCTCTGTGGGTTGGTTTGCTCGAAGGACCTGCCCCACAGTCAAAGTTAGGTTTCCTCTGCGCTGCTTGCATCCAAGCGTCAAGCTTAGTTTCCTCCTCCTCTAGCTGCTCTAAGGCCTCACCAGGTACTTCCTGGATAGCTTCAGATCCGATGATGCCCTGCTTACCGAGAAAGCCTATGTTATACTTTTCTCCATAAAGAAAGGACAAAACTTCCTCTCGTCGGAAAGGAAGACTGCTTAACATCGAGCTCCTTCTTGGAAAGCCCCTGGTACGCCGAAAAGCACTCCACGAACCACATCCTGAAGCCGGTGGTTCAGAAAGTAGACAGCTCAGGATAAGAAATCATGGCAGTAGTGTCCTTTGCACTATAAAAAGCCCATGCATTTCTTCCATCTTGCAAACCTCCAAAGCGCTTCACCATACTCGAAGGTGTTAGATTGTATGGACTCAATCCATCAGAAGATGTAATAAATTGATTAATTTCTTTATTCATCAATAAAAGTATGCTTTCCTTTCATGAGATGAATGATGTTTTATTACTTAATGCACATGACAAATACATATGACATGATGGTTCATGAGATGAACCGGGTCCCATTAGTGTATTAGATTTGATATATGTGTATGGATGAGATCCATATACGGGAGACATGCGTCATAAATCTTATACTTAAATATCTTTACAACCAGTGATGAGACTGGGCATCTCATTTGATAATGTTGCAACACTTTGATCACTATGAGATAGTGTGATTTGTCTTGATCATCAGAATGTAGGATTCTGGATCATGGTCCTGGCACATTGGATGTATTGAAGGACCTTGAGAAGCACCTTCTGGAATGTTGTTTCGATTTTAAGGTCTGCTCTCATAATTCCCTAGCAATAGGCTCTTAATCCCGAAACATTGACGAACTCAAGTTTCTATCTATTAATTTGCTTTAATTCACCAATGAGTGAGGCCAACTGTAGGTCAACACCTCGGTGTCTTGGGTATGTGGTAGTAGAACTGTGGGAACATCCAATGTCAAGATAGAATCTATCTATATTATCCCCTTCTGCCAATTAATAGATATGTCATTAGTAAGTGCGCACCCATCTCGATTAAAAGTTAATCGGATGGTACTGATAATCACTGTGATTAACTGGGGCTCAAGGATAATAAGATGTGGATCTAAGATTGGAAGGGACAAATTTGATCCAATTGATCCATGGATATTGATAGAAGAGCCTACTTGTGGTAATTTGGAAGTTTAGGGTATTTTTTGTAATTTATTCCTAAGACTGGAGTGCAATTGCATTTATATTGTGGTGTTATTTGCAATTAACTATGGGCCTGGATTGCACATGAGATGTGGGGTCGCGGTGTCCCAGCTAGAGCCAACTTTCTATGGAATCCCTAGTGGTCCCCATGCTAACACAAGTTATTAGAAAGATACTAATCCTACTTGAACTCTAAAAATAAGGAATTAGAAAATTACTATATCGATTTGAAGTAGGACTTCTAATAGTGGTAATAGTAAGTTACTAATTGTTGTGGAAGTGAGACTTCTACAGTAATTAGAAAGAGAAAGTTACTAACTTGTAATAGGAGTTGGACTTTTATTTCAATTAGTAAAAGAGGAGGTTTGCCAAGCTATAAAAGGGGAGCAAAGGGGCTGGGACTTCCAACCTTGGAATTCACGCCCAGTCCCCTTTGTGCAAGAGTTGCACATCTCTCCTCTCTCTCTTTTAGTTCATTAGAGCTTCTAGTTGGGTTTTCTCTTGGAGTTTCCACCACTCTTCTTGAGAAAAGAGATCTGATAGTGGGACATAGCGTGGAAGACAATTAGGTGTTGGAGATCCTAATTAGCAATAAAGAAAGAGTTTCTTCAACTAGCAAGTCTTCTTCTCCATTAGAGCACTATCGGGCTCCAAATGTATAATCTATTTCTTTATTTTTTGTGGATTATTTTGGTTGCATGGTCTTGCTGATTTTTATCTTTTAGATAGAATTTGTTGCTGTACATGATTGATGAGATGGATGGGTACTTGATCCCTGAGTCAAGTGGGTCAAAAGTTTTAAAAATCTATCGACGAGGCCCACCTACTTCCAATAGAAGGCGCTCCAACAACGCCTTGAGAGAAGCCCAACTACAGCGCAAAGCGGGATGGGACATACTGCCGAATGTCGACGAAAAGATGTCTGCGGTACACCATTGTGCCAACACGTATGTTAAATAGCCACCCCTTCTTTGCATTGGTCAAGGAGTAATGTCTTCCCGACCTTGCCCCTGGTGGAGTCACGGGAGGCACCAAATTCAAAAGCCTTGTTCGGCAACTCCGGAGAAAGCTTCACTAAAGAGTTCCCTATCTCGCCGTCCTTGTACCGTCGGATCATCATACGGTAAAGAAAAGAGATTTAAAGACGACTTTACCCCTAGCCAACCAAATCATAAGAGGATCATCATCCTGCGCAACACCCAACTGGTGGAAGCTAGGATAGTGGTATACATACCATGAATAAAAGATATGGGCTGAAAAGACCTTATTCATAGGGAGCCCGAGCCGAACTAAAAAAGTTGTAGCCTACAGTTCGGTGCACAAATAGGAGTAAAGAGTAGGCACCAAAGCGAGCTGCTCTCCGAACGCCATTTGACAAGTTGGATAAATACAATGTGGCCTAATGTTCGTTCCATCTCTACCAGCAAAGACAGCCTCACCCAGCCAGTAAGTAAGGTAAACATCGAGATCTCTCCACAGCGCAATGTCGGAACAAATGGCATCTGTACCCGCGAAGAAGTCCCCCAAGTCTTCTCGCATGACAAAAGTCTTCTTTGAACCTGGATTCTTAGCCCTGGCTTCCCGGGTCATGCTATCAGAAGACTCTCTACTGTCAAAGAAGTTGGGGACGAAGAGCTAAAATTCCTCCAACTGCTAGACTTGATTTTCGAGCCCTCCTTCTCCTTTAAAAAATCATAGAAGGAGACAAGCTAAAAGTACAGAAGCCTAAACTCCTTAGATTGCTCCTTAAGGACGCTGTCGATAGGCACGAACTCCTCATAGAGTTTGCCACTGATAGGCAACCCAGTAATGGCGCTCAGCTCCTTCACAGAAAAACCAATCTCACCATTTGTGACAATGAAGGTGTTGGTTTATGAAAGGAACGACTTTAACATAGCCATGAAGGCTTCATCGGAAAAGATCATAGTCTCCTTAAAAGCGCAGACCGCATCAAAAATCCCGGCTTCCTTCAAGATGGCACCACTAGTCAGCAGGATGCGGTTAGTCCATGACTCCCAACCTGGGTTAGCACTGAAACGGCCATGAAGTCGAAAAGGCTTCACCCAATTGCTGCCGTCACCATTGAAAACACCAAGTCCTACCGGTCTCAAATCAACCGATGGATGATCAAAACCTTGGTAGCCACTGGCCGGCATCAATATGTCCATGCGGGCCGGTGACTTCTCCATATATTAGGAAGTGCAGCCAACAAAAACCCCGATCTTGATCACATTGGTCCTCTTCACCCAACTTGGAGGATCTTCACTCTTAGAGCATGTCGGAGATAGGCTCATGATCAAAATGGTATGATCAAAAGTCGACCGGGTAACAACAGTCCTCTCCTCACCATCACCTGTGTAAGAGAACTGAAAAAATCTCTGGTATGTCATGTCGTCAGGGATTGCATCACCGAAGAGAAAGGTAGGCTTAGGCACAACGCTCTGATCGTCCATAACCCAAGGACAATCGCTTATCATGATCCTGTAAAACTCCTCATTCTTGAGGGTGATCAATTGGTGCCTCATCTCATCTTCATTGAGGGAGTCACACTCTTCCAAGTTTCTCTCCATATACTGGAACTTCTCCTAGGCCAGCTGAATGGCCGCATTGGAAGATCTAGCAGATCGGCGGGTGCCAGTAACAGGCCCCTTACCCTTGTCAGTTCTGAAGGAACCACCTGCAAAAGTTGGAAAAGAAAAAATCAATCATCAAAATGACAAAATTTCGCTAAAAAGATTTGGCGAGATTTTGGCAAGATTCCAGGGCAATTCCGAAGAAAAGGAAAACACCCCGAAAGAGATAGAAAGCTTGAAGATGGGCTCAACATTGCTGCGAGCTCCAAAACTTACAAAGCTTCTTAAATCTCCGCAAGATTTGGAAAGGGCTCTACATTGCTGCAAGCGCCAAACTCCAAAACTTTCAAAGATTTCCAGGTATGCATTATCATATCATGCTCCCAATTCTATTTACAAATATCATGCATAGAAAGGAAATTGCCATGCATTAGGTGCTAGGAGACCTTTGACAAAAGTTTGACCAATTCCAACCCAACTTGGTAAAAACCGATCAAACTTTGCCCAAGCCAAAACTCATGTTGGCTTGACGTAGAAACTCTAGCCTTTTAATTGATGCATAAAACAGTACATGAACATCTTGATTTGCATAAACCGCATTATCATGGTGAGCAAAAAAAAAAAAAAAAAAAAAAAAAAAAAAAAGAGAGAGAGAGAGAGAGAAAGTGAGAAAAAAAAAGATGAGAAAGGAAAAAAAAAAAAAAAGGGGACTGGCCAAAAAAAAAAGAAAAAAATAAAAAAAAACTTGTAAAAAAAAAAAAAGAAAACACATGAACAAAGAGAAGAAAAGACGCGTGAAAAAGAGAGAGAGAGAGAGAGAAAGAAAACGAAAGAAAAAAAAAGACATAATTTTTTTTTACCATCATACTTCTACAATGGAGTTTTCTTAGAAAAGAAGATTTACTTGAAGCCATTGATGGAAAAGAAGAAGAAAAGCTTGAAGATCTTTGAAGAAGAAGAGCTCTTGGTCTTGAAGCACTCTTGAAGGTTTTTGAAAAATAAAGCAATAAAAGCAAGAGATCCAATCTCCCCATGCTTTTATAGAAGAGAGCAAGCCAAAGAAGGAATCAAGGAGAAAAGCAAGGAGGTAATTGCTACAAATTAGCAACCTTTCCAAAAGAAAGATACTTTGAAGGATTCTTTCCCCAAAAAAAGATACTTTAAGAGATTCTCTCCCAAAAGAAGGGAATTAGAGAGATTCTCCCAAAAGAGGGGATTTAAGAGATTCTCTCCCAAACAAAGATACTTTGAGATATTCTCTCCAAAAGGAAAGGAAACTTGAGAGATTCTCTCCAAGTAAGGATATTTTTGGATATTCTCTATCCAAAGGAGATATTTTTTAGATATTCCTTACAAAATGACACCACATGAGATCTAAGCCATCTTTAAAGCTTAAGGTTAGCCCACATGAGCAAGGTTTGACCACCTAGGCACTAAAAGGGGCTTCCTATAAAAAATACCTCTTACCAAGAGCATACAAAATGGTTCCATGCCTCTTTTGAGTTGATTGGACCAGAAAAGAAAAAAAAACTCAAAGCCTCATGAGCATCCAAAATTCAAACTATCCAACCTCATATACCAAATTGAGCCAAAATCTTGAAATTGACATTCCACAAAAATCCAAACCACTCCAATGGACCCAAAAAAGTCCCAAAGAGTGATCAGAATCCAAATTTTGATCCCCTAACTTGCCACATACAGCTTGCTATGTTACAAGATCAAAACCAAAAACCAAATCTGCCCCCCCAACTTGCCACATACAGCCTATTGGGTCACAAGGTCATAATAAAAATCAAACCCCAACCTCCTGACCTGCTACATATAGCTTGTTAGGTCACAAGGTTAAAAACCAAAAAATCTTCTTGACCGCTTGATGCGTCACATAAAGCCCTTAGGTTTACAAGGTCAAAAGGAAAACCCAAAATCCAAAAACCCAAACCCAAATCCCTCATGTCATTTTCAAAACTTTGCCTTGAGATGGTACATGATCCCTTTCACTACCATAAAATCCCTTTGCAAACTCAAAAGGCCACTCCACCAAAAGAAAATTGCTCAAAGTCTCTTGGTCAAGTCAGAAGCTCTTCTTTAAAGTTCTCTTCGAGGCACATCGACTTCAAAAGTTATGCAACTCGTCACTGTACCTTGAGGGGGCATTTGTTGACACCAAAAATGTCACTTTACCTCTTCAATATCAAAAAGCTATATGAAGCCGCATCCTACCACAAACAGGCAATACTACTTCAAGCGCCAAATCTTATCAGAATCAAACAAAAACTGCAAGATTCTTCAAAACCGCCAAAAGAAGAGTACGCATGAAGTTTCGGTCCATTTCAACATTATTTGGCCTAACTTCACTCTTCCAGCAGCTAAACAAGAGCTCTTGGCGGCAACAGCGTCAAAGACATCAAATCTTTAATTTGAGCCTATGGGTGGTCTCAAAATACATCCAAAAGGCTCTTTGTCAGTTTGAGGTCATTTTGATAACATTTGATCGGACTTTGACTCTCGGAAGCCAAATCAAGCCTCCCGGCAGTGGAGCTTCCCGGGACCATGATTTCCACATCAGAGCTAATGGATCGTCTCAAAATGACTCCAATAGGTTCCCTATCAAATTTCAGGTAATCAAACATCGGTTGACCGCACATCAAAGCGTGGTATCTTCCTCATGAAAAAATCAAGTCTACTGGAGACAAGACTATACACGGCTTCAAAACTCAAAAGCTTATGATTGGTCTTATTTATTGCTCAGGAGGCTTCACCTCAAATTTCAGGTCATTCTAACATCGTTCGACCCAGTTTTGGCTTCTAACGACAAATTGGCAACTGAGTGCGACATAGTCTTCGGCTTCTCGGAAAATCAGAAACTTTGCTCTCCAATATGCAAGGCTTCTCGTCAAGTTTTTTTTTCAAGAAAGCAAGCCAAAACTTGTAAAATAATGTGAGGAAAAATACTGAACAAAAAGGAATTGAAAAAACCAGAGAAACGGCTAAAAAACGACGACCAAAAGGGGAAAAATGCCCCATGGTTGTCGGCGACCTTGCGTACATGGTCGCCGGCGACCCTGGAAGTCTGGGTCGCCAGATTTTCACCGAATGACAATTTTTCGGTCCCTTTTCACATTTAGAGATGTCCGGCCCTTGTAGTTTTCCAAAATTCTGACTTTTGAGGCTCAGAATTCGTCGATCTTCGTCAACATCATGGATCCACCGTCAAGAGCATCTTATCATAATTGATCACTTCAAAATTGTCAAGATCTTCTTATCATAATTGATCACTTCGAAATCACCAAGAAAGCACACTTTCTGCCCGATCGATCAAGAAATTGACAGGACAAATAGCACCGGCCCAGTGGGCTCAATGTCTATATTTGGATGGTCATCCGACATCGATCAACATAAAGATCCATCAGCGACCATTACAAGAAGAATTCCAAAAGACGTGACATGGCCCGCGACTCTTCAAACGCCTCAACGACCACTTAATGCAGTTAAATGACCCATTTTATGACAAGTTAATGCGGACATTAACTCATTATTTCGGACAACCCAATCAAAAGTGAGAAAAAAAGAATTACAGGTCAGCCATAAACATGGCATTAAACCGTATAACTCCTCCCATCATGGAGCTTAAAGACGATTAATGGCTCTTAATTCTCCATGAGCCAATCAGAAGCCAAGAAAAAGGAGCTACAAAAATAATGAATTAAAACTTGTAACTCCTCCCATTTTGTAGCTTTAATACATTTAAGACTCATAAATCCACCTAATGGCTATCAAAGGCCTATAAAATGAGGGTCTTCCAAGGAAAATGGATCAGAAAAGAAATTTGAAAGATCAGAAAATCAATCCAGAAAGATCGGGAAAAATCTGAAAAATCAATCAGAGGAATTAGAGACATTGCTACGACGCTCTGACAACAAACTCTCCTCTGTTAAAGAAGTTTGGCATCGACCACCACTACAAGGTGACCAAAAGTCCCTTTAGAGAAGGGGGGGGGGGGGGGGGCGCACCCCCGCAAGGTCCTTTTCCTTCTCCTTCTTTATGGCTTATACTTGGCTTTTTAGCCAGTCTACTCGGATTTTTACTGGATATAGGACCTTCTCTTGGTCTTTATCCTCTAAAAATATGAGGTTTAAGCCGAGCCAAGTGAATCAAGAGTATCCTCTGTTCTCATTCGAAGGATGATGGCTAAGTCCACACATGGATTGCGACTGTCAATTTAAACAAGTCCCCACAATCACCTGAGAAGTTAGATCCCCTTTTCTTGCTTTTCATTGTATTTTGTATTTTTTCTGAAGAGACATAAAAGAAAATCACAACTCTTGTCTTTCATTATTGATAAGAATTGTAAATCGCCTTCCACGTAAAAAAAAATGCCTTTCACGGCAAACATCGCCTTTTACGGCAACAAAAAATGAAATCGCCTTTCACGGCAAAAAAGAACCATGTCTCTTTTCTTAAATATTTATGCAATGGAAAAACTAGAAATAAAGTTGATTTCCTTTTCTACTTACGAAGGTGGATCTCCGGACCACCACTTGTCAATTCCAAGTGGAGTAGAAAATCTGGCATACCCGTACAAAAAAAAATAAAAAAAAATGTTGATGCTTGCATTCCGCCACCGGTCGCGAAATGGTTGGACCCCACGGACTTCCACGTCCGTTGACCTCGGTAGCGCAACGCGCGGAAAAGCGAGTCCATCACATACATTGTTGCAGAACAATATAGTCTAAAAGAGTTAATTTGTTTTATCCACAACAGTTGAGCACAACAACTTTCTGCTGCTATGTATGCAGCTTATGCAGTAGATAAAGATACTGAATTCTGTTTTTTTACTGTGCCAAGCTACTAAAAAGTGTCCTATGAAGTAACGACATCCACTGATGCTCTTCCTATCATCTATGGATCCTGCCCAATCAGCATCACTGTATCCAATCAATTGTTGAGTAGAATCACGAGGATACCAGATACCGTAATTAGTATTTCCATGAATATATTTGATGATACGTTTGACAACTTTAAGATGGGACTCACGAGGATCAGATTGGTACCTAGCACAGATTCCAACACTAAAAGAAAGATTCGGTCTGCTAGCTGTAAGATAAAGAAGGCTTCCTATCACACTCATATAGAGTTTTTGGTCTACCATTTTACCTTGAGGGTCCTTAGAAAGTTTTGAAGTAGATCCCATGGGGTTGCAACTAGCAATAGTGTTTCCTAGTCCAAACTCCTTGACAATTTCTAGGGCAAATTTAGATTGACTAAGGAAAATGCCTTTTTTAGCATGATTAACTTGAAGACCAAGGATAAATTGTAGGGGACCGACCAGACTCATCTTAAATGTGGAACTAATTAACTCTGAAAATCCTTAAGCATGCTTTTTTGAAGTTGATCCAAAAACGATATCATCAACATAAATCTGAGCAACAAGAATGTCTCGATCAATCTTTTTGATAAACAGAGTCTTATCTACTTTCCCACACTCAAACTCATTTTCAATCAAATGGTTGGTGAGCTTTTCATACCAAGCCCTTGGTACTTGTTTTAAGCCATACAACGCTTTCTTAAGTTTATTCACTTATTCAGGGTGATGAGGATCTTCAAAGCCCTTTGGTTGTGTCACATACACATCTTCCTCAATTTCACCATTTAAGAGGGCACTCTTAACATCCATTTGAAACAATTTGATGCCCATACTACTAGCAGATCCCAATAATATTCGTATGGATTCCAAATGGGCTACAGGAGCAAAGGTCTCTTCAAAATCAATTCCTTCTATCTGAGCATATTCTTTGGCACCAGTCTTGCCTTGTTTCTTACAACATTCTCATATTCATCTGATTTGTTCTTATAAATCCACTTTGTGCCAATTGGATTTTTCTCGTTAGGTAGAGGACCAAGATTCCAAACATCGTTCTTCTTGAACTGGCTCAATTTTTCTTGCATAGCCTCCATCCATTCAGATTTAGTTTTAGCTTCAAAAAAATTCTTGGGCTCGATTTGAGAGACAAAAGAGTATTCTTTAGGAATAGATGGTTCATTGGTAATTTCAGCTTCATCGTCGTCTTCCAGAGTTTTCCTAATTTGATTTGATTCACCAATAACAACATGAGTTGATTCCATTATGGTCATGGTTCTATGATTGAATATTTTATATGCCTTACTTCTATCAGAGTATCCTAGGAAGATTCCTTCACCAGACTTAGGTTCGAATTTCTCCAACTGCTCTCTATTTCTTAAGATATAACATTTACTACCATATACTTTCAAATACTCCAAATTTGGCTTTCTTTCAAAATAAAGTTCATAGGGGGTTTTGTTAGTATTATTAGTTAGATAAACTTTGTTTATAAGACAACAGCCAGTATTAACAGCTTCAGCCCATAGATTGCGAGAGAGATTCTTTTCATTAAGCATGGTTCTAGCCATTTCTTGAATCACTTTATTTCTCCTTTCTGCCACACCATTTTGTTGAGGTGTTTTTGGAGCAGAAAATTGGTGATCAATACCATGAGTGTTGACACCAAATGTCACTTTGTCTCTTCAACACAAACAATCTACAGGAAGCCACATCCTACCACAAGCAAGCAAAGCTGCTTCAAGCGTCAAATCTTGTTGGAATCAAACAAAAACTACAAAATTCTTCAAAATAGCCAAAAGAAGAGTACACATGAAGTTTCGGGCCATTTCAGCATTATTTGGCCTAACTTCACTCCTACAGCAGCTAAATAGGAGCCCCCGGTGGCAATAGTGTCGAAGACATCAGATCTTAGATCCGAGCCTATGGATGGTCTCAAAATAGCTCCAAAAGGCTTCATGTCAAGTAAGTTAAACCATCAATGTTTGACCCCACATTAACCCTTGAACAGTAAAATCAAGTCTCTAGGTGGCGAGAATCACCGAGGCCATCACTCATCAAGCAAAGCACACGGGCGACTTCAAAAGGCTTCCAAAGGGCTACATGTTAAATTTTAAGTCATTTCGATAACATCTGACTGGACTCTGACTCTCGGAAGCCAAATCAGGCCTAATGGCGGCGGAGCTCCCCGGGACCATGATTTCCAAATCAGAGCTAATGGATCATCTCAAAATGACTCCAATAGGCTCCCTATCAAATTTTAGGTCATTCGGGCATAGGTTAACCGTACATTAAAGCGCGGCATCTCCCTCATAACAAAATCAAGTCTACTGGAGACAGGATCCCACACGGCTTCAAAACTCAAACAAAATCCTGTGGTTGGTCTTATTTATTGATCAGGAGGCTTCACCTCAAATTTTGGTCATTCCGACATCGTTTGACCCAGTTTTGGCTCTTGACAGTAAATCAACAACTCTATGAGACAAAGTCCTCGACTTTCCCAGAAAATAGAAAATTTGCTCTCCAATATGCAAGGCTACTCAGCAAGTTTTCTATAAGGAAATCAGGCCAAAACATGTACAAAAATGACAAGAAAAATACCAAAGAAAAAAGAATAAAACAAACCGGAAAGACGGCCGAAAATCGGCGACCAAAAGGGATAAAAATCCCCATGGTCGTTGGCAACCATGCCCCATGGTCACCGGCAACCTTGGAAGTCTGGGTCATCGAATTTTCTCCGAATGACCTTAGAAGTCCGGGTTGTCGGATTTTCGCCGAATGACCCTTTTTCCGTCCCTTTTCGCATTTCCAGATTCTGGCCCTGTGGTTTTCCAAAATTTTGACTTTTAAGGCCTGGAATCCATCGATCTTTGGCAACATCATGGATCTGCCGTCAAGAGCATGAAATCATCATTGATCACTTTGAAATCGACAATCGGTCGACCAAGAAAGCACACTTTCTGCCCGATCGATCAAGAAATCGACAGGACAGATGGCATCGACCCACTGATAACAATCAATGTCTGAAGTTGCATGGTCATCCAACATCGATCAGTATGAAGATCCATCAGCGACCATCACAAGAAAAATTCTAAAAGACGTGGCACGGCCCGTGACTCTTCAAGCGCCTCAACGACCACTTAACGTAGTTAAATGACCCATTTTATGACAAATTAATATGGTCGTTAACTTATTATTTTGGACGGCCCAATCAGAAGTGAGCAAATGGGAGTTACAAACATGACATTAAACTGTGTAACTCCTGCCATCATCGAGCTTAAAGGCGATTAGAGGCTCTTAATTCTTCACCAGCCAATCAGAAGCCAAGAAAAAGGAGTTACAAAAATGATAAATTAAAACTTGTAACTCCTCCCATTATGTTAATTTAATTCATTTAAGGCTCATAGACCCACCTAATTTCTACCAAAGGCCTATAAAAGGGGGGTCATTCCAAAGGAAACTGATCTAGAAAAATTAGAAAAATCATCCAGAAAATCGATTGAAAAATCGAAAGACCAGAAGATCGCAATCCACAAAAAAACAAGAGAAAACTCTGCGACGTCGCTACGACGCTCCGACAAATAACTTTTCTCTGTTGAAGAAGTCTGGCACCGACCACCACTACAAGGTGACCAAAGTCCCTTTGGGGGGCCACTCCCCTCAAGGACTTCTTCCTCCTCTATGGCTTAGACGTGGCTTTTCAACCCGTCTACTTGGCTTTTTATTAGACATAGGAACTCCACTTGGTCTTTGTCCTCTAAAAATCCGAGGTTTAAGCCGAGCCAAGTGAATCAAGAGCATCATTTGTTCTCATCTGAAGGATGATGGCGAAGTCCACATATGGCTTGCGACAGTCAATCTGAATGAGTCCCCTCAATCTCCTGTGAACTTTGATTCCTTTTTCTTTCTTTTTTCATTGTAGCTTATATTTTTTTGAAGAGACATAAAAAAAATCACAACTCTTGTCCTTCATTATGGATAAGAATTGTAAATCGCCTTTCACGACAAAAATAAATGAAATCACCTTTCACTTCAAACAAACCATGTCTCTTTTCTTAAATATATGAGCAATGGAAAAGTAGAAAAAAGTTGATTTCCTTTTCTACTTCCGAAGGTGGATCTCCGAACCACCACTTGTCAATTCCAAGTAGAGTAGAAAATCCGGCATACCCGTACAAAAAATGTTGATACACTCATTTCGCCACCAGTTGCGAAATGGTTAGACCCCACGGATTCTCACGTCCGCTAACCTTGGTAACGCCACTCGCGGAAAAGCGAGTCCATGAAGCTGGCACACCCAGTGGGACTTGTTCATTTGAGAACATGATACTTAGAAAAGAAATATTCGCATATCATATCTTCTGCGCTATGCTTACAAATCTTTTCTAGATTCCTTGGCCCTTTTCTAGTTGGTGGCCTATGTTGGATTTTGCATCTAAGAAAAAATGAGAAAGGAATTTTTGGAAATTTCTAATTCTATCTTTTAATTTATTTCTACTCTTTCTTTCTTCAAAAAAATTCATATTTCTCATTTTGGATTCAACTTTGAGAAACCTTGATCCTTTTCTCTTTGAACTCGATAGCTCGCAGAAATCTTTGATGCAATCGTTCGTTTCGGGGAATGGGCCATCTTTTCTCTTTGATGAGTTCGTTAGGGATCTTCCAATTTTTCAGATTTCTCATCTTTGGGTTCAACTTTGAGAAGCCATGATCCTTTCCTCTTCGAACTCAATAGCTCGCAGAAATGTTTGATGCAATCGTTCGTATCGTGGAATAGGCCATCTTTTCTCTTTGATGAGTCCATTAGGGATCTTCCAAAACAAAAATACAAAAAAACAATTTTTTTTTTTCAGATTTCTCATCTTTGGGTTCAACTTTGAGGAGCCTCAATCTTTTCCTCTTCGAACTCGATAGCTCATAGAAATGTTTGATGCAATCGTTCGTGTCGGGGAATGGGGCATCTCTTCTCTTTGATGAGTCCGTTAGGGATCTTCCAAAACAAAAAATAAAAAATAAAAAAACAAAAAGAAAAAACAAAAAATTTTCAGATTTCTCATCTTTGGGTTTAACTTTGAGAAACCTTGATCCTTTCCTTTTCGAACTTGATAGCTCGCAGAAGTGTTTGATGCAATCGTTCGTATCCGAGAACGGGCCATCTTTTCTCGTTGATGAGTGTTCTAGGGATCTTAAAAAAATATTAAAAAAATGGTGGCAAACATCACCAAAGTTCGCACCAATTACATTCTTTGACCATGATTGACTCAAGAAAAGCCTTGTCTAGAGTGTGGAGACAACTAGACTGTTCTAGGCAAGGGTCCTCCAAATGGGTTCATTAAGTAATCCTACCCTTACCTGAGGGCTAATCTATTAATTGAGGTTTCATAATACCGAATTAGGAAGCCTAGGTGTACTCTTCAATCTTTAGATTTTTCTATCAAAAAAAAAAAAAAAGAAAAGAAAACAAGAGAAATCTTTAAAAAAAAAAAAAAATCCGACACTTTTGGGTTCAAATTCGGGAAATCTTGGTCCCCTCCCTTTCGGAACGAAGCTCGCATAAATCTTTGATCGGCTTCCGGATTAGAATACCATTTGCTCTCTTTATGAATCCGATTTTGACCTTTAAAGAAAAAAAACTTTCGTCACTTTTGAGTTCAGATTCAAGAAATCTTGGTCGCTTCCCTTTTGGAACGAAGCTCACAGAAATGTTTGAGTCAACTTCTGGATCAGAATACTATTTGCTCTCTATGCGATCTGATTTTGACCTTTAAAAATAAAAAATAAATTCCATCACTTTTGGGTTCAGATTTGAGAAATCTTGGTCTCTTCCCTTTCGGAACGAAGCTCGCAAAAATGTTTGAGTCAGCTTCCGGATTGAAACACCATTTGCTCTCTTTGGCGAATTCAATTTTGACCTTTCAAACTTCAGTCACTTTTGGGTTCATATTCGAGAAATCTTGGTCCCTTCCCATACGGAACAAAGCACGTAGAAATGTTTGAGTCGGCTTTCGGATCGAAATATCATTTGCTCTCTTTGATGAATCCAATCTTGGCCTTTCAAAAAATTTGATCTTGTGTCCATTCTATGGATGCAATTTCCAACATTTGTGCCTAGCGGTGCTAGTACGCCCTTTCGGGTCTACTATATTCGAGACCGACATACTTGTTCTCTCCAACATTTGTACCTAGCAGTGCTAGTACACCCTTTCGGGTCTACTGTATTCGCGACCGACACATTTATACCTCCAACCTTATATTCATCTTACCTCAAGTTAGCCTTGCTTCTCGATGATTTGAATTCTGGTTTACAATTGCTTCTAGTAGTCACTGGAATGCCCATTCTGGGCCTACCATACACTACAACAATCTGCATATTTCTCGGCGTCTTTTCCCGGTGTAATTATAAAACGCCGGGGAAAGTATACCTTTCCCTGGCGAAAAATGTTATTTCGCCGGGATATATGATAATGTTTTCCCGGCACTGTATTTTCGTCGGTAAAGGTCCAATATTTCCCAATGAATTATTATTTTCGCCGGCAAAGGTAGTGTTTTACCGATGTAAAAAATGTATCGCCGGAAAAGGATGAATTTTTTCCGGCAAAATACCTATATTGCCGGCAAAGTTCCATTTAACCATTACCGGCACATTAATTTCGCCGGGAAAGTCTTTTACTTCCGGTATTTATTTTCAAAGGAATAAAAAATAAGTGGAGCCCTAATATTTTCTATTTCCTGCACCCCCTCTAACTCAATATCCCTTTCCAGTTTCCTTGTCCTCTTTCTTTAAATCGTGTTCGAAGCTGCCCCCTTTCCATTTCCAGCGTCCCCGCCTTTTTCTCTAAATCGTGCATCTCTCTCTTTCTTCATCTTCAACTCTACTGCATTGTCTTTTTGCAACTCTCTTTCTCTTTCTCTTTTGCTTTAGTGTTTGGGGTTCATCTCATTCTAGTGCGTTTGATTTTCTCCACCATCTTCGATGCGTTGCAGCCCGCCGTCACTCGAGAAGATGGCCCCCTCGAGATCTGGCTCGTCTCTCCTGGCTCCGTCATCGAATGACACGCTATTCTATGTGTCCGCACACCATCCAAGGCAATCTCGATTCTAGAGTTTCTTCCCTCGTCTATTCTCATCCAACATCGACGGTTCAATTTTAGAGTGATATCTTTTCTCCTTGAAGCAAAAGGTATTTATTCAAATGCCCCTTAGATCACATTCGATTTACAAGTTTTTTTTTTCTTTTTTGAGAGGTTAATACTGCTCTGGTTCTGTTGGTTTGGGGTATTTTTGGATTGATAGTGAGATGGGATAAAAACCTTATTTCTCCTTCTTCTTCTTGTTCGTCTACTTATTTCTCTATTTAGAGATTGAGAAGAGAAAAAAGGAGAAAAGAGAGTGGATTGAATAATCGATGGGGCTCATGTCATTTGTAGGTAGAGTTTTTTTTTTTTTTTTTTTTTGGACCATTTTCCTCTTCAATGCTTGGCAAGAGTCACTACAACAACTTGCACTTTTAGAGACGTTTTTTAGTGACGCTTTTAAAATTCGTCGGCAAAGTTCAATCTATAATTAACTTAATTAAAAATCAGATATTATTACCAACGAATTAGAAAACGTCGGTAATAATCGACTTTTAGGGACGTTTCCTTTTTTTACCGATGATTTTTTGCATCGGTGAAAGTCTTATTTATTTTTATTTATCTTTTGCCGACGAAAAAATGGATAATGCAAAAGTATTTTATTTATTATTTTATTAAAAAAAAACGTCGGTAAAAGTATGTTATTTTTTATTTATTTTTCTTTTTTATTTTGCCAACGAAATAAAACCTTCAGCAAAGTTCAATTTTGTTATGAAGTGTGAAATAAATATTAAAATGAACTTTTAGCGACATTTTATTAAAAACATCGGTAAAGTTTAATTTTATTTTTAGGAAAATTAAAAATTAGAGACTTTTACAGACGAATTTTTTTTTTACTGATGAAAATTAGCCTCGGAATATGTATCACTCACGTTTAATATAAAACATCAATAAATATTTTTGACTTTTTACTTATTTTTAAATAATAAAAATAAAATATTTTTTACCGACGTTTATTATAAACGTCGGCAAATGTAAATTTTCCCTCTCCCGCCATCGAAATCCCTGTTTCCCTCTCCTCGCTCTTTTCTCTCTCTCCTCACTCATTTCTTTCTCTCCTGCCTCCAGAACCCATCTCTGGTCTCTCTTATCCCTGCTCCAGAACCCATCTTCGGTCTCTCTCTCTATCTGTTATTTCTCTCTCTCTCTCTCTGCTCTCTCTCTCGTCCATTCTATCGCTCCCTGCAGAACCCATTTCCATCACCACTCGATCTCTCTGCTCTCTCTCTCTCCCTTTCTATCGTTCCCTGCAGAACCCATTTCCATCGCCCTCCCTCCCTCTCCAGACCTCAGCAGACGACCACACCACAGCAGCCCTGGACGCACGCACCATAGGAGGACCTCATCTTCCTCCTCGCGCCGCCGGACGCCTCCCTTACACCAGGTACATCCCTCCCTCTTCTTGCACTCCGCACACAACATGCACCATTCCCCCTCTCATCTCTCTTTCTTCTCTATTCTCTCTCTCCCTCATTCCCCATCTCTCTGTTTCCTCTCTATCTACTCTCTTCCCTCCGTTCCTCTCTTCTTCTTCCTCCCCTGTCTCCCCTCGCCTGCGCACCACTCCCTCTCTCCCTCGGTTCTCTCTCTTTCTTTTCTTCTTCCTGCCCTGTTCCTCTCCCTCTCCCCTACTTCCTCCTCTGTTCCGCACTGCGCCCACCTGCACACCACTCCCTCTCTCTCTCTCGGTTCTCTGTCTCTCTTCCTATCTTCTCTTCTTCCTCCCCTGTTCCTCTCCTCTCCTCTGCCTTGCGCAGCCGCCTCTTCCTCCTCCTCCTCTTCTTTCTATCTTCCTTATCCTTCTCCCTTATCTCCTTTTCCCCTTTCTCATTCACGCTCTCAGCAGCCCCTCTCATTTCCCTCTCCCTTCTCAACTTATTCATCTCATCTCTCATGTGATTTCCTATTCTCTTTTCTTCCTTTCTTTATTTCCTCTCATTCACTCTTCCTAGCAACGTGACTGAGCACCCACCCATTTCTCTCTCTCTCTGATTTCTTTCCTCCCCCTCTTTCCAGTGGACCAGTGAGCACCATCACCACCACTATTCCAGTGGCCATCGATCAAGTGGGCCCCACGTTCTTCATCATCCCTAATTTCAAGCTTCACTGTTTGGTAAGCCTCTTCCATTTGATTAGGTTCTGTTAATTGTGGGTTTTCCATTAATTAGTGTTAGATGAGTTTGTCTTTTCCGCTCCAAATTCCAGTGCCCTTACATCTGCTGAATCCCAAATGAAGTACCCCCACTAAATCCTTTATTTTAGCTGATATGAGCCTCTTCTTGGAGCTGACGTTGAAAAATGCAACATATATTTGACCTACACATGGAAACGATAATGACATTAATAAAGGGTATTACTAGTGATCCTTGATTGATAACAATTCTCTGACAATATATTGAAAACACGAACTTTCCATTCAAAAAAATTTGCAAGTGATCTGGTTTACCTGGTAGAATGAAAATTTTTAAACAACCACAATGACTTAGTGGGGGCAAAAACACACTTATACTCATTGTACAAGAGGTAGTGCAAGATACAATGATAACATTGGGTAGTAGCAACAGAGAAGAAAAATAGTAGCTGCAGTAGTACCAGCATGAGGACCATTGCTAGCAGTTGGTTGATCGTAAAAGAGGAAAAGAGGTAAATCTATGCATTAATTCCCACTCCAAAGAGATGAGTTGGATATCTCTTCAGGAAAAGGTATAGTTCATATAAATTTGAAAAAATGATGGGCCGAGGACCAGGGTGGGCAATAATAGTGATGAATTATCTCTTTCCAATGTTGATGATTACTTTGGTGTTTCCATCTGGTGAGAACATTTTAGGTCTGCCTTTGAGAAAATTGCATGAAAACTTCCTTCTCAAATGTCCACCAGGATCACCAAGAAATAACAAGGTGCATGTGCAATTACAGTTAAACACTTTTGGATGTGTCCATTGGATGCATTGGCCAAAAGGGCAAACCATCCAGCAAGTTTCATCATTTGGATGCATGGGTGTAACGAAGGCCGGGTCTTATTATTAGCCAATAAAATCGACAAGCAGTAATTTGTCATTGGGATGGGCGTGATCATCTTGACTTCACCACTATGAAAGTGGGTCCCACTTTAAGTTTCACATTACAGTTGGCCTTTTTTCGAAAATACATTAGTATTCCATGGGCAAGGAATACTTCATAATATGAAAACAACCATGGAGATGTGCAAAAAGGGCAACAGTTCTCTGAATGAGGTGAAGAAGACAAACTTGCATTGGTCATTCAAAGATGTTTGTTACTACATTAGAAAGATCAAAGGGAAGCCTGACTTTAGTTTTTTGTTACTACATTAGATGAGTATTGGTTGCATTCTTATGTGGTTTGTTTTGGCTTCTTTTTTATGCTTTGTGCGATGTTCATTTTTTTTTCTTGTTTTTTCTTTTTTTTGTTTGAAATTGGGTTTTTGTGGTTTGTAGAAACAAAGGTTGGAGAGAAAGGATATTCACTTCGTTTGCTGTAGACCAACCTAGGTCTCTCTCTGCTCACTGTCTCTCTACTTTTCTCTGCAAAATTCTCAAGGTAAAACATCACATTCCTGACTACTTTTCTATTTTTTAATTTTTGAAGGTTCTCAAATATATGAATAGATATGTGGACTAGGGCTGGATTTTGGGGATGTAAGCGATTTAAGGTTTCTTTAATTTGGGGATTTCAAGGATTATTTTTTCTTATATTTGCGTTCTTTTTTTCTCTGTTTATTTATTATTTTTTGCATTTATTTTATACTATGTATTGGTTGAATTTGAGTTAACCACCGCCTTACATATGTAAACAGATATGGACAAGAGTTGAATGCTACAGTATCATAATAGATTCAGTCAACCGTATATAGACGGGGTGAATTCTTTTATTGAATTCGCAAAGACGACTTCGGGTGGGAGTAGAGTGATTAAATGCCCATGTAACTACTGTTGTAACGGTTTTAAACATGATTAAGAGATTGTGAGAGTCCATCTGCTCCGGCGTGGGATGATGGTATCCTACAACACCTGGTTGCAGCATGGGGAACTTGCAGAATCCGATGAATCGAATTATAGCGAGGATGAATCGGATGAGGACCAGGATGGTTATGATCAGTTATAAGAGGACCATGGCAGGGGGACTTACATGATGGATGATACTGTAGGGATGGATGATGTGCAAAACTTTGAAATTATGCTAGAGGCTTCCCAGCGTGGTTTGTACCCGAGCTGTAAAGATTCAGAAACCCTGTTAGCATTTGTCATTAAGATGCTACATGTGAAGGTGCAGTATAGGCGGAGCAACAAGTCATTCGACAAGGTCTTGGAGATATTTAGGGACACCCTACCAGAAGGTAATGTGGTTCTCGTGTCCGTTTATGAGGCCAAGAAGCTACTGCGTGACTTGGGCATGGGGTACGAACACATTGACTCCTGCAAGAATGATTGCATACTTTTTTGGAAGGAGAATGCTCACTTGGAGAAGTGTCCAGAATGTGGGGAGTCTAGATACAAGATAAATAATGGCAAGGGTAAGCAGATCGCTCATAAGATACTGCGTTACTTCCCATTGATACCTAGGTTGCAGAGATCATACATGTCCAGGATGACAGCCAAAGAGATGAGATGGCATCATGAGAATGGCATGGATGGTGATCTGGGTAGGTATACGGCTGACTATAAGGAATGGAAAGAATTTGATTTGAAATTTCCAGAGTTTTCCCGAGAGATCCGTAATGTGAGGTTAGGGCTGGCCACCGATGGGTTCAACCCCTTTGGCAACATGAGCACTTCTTACAGCATGTGGCCTGTCATACTTATGCCTTACAACCTTCCACCCTGGATGTGTATGAAGGATCCATTTTTTATGATGTCCTTACTTATTCCCGGGCCGCATGCACCTGGGAAGGAGATCGATGTGTACCTAAGGCCCTTGGTTGATGAGCTGAAGGAGTTGTGGGAGATTGGTGTCATGACTTATGATGCCCATAGTGAACAGACCTTCCAAATGCATGCGGCTGTAATGTGGACCATAAATGACTTTCCCGCATATGGTAACCTGTCTGGTTGGAGCACAAAAGGTTATTTGGCTTGTCCCCCTTGCAATGAAGATTCATTATCGTGTAAGTTGAGAAGTAAGATTGGGTGGGTTGGACATCGAGCTTACTTGCCTGAGAACCACCATTGGAGAAGGAGCAAGAAGTTCAACGGTCAGCCGGAGCATAAACTGAAATCCCTGCGTTTACCGATGCAAAAGGTACTTGATCAGTTGGATCAACTACCAGAAGTTAGGTTCGGGAAGGGCCCCAACAGCAGGAAAAGACCTCGTGAGCCTGCACTGTTAAATTGGACAAAGAAAAGCATCTTGTACGAGCTACCGCACTGGAAGAACCTAAACCTTAGGCATAACCTTGATGTCATGCACGTAGAGAAGAAAATCTGTGAAAATATTGTTGGGACTGTGGTGGGCATAGATAAGAATAATAAGGACACGGATAAAGCGCGTGACGATTTAAAAGATATGGGCATCAGGCCACAATTGCATCTACAGAGGAATGAAGAATGATCCATTATGAAACCCCGTGCATCCTACACATTGGACCCGAAACAGAGGGAGGGTTTTTTTTGATTTCTTGAAATCAATCAAGTACCCGGATGGCTATGCTGCAAACCTCTCAAGGTGTGTGACCTCAAAAAATGGCAAATTATCGGTTATGAAGAGTCACGACTATCATGTCCTTCTACAACGTCTTCTTTCGGTTGGCTTACGTGGTTATGTTGATAAGGAGTTAAGTACAACTCTGTTTGAGTTTGGCAGTTTCTTCCAGGACCTCTGCTCAAAAACATTGAAACAGAGCGATTTAAAAAAATTAGAGGAACGGGGAGTGCTCATACTTTGCAAGCTCGAGAAGATTTTTCCTTCGGCATTCTTCGATGTAATGGTCCATTTGGCTGTTCACTTGCCACGTGAGGCCATGCTTGCTAGACCGGTGCAATATCAGTGGATGTACCCCATCGAAAGGTACCTGTTACCATCCGATGTAGTGTTATTCATGCAGTAGTGTGATTGTCTTGCATAAGTAACCTTAATACCAATGTCCATTTGTTTGAAGGTTTCTCGGGACTTTAAAAGGTTATGTTACTAACCGAGCACGACTTGAAGGTTCGATCGCTGAGGCTTACATTGTCAAAGAGTGTTTGACTTTCTGTTCAATGTACCTAAAAGGGACTAATCGAGACAAACGAAATGATGATGGTGGCGTGCGTGGTCCCGGGATGGCGATTTTCACGCAAAATGTTCGTCCCTTTGCACTAATCACAAGGGCATTAGATCCTTCTCAGAATGAACGCAACATGGCTCACGGGTTTGTATTGCATAACAGTCCCGAGTTGGAGCCATATCTCGAGTAAGTGCTCTGGCTTAAATACATGTGTGCATATATTGTTCCCTTGTTGATTCTTCATCTACTTTTACTTGCTTATGACTTGCATTTCCTTAATATAGGGAACACAGGAATACAATACAAAATCCAGAAGCGCATGACATCAGTCAAATACAGCGAGACACATTTCCAAATTGGTTCAAGCAACGTGTAAGATATATGATGCCTTATTGACACAGTAAACATTATCTAACTTGGACACAATTGACATCAACTTAATAAACTTACCGCATGTTACTCATGTAGATGAATGATTTACGAAACCAAGGATCGCCAGAAGCAACCGATGAAATGTGGTCATTAGCAAATGGTCCCGGTTCGATAGTGTATCTGTATTCAGGGCGCATATTCAATGGTGTCCGATTCCACACAAGAGATCGAGAGAACCGGCGTAAGTACCAGAATAGTGGTTTGGTCGTGCAGGGGAGCATATTGGGAAGACAATTGACTTCTACGGGTGCCTGTGCAAAGTCTGGGAATTGACATACATGCATGGGGGTAGGGTGGTTCTGTTCCAATGTGAATGGTACAACACCGGTACCAGAAATAAAATACATACCGATCAATACATAACAAGCATTGATGTTACAGGTTGGTGGTATAAAGATGATCCATTTGTCCTACCAAGTCAAGCGAAGCAAGTTTTCTATGTTAGTGATACATGCAAAGGCAACAACTGGAGAATTGTAGAACGAGTTAAGCATCGGGGAGTGTGGGATGTACCAAAATCGGATGATGTGCCTAACGAGGCCTTCCAGCAACATGAAATGACCGATGTTATCCCAATTTGTGTCGAAGATAGGGATGTTCATTATTGTAGGGATGATATTCCGCCAAAGATAGTTAATGGTTATGAGCCAATGTCGGAGCATAGCGATGATGGGGATGAAACTATGGCGGAGTATATAGATGATGATGATGAAGATGATCAGGATATAGATCCTGATATAGATTATACTGTGTAGTGTTTGTTTTCTGATTGTGTATGGACCAGTGTTCTAAATTAATAAAGTTGTTGGTTTACATTTCACGGCTCATTATATATATCTCATTTTATTTCATTTTATATGCCTTCATTCTCTTATATGTCATATATAGTTGTCAGAAATGCCCAAGGGAAGTAAAACATATGTCAAGCCTGCGTGGGTGGCCAAACAGACAAAGTTGACAGAATACGAAAAGGTGAGAAGTAAGAACATCATGGAAATAGACGAGAGATGTCGTGCTTTGGGTGTAAAGCACATAGCCAACACCTTTTTTAGATTGAGTCAAACGAGCAAAAGCCCAAATGGAGAGGGAAAAAGAAAACCGGGTGAAGATGATGACAACGAAGAGTATCGATCGCCCCAGGGTGATTTTGGGTTGGTTTGTTCGGATGAAAATACCGGTTGTGATGGGGATGATGAGACTTCTGGGTCTCCGGCGCATATGGTAATTTGTGTCTATTGATTTATGACAAGCCATTCTAGTTTTAAATTTTATTTCATTCACTTTATTTATGTATTTATGTACTAATAATTCATTGTTGTGTTGTGACAGGTTACTCATATGAATCGAGGGAAGCGAAGTAGACATGCTTGCGCTGTAGCAGCTGCAATGGCCCAGGCTACACCGGCACATCCTCCAGTCACACGGTCTTCTCGTTCAGAGAACACACCCAATGGGGCGGGCCAAGCTACACCGGCACAGCCTCGAGTCACACAGTCTTCTCATGTGGATAGCACGCCAGAGGTGGCGACCATTTCTAGAGCGCGTAGTCCTACACGGATTGCTAGTTCTTTTGGCCAACGTGACCAGGTTTTGACTCCACGTACGGATGGCAGCAATGTTGGTGAGATATATAGAATTATTTACGTTTAAAATGTACCTTTTTTATTGTTATATGCTTAGTAACACAATTAATATTGTGGTCGTGACAGCATCAACCTCAAGCGAGGGCTCCCGCCGTGTACGGGGCAAGACACGGGGGTTGAAGGTGGAAAAGCTGAGGTGGCAACTTGGCCATGCCATCCCAATTTCGATCCCAGCATTGAGCCTTGCGCCAGAGGGTGAATTTGCCACTAGTTTTGCAAACCTTCTTGGGGAAGCGATTCGAGATGAGGCACCTGTTCGGAAAGAAGGCTGGAAGTCTGATGGGATCAAGAAGTTGGTGGTAAAGCGAATTCAGGTAATTTCATTTGAGATAACTTAATGCAGATTCAATTAGACTCAGTAATGTTTAACTAGCGAAAAGCCCCCGTCCTTAGCATTCTTGCAAACTTCATGGATAATTTCTTCCCTATTCATCCTACACAAATGAGTTTTCTACCATACTTGTATGCCTCCATATCAATATTTTTGTAAATTTATGCAAAAGATTAGTTCTGACATTACTATGGCCTATGTCTACATTCAAAGAAGTAGATTATCTATAGTTTCCACTTCCTCTCAGTGCATAAAATATAAATTCTTGTGGAGCTATGATCCTCAGCATATATCATCTACTGACACCTAAGAAAAACATTTCAACTTCAAAAGTAGACCGAGTTTATAGCTACTCCACTTAGTAAAGGTGGACTAAGTTTCCCCACCAATACAAGTACCTTAGAAAAGACTCTCCCTTGCGTCTAGTTTTCGTCTAACTCCCCGCTTCATCCAGTAAAATTCACTAATAGTTTACATCAACTTATTAAACATATGGATTTTGAAGTTTAAAAAATATATACATAAAACTTCCAAGAAATAGATCCTTCTCCCCTCGGAGAGAGAGAGAGAGAGAGAGAGAGAGAGAGAGAGAGAGAGAGAGAGCATAATACCTTTTAAGGTAAGAGGTAGTAGCATATCATAGGCCTTAAAGGACGCATAGATTTTTATTCAGTTTCATTATTATAGTCTTGTGATTGCATCCTTGAGAAGCATCCTTCACCATATCACTGATGGTTGCTTGAGGAAAGTTCCTGAAAAGAATCATACTGAGGGGGTTCAAAGCAATGTAAAGAATGCTATCAAATGTATCATTCTTGGGTTTACTCTTTGTTTTCTTCCATGATATGATGAGCTTCCACCCAGTCCCCATCAACACACACCTGTTTTAAGCCTCTACCTTCACCTTCTCCACCCATCAGTCAACCCTTCCATATGGCCCTTTGTAATTCAGCACCACATCCATTCCAGTTCACATGAATTCTACTACCCAAGCACTAGAACCGAGCACTTGTTCTATCTTCATCACATCATCACCACATCATGTCCATTCTAACAAGTATTTAAGCCACAAAGAAGATGTGAGATGAACAAAACCAGCTAAGAAAATGCTCATCAATCCAAACAATGCACGCACCTACACTGATCCCATCACAAATCACAAAATGCAAATCATTGAATGATCAGAAATTGCATTTCTACATTTCCACGTCACTATATCAAGTATTCAACCCACACGATTTCTACAT